>JANAVB010002199.1:2082243-2161033 GCA_029216955.1 Iris pallida
TGACTAGAAATCTTGGCACAGTTAGTGCAGTGGCGTACTTTGACTAGTGTATTAGCCCTGGTGGGGAAGACCGAGCCATAGTGATATCCTAACTAGGAAAATCAGGCCAAGTTGCGACTTAACTCCTATATTTGATTTAATAATTTATTAATTAAGAATATAGATTTTTAGGTGACCCGGTTGTGCCATTACAGACCGAACTTGACCCGAGCCAAGCCCAAGCCCATGTAGCCGAACAGTGCGTCCAGAGACGTCCATGTCGACATTTGAGAGGTATACCTCTACCTTACTTTAAATGGGATAAACAAATGGTTCCTAAAATAATTGTATATATGAATAATATTAATATTACTAATATTGATATGGTATCTTAGATTATTTATAGGACTGTTTCTGTAGACCAATGTATGTGGGAGAATGACAGGCCCACCCAAATTTACTATGTTTACCATTAATTATTTTAGTCGTCATCAAGACTCTATTATTATTATTTATGTTATTGTGTCATTAAATAGAATCATTAGTTATTATTGGTTATTATTTCATTATAAAGAACATGCATGTATGTACATGCGTATATGAAATGAGTATATACTAGATAAGGATAACCTTATGAAACTATTTAGAATTTGTGGTGATAAGAGTAAGTTAATACTTCCTATCCTAAATAATGTCACTGAGTATAATTAAACCTAAACTAAGCACCCTGGTAACCCTAACCTTGTCATGTGAGCCGCATATTTAAGGATATTCATGAATCTAATATTTAATATAGCAGCACCACAACCAACTAGTAGATTCTCATATCCAAAGTAAAAATTTTCCATACTTAGCCTCCATCTCTTTCTCTCCAACTCTACCCGACCCCTCCCCCTACCAACTACCAGCATACACAAATGACAAACCATGCCGAAGCCTTTACTGCAGTTATGAGTTCGCAGGAGCTCATGCCAGAACGCATCTCGAGCCGACTTGAGTCCACAGCACAACCTTATCTAAGCCTTCATGTCGGATCGACATCAGCCCTAACGCTGCACAGAGCCACCAAAATACTGTCAGCGACACCAGCAGATACGAGCACCCGACAGCGATACCAGCGGACACGAGCACCATTGCAGGCATGCCAAACCATCCTCGACCTCCGGGAGCGCACTCGAACCCTCCTGACCGCTGTCGTCGATCGTCGGAGGCGCTAGAACCTCCAACTGAGCCTTGACGAACCACTGAACAGAGCCTGCTCTGTTTCAACCACATTCAGGTACCCAAGTTCTTCACGATTTTTCTTCGATTATACTATATCAAAGTTTGATCTAGAAGACCCTACATAAAGCCAATGTAACCCCCTACATAAAGCCAATGTAACCCCCTTTACTTACCTTTAATTGTCTTTATTTAACTATCATTAGATGCCTCAGAAAATCTTCCGAAAAATCGATGAAAAACTATTCCGAGAACAGTTTAATAACAGTCCCAAACCCTATGTTTACCAGAAGTTTACGAATAGAGTAGTAGCAATTTCAAAAATATAATTCATGAAAGTCCTAGACAACCTGTAGGGCTTCACAACTCTTTTCACAGAAGTTGATTTCATCGACTACGTGCCGGGAAATCGGATTCCAAAGATTGGCAAAAAACTGTTTTAAAATATTAAAAATTTATAAAAAAACCTTTGATACGACGTACATCCCGCCAAACCGGATGACGTGGTCACGACCGAAAGCATCAAAAGGTGCGTATCTACTTCGTGGACGTGTGGACTTTGACGGAATTCAAATTGGTTGCGTGTGCGCGACGAATTTGATGTGTATCCGTCAAAATTTACCGTATCGACCTCTGTACAAAATTTTCAATTACTTTATGCATTTTGTCAGATCGAGACGAAACTTACGCCAACAGGACCGTATCATTTTTCTGGTCTTATATGCCAAGTTTGGTCCGATTCTGAGATAGTTGATTGGATCGTCGTTTTGCGGATCCCACGATCCGACTCAACGGACGATTTCGTGCACAGCCTACCGAAATCCAAAATTGGACATACCATTGGGTTTGTATCATTAAAACAAATCTATAGACATCTAGTTTGATAACTTTAGAGACTATTGACTCTGGCAAGCATTTCGGTGCAATGTGGGTCTAACGGCGGATACCGTTTTGACCTAAAATTACCGTTTTGCCCCTATGTCTAGAATTAGACTTAAGGACATGCAATCCTAGCTAATTCAACTATTTTGAGAATGTTGGTAATGTCTATTTCAGCATCTGGAGACTGTTATACGAGTTTGACTGTTGTGGCACACTGAGTGGTTTGGATTATCGGTTTCACCAGCAAAGGATCACAGGCGAGTACAGTTTATTGTTTGTTTTCGATATTGATCTTTACTATACCTCATTGTTAGTCAATAGATATGTGATTTTTGTCTTTTATGTTTGTTATATTTTGTCGTGTCGGGGAGGTGAAGTACCAAGGATGTGTGATCTGACCTTATACAGTGTATACCGTGTAGACCGTGATTTATTAATGCATTATACCGTATAGACCGTGATTTATTATTGCATTATACCGTGTAGACAGTGTTTCATTATTGCTTTATACAGTGTATACAGTGTTTCATTATTGCTTTATACAGTATAGACAGTGTACATTATACAGTGTAGATATCGTAGACCGTGTGGTATAATTGTCCCGAGACCAATCACATATCAAAGGTACTTCAGTCAGTCGGTGAGTATTGTCTTTATATTTATTTACTGTTTTCCTTTTTTTAGTTTTATTTTGTCTTTCTGTGTTTTTTTTCAAATAATATATTTAATGGCTAACCTCTGTTGTATAGTCATTTTTATTTATTGAAACTGCATTCATTGAATTGTACTCGTTCCATTCCTGACTGAAAACCAACATTTTTTAGGTTAGCTGTGGCTTCACTTAGCATTAGGAGATACGGGTGTACTTGCAGACGAAAACCTAGAGACTAGATAGATAGACGAGTTGTAATCATTTCAATATTTATAAGAGTTTATATTTTTCTGTAATGTAAAACTTAGGAATATTGTAAATTTAAATTAATTTTATGAATGAGCATTATTTGTGATTTTGAGCATTGTGGCTATACAGCGTTCTACCGCCGACACTGCGGCGTAGGCTGGCTTGGACATGCACTCGTATCCGGAAAGGCGGGTGCGGGTCGTGACACCTGGAGGTAAACCTGAAACACCGAGATAAGGAAAAGAATCAAACCAGAGGTTGTTACCTAGTGCCCTGTCAAGCTGGCACTCAATCCTATTCTCTATGGCTTGATTGTTCCACGTCCAGATCACCCCATGCCGTCGCAGGTCGGTAAGCCCTGCTCTGAGAATGCAATTCTGGAGGTCTTCCAGGATGATGTCCGGGACTGCTCTTCCTCCCCTCTTCTCATTTGTGTACATAGTGGTGTTGAAATCGCCAATGAGCATCATGGGAAGAGATGCCCCCATTCCCAGACTGACGTCTACAATATCTCTCCACAGAGGAACTCTCAATCTCCGATCGTTGAAACCGTATATGGCACCGACTAGCATGTTCATACCTCCATCATTAGAGAACTCCATGACGATCATTTGCTGTGACTCGAAACGAATTTTGCCTCTCCAAACTCTCTTATCCTAGAGAACCCAAATCCTCGCCATCTCATTGATATGGAGGTTGCTAATCGCTTCCCAATAGTCTGGGATTCTCTTCCTGAGCAGATCCTTTGACTTGATCTTTGACTCTAGCACAAGGACGATCGAACTCCCATTTCTCTTCATGCGATCTCGAACACTTCTCCATCTACCTATCGAATTGGCTCCCCTCACGTTCTAGGCGAGGATCGACATTAACTGGTATGATTGGGTTCCTTCTGAAATCTCGTACTCAATCGGGAAGGACCGGATGAGTTTTCTGTGCTGTTGCTCAAGTTCTCTTTCTCACCTAGAGGATTGGTTGATGCTCTATGGAGCATAGCTTCCCATTGGGGATTTGCTTTGGTAAGCCGACTCTCTTCATGAGTTCCTTCCTACACTATACTCTTGACCATTCCATTAGGCTTAGCGGGAGGAGTCAAGTTCTTCTTCCTAACCTTGTGGTCTTTAGTAGTAGAAGGAGACACTGCATCCGTCCTTTTGCTTGTTCGAACAGCCTGTTGTGTTCGGGGAGAATCCTCTATAGCCAATATTTGCCTTGCCGTCGTTGCGTAATTGTCCTGCCTCTTCCCTAGGACGGATTGCTTAGATCCTTCCTCATGCTCTACAACTATCATATCTTGAACTGGATCGATCTCTCCCTGTGTCTGAGGATTGGCTTCAGAAACTGGGGCATCTTCGCCCTTCATGTCGCTCGCTTTGTTTGTCACCATCGGGTGAATATCCTCCATGTTACATTCCTTCTCTGCGTCATGATCCCCCATCTGCTCATCTCATTCGTCTTGCTGAAGGGTCGTGCTCTTGCTGTTACTACTATCTCCTGCTTCTTCTCAGTGTTAGTATGTTCTTTTCGACCACAATGCGAATTTAGGTGGCCGAAATACTTACATACCCCACATGACGGAGGGACCCATTCGTATTCGACTCTCTGTGAGTAAATCTGGCCATTTGGGATCATGTATTCGACTTCCCTGGGGAGCCTGGCCCCTGCTTCCACCTCTACAAATACATGAGCAAAGGAAATTCTTGCTTTCTTGGAAGTAGCCTCATCAGCCTTGATCGGGACCCACCAGTAGACTAGCCAACTTCATGAGCATCGGGATACTCCAGTATTGAATGGGAAAGTCAGGAAATCTTATCCAAATGGGAGCCGAGAGGAGGATCTCCTTCTCACATTGTATCCCAACAGTCCATCTCTTAATTATAATTGCTCTGCCGTCAAATACCCATGGTCCCTCCTGTAGGATTCACTCAGCAACCTCTTTCATTCTGAATCGAACGAAGAAAAATCCGTTCTTCCTAGAGAAGAACTCCATGGTGCCCTTAGGGCGCCACACTCGATTAGCATACGCTCGGATTTGGCCGTAGAACGGTTTGTTGCCCATGACATACAACACTACGGTGTTCTTCCTGTAATCCTCCGTCTCCTCCAAATCTTCTCCGTTGAACTCTGCTATGGCCCTCCCGTCCTTCTCTATAGGTTCTATGTATTACATTTCGTCAATGGTTGAGGGACAGGAAGCCCTACACAACTCTGCCTACGTCTTTCCTTTCTTGTCCGTCCCTGTTTTGGGGAGGCCCTGTTGGGCTAGACCTGGGTGATTCCTCTCATTCCCTACTTCACTGGGACCGCTCTACCTGCGCTCGCCTGCCTTCCCCACACTCTGTGCTGTATCGTCTTTGAATTTTGTCCTAGGCTTCTTGTCTCGATTATTGTTTCTGTTTGGGGGTTCCTTCTGCTAGTCGCCCACATCTTAACGCCGCCTTCCGACGTTCTCCCACCTCCTTCTCCCCTGCCCTTGAACGAAGTTCGTTGATATAGCCGTTCTCCCCCCTTGCCAACGTCTCTGCTTTATTCGGCCGATTTTCTCTGTGCCGCCTCTGGATCGTGGTCCAGCCTCCTGCGCTCTCCCATTCCTCCCTCCTCTCCTCTCTATTTGATATTTCATTTCGATTTGATCCTGGATCCCACTCTTTGGACTCTTCTCCGCCGCTTTCGGGAAGAGAAATCGGAGCCCTAGGCATTTTTTTATGTATATATATATATATATTTATATATATATATATATATATATATATATATATATATATATATATATATATATTGCAAATGACCTCTAACCTAGTGGTTAAGAGAGATGCATGCGGCCCAAGTGGTCGGAGTTCGAGCCCCAGTGGATGCGAGTTCGCCACAATTACCCATTGCTTCAAATATATATATATATATATATATATATATATATATATATATATATATATATATATATATATATATATATATATATAACCACGAGTTTCAGAATTCTGATAGTCATTTATCGTCTCCAATCCAATTGTCACGATTTCTATAGCTTCCAAACTCCTATAAATGGGGTTCAAAACCACCAATAATTGTGTTTGGAAAAGGAAGATGTTGGACTGCCAGAATTCTGACAGCCACTCGTCGTCTCCAAGCCGATTGTCACGATTTCTAAACCTTCCAAACTCCTATAATGTGATTCAAAACCACCCATAATTGTGTTTGAAAAAAGGAAGATGTTGCAAGAATAAGAGAAAGTTGTGTTGTGTGAGAGGAAGAGAGAATACCAGTTTGCATGTTGAAATTATGTGTTGTTTCCTAATATTTTTTAAGGATATTTTAGGTATAAAAAAATGTCTTTAAAAAAAAAAGTGATAGTCGCTGGTACTAAAGTGGGTAGCCCTTAGTAATTTCCTTGATTAAACATGTCTTTTAGGCCCAAAATCGACAATTCTCTCCCATTTTGAAAAACAAAGTCCAGTCCTATTGCGTCCTTATACACAGTCCTAATCCCTAACAAAAAAAAGGGATATTTAGACTTTGGGTCTCAAATAAGTTTTGAAATTAGTGTTTGGGTCTTCACCTTATACATAATTAGTAGTTGGGTCTCAAAAGTGTCACTAATGTCTCAAAAGTGTACCAAAAGTGTCACTAATTATTTTTTGTGACACTTTTGATACCCAAACACTAATTATGTATAATATGGAGACCCAAACACTAATTTTAAAACTTATTTGAGACCCAAAGTCTAAATATTCTAAAATCGAAAATTCTCTCTCATATTGAAAAACACTGTTCAGTCTACATATGCACAGCCCTAATCCCTAACAATAATCCCTAACAAATGGCCCGGCCCAGAAAAGAATTTACAATAAGATCGTTTGTTACGTCACGGAACTACTCTCTTGATTTTTTTGGGGGTGGGGGAGGGGGGCTTCACACGTGTACGTTCCGGATTCGCCCACGCCATCCACAGACAGCCCGCCACACCTAGCAAAGCCATCAAACCAACGGCTCTGATCCTCCCGATCCACTTTTTCAAAACCCGGATCCAAACCTCAGGCTTCGGCTAATGGGCCTTAGGTTCGGATCCGAACCGATTCATCTTCTTCTACCATCAGTCTTCGTTGAAAGTTTCGCTCTCTTTTCTACCACTTTATCATCCTCACCGAAAGCCCCTTCAATTTTTTTTTTCATCGTCGTCGCGGAACCCCAACCCTAGGAATTGCATGCGACGATTGGACACAATTAGCGGCGAAAGATTCGATCTTGATCGCAGTTTGCTGGAGATTTTTATCAATCCGAGTAAGTTCGGCCGGAACCCAAGGGATCGGTGTGTTTTTTTACTAAGGTTTGGACTGTGTGGTGGTTTTGTTTTGATTTTTGAAGACCTAATCGGGGTTTTGGGATCGGGAATTTCTGTGCATTCGGTGCGTTTTTGTGGAAATTTAGGGGTGGGATCTTGAAAGTTTGTTGCTTTTTCGATCTCCGAGTTGTTTAGTAGTGGAAAGGCTTGGATTTTGGTTGTAGAGTTTGAGGATTGTGCTCGTTGGGTCTGGCGTAAGTGGAGAAAGGAAATGCAGCATTTTTGTACTACTTGGAGCTCAGCTTGAATTTGGACTGATTTGAATGAAATCTACAACTTTTTTAAGTTTGGGATACTGATTTGGTGACATTATCAGCTCAGGATCGCTTAATTTGCTTCTAGAGCTTGATTTTTCCGGTGTATGTGGAGATTTAGGCTACATAATTAGGGATTTGTTTCGTGTAGTATGCACGATTTGATTTAAGAAAGTGTTTTGACTTTTGAGTTTCTTTTTTCACTTCTAGCTATGTTATGCCTTTTTTTAATTATTGCTCACTGAAGTTTAATCGTCTAGAATAATAGGAAAGTGGAGGGAGAGGAACAGGAGATAAAGTGGTGTTGTAATTAACATTCAAATATGTTAGTAGTAATTCCTAGGAAGTATGGATTCTCCAAAAATCAAATCCATGCCACGTGTCTGTATCTCGGCATGTTGGACATATATCGGACACGGCACAATCACTCCAAAATGCTCCAGGACATGCCAAAATAGGTTCCATTTTGTGTCTCTATGTTATTGTCATTTGTGTCAGTGCAATGCACATTAATTGTAGGACTCTTACTTTTCATCCCATATTTTTGGGCATCAACAGTATATATAGGCCAAAACACTTCAAGTGCTTCCAGCAAACATGGCGACCAACCCGTTAATATATTAAAACCTTAATTTGCATCAAAGATTATTCAGTTAGTTTCATACCAAATTTTTGATGCTTGTTCTTGATCAGATATCTTGACCTCTTGGCTTCTTTTCGGTTGAGTTATCAGAAGGAAGCATCTGAATAGAGGTTTCCGCACATTTCTCTCTCTCTTTATTTCTACTTTATCTGCTTTTCTTGTAGCTTAATAAGTTATCAAGCTATACATTTCTTGGTTACGGCTGCTGTTTTTGTGGTTGCACTAGTAGTCTACAAAGAGAGATTTTGCATTTCAAGTAGTCTGGTGGGGAAGTGCTTCAAAAACATTTCAGGAAGTTCATTATGAGAAGTTTCCTACTACCAAACCTTTGTGCTCCTTAGGTGTTCCAATTTCTTCCCCCTATTATGCCTTTTAGTTTTAGGACACAGAAGCTTTGTAATTTTTAACTTTTGTTTATATCACCCTAACTAAAATATGTCACTATATATTTTCACTATATATTTTTAACAACTATTTTTTGGTCTGTTTAACAAGTTACTTGATTTATCTTTAGAAGCTTAGATGTTTTGAGTGAAAATGAGCTTCCAAATAACGACATTCTGTATAAAAGTTATGAATAATATCTGGGAAAGATATCCCCCAAGATCTGCTGAATTTCTTTATGCGTAAGACCTCACAGGTACTAGTTGCTCTAGTTGTTACTTTAATCATTGGTGCATTGGTTTATAGGCTCAGGATGGATATTTTAGTTAGGAAAGTAGTGACGGGATTTCTCCACTACTTTGTATAAACAATATCTCCACTTTTTAGGAGATAAACTCTTATCTATATACACACACATACGCTCAGGGAATCCTTGACAATCTTTCTTCTTCTTTTTTTTGCAGGCTAGGGTTTCGTTTGACATTTCAGTGTTGTGTATATATATCCACATTTCCTATCTTAAGCTGCAGCATTGGTCCAAGCTGCTGCAGGCTTTCTTATCTATGCCTGGGAATGAAATTCCTGAAAATATTCACAATTTCTTTGAGCAAAATAACTCTTCTCAGGCTCATCAATCTCAAGTAGGAGGCGGAAATTGGCCAGTTTTGAACAATAATCCATGGGTTGGAACCCAAATGAATGGAATTCCCCCAACTTTTAATTCAAAGAATTATGCACCCCAGACTTTAGGTATGCCATTTAATCTGAGACATGGTGATGGCTTTGCTAGTCAAGTTACTGGTGTCATTATTTTTTACTTGCATCTTCCATACTATATTGCAATATGAAAGGAGAGAAAAATAGGAAACCTCCAATTTATCTTTAGAGTATAGACACAATTAGTATGATAAAAGCTCATACATTTGTGATTAACTTTTTACCCTTGACATGACTTTGCCAGATTCTGAACAAGGAAATGGCATACAGTCTATACAAACACCTTTTGGGACGAATCCGACACAATCAACTCTGAAGCCAGAGCTTATCAGAAGCCGAAACCAGCAGATAAATCTGGATGGATATATGCATGGTTCTCAGGGTCTCCCGGCAAGGCCCGTTCAGGCTGACTTTCAGAGAGATGGTACAATGTCTGATAGTCATCGTAGTTTAATGCATAGAGGCTTCAGTTCTTTTGAACAACATAATGCTCCTGCATATAGTTCTGGTCCTGCAAGAAGTTCAGAGAGACCAGAGGCAACTGAGGCTGCTGTTAGCTACAATTTTCTTGGTGGTCAGCAGCTCATGAGGAACCAGCATCCAGGACTTGCTCAGCCTCACCCTGGGCAGAAGCAAGGGATCAATGAGATGCAATTATTGCAACAACATTTGATGTTCAAACGGCTACAAGAAATGCATAGGCAACAACAGTTGCAGCATCTGCAACAAAGAGGTAAGAACCATAATTCACAACTTTATGGATTTGCAAGACAGGGAACCAATGGTCAGTTACCGGATCTGCTTAGTGGCATGCCCATTAATGATGCGTCTAATTATATGCTGTCAAATGAACCTGTGGGAGATGAGTTGAAGCTACCACATACCTCACATATGTTGCATTCTGGGAATATGAACTTGGCACAACGCTCTGGATTATCTGTTCAAGGTATTCCAAATGGCCTTATGTTTCCGCAAGACCGGGGTCAAGTAATAAGATCTATGGGGTTTGTTTCCCAGCAGCCTGATCAATCCTTGTATGGTATTCCTGTTGCCAGCACTAGAGGCTCCCTGGCCCCTCTCTCCCACTTCCAAGGGGCAGCTCATGATTTCATGTCAACTGACATTGTTGGTGTAAACCTGGCAGAGAAGGCATCAATGCACCCATCTGCTTTCCAATACATTCAGGGCGACCAGTGTGCAGTTACTGCCCAGGGATACTTACAGGATGAAAATTCACTTACCAAGCAGAGGATTCAGGGTAAAAGTATGTTTGAAGATGCTCCTGTGCAAAGTGAGAGTGGTGGTGCTACTTTAGGAAGCTTCAAACAAGTGAACCACTTCTCGCCGAGTGTACAAGTTCAGGAAGTGGGACATTCTCAGGATGCGACTTCTTTAGACCCAACCAAAGAAAAGATATTTTTCAGTGCAAATGATGATGGAAATCAGGACAATCCCTTTGAGGGGAGTAATGCCAGAGTAGGAGGGAATTCTTCTCAAGGTAATGACTATCTTAGTGCATTTCCTTCCATCCAGAGTGGAAGTTGGAGTGCTCTCATGCAAGAGGCTGTAGAAGCTTCTAGCAGTGATACAGGACTCAATGAAGAATGGAGTGGCTTGAGTTTCCAGAAGATGGAGCTAACATCTGGTAACCATTATGCTGTAGTTAATGCTAATAGTGGGAAGCAGCATGCACCTGGGGATGATGGTAACCATCAGAATGCATCCTCTCTTACTTCAAGACCTTTTCCTTTGTTCAATGACACCGAAGAAAGCCCAAAATGTCATGTGACACCTACTTTACAGACATTTAATTTCTCTTACCAACAGGATGAGGGAGCAGCAGCAGATGCTTTTCATGAGTCGTTCCAACAATCTCCCAAAGGACATAATGACGAGTCCTTTGACCAGCAAAAGCAGTTGGTAAAAGGTAGTCTACAAATGCAATCACGGTTGAATAATACCTCCAATGATATTTGGGGAGGGCATATGCAAGAAGAGCAAGCAAGCTCTGCATGTTCTGCAGAATATCCTCAAAACATGCAGCATCCTTGGGTTCAGCAGCAGAAGGTGCCTTTACTTAGTGCAAATAACCACCCTTTGAATAAATCAAGTGGCTGGAATGTTGAAACATTAGCATTGAGTGGGGGACATGCTTCAAAATCCAATGAAAATGATTACCAGAAACAACATTTCATGAATATGGAAAGGGAACATGGAGGAAGCATGCGGAAGTTTGGTGGAAGTCTAGTTGCAGCACCTTACCCTAACTCAGCTGGTGGACACGAAAGAGTTGAATCTGATACTAATAGTACTACGATGCGCAATGAGGGTCCCTATGCTGGTAACCTTGCGGCCGTTATGGACTCGAACAATTTAAATCCAAATCAGGAAACAGATCAACGGTTGCTCAGAAGACAGCAAGCTAACTATGGAAAACATGTAACTGACACTTTCTTGACAAATAAAGTAGAGAAGTACCATAATCAGCCAACTAACAGCTCACAAGCTTGGTGCTCATCAATCGGTAACACTGACAGAACATCAAGTGAGACTCTTATCCATCAACAAGAAAACTCTCACAAACAAGAGCTTCCTAATGAAGGTTTCAATCCTGGTTACTTGATGTCTCTGCAGAATGCTGAAAGAAATGGTCCCCACCAGCCGATCAGTAGCAGTTTAAAGTCAGGTCAGGATGGTAGAGAAAACTTAGGTCTTCACAGATTTCCGTTTCACCCGATTGGAAATTTGGAGATGAGTATGGAACCTATGGATTCACAAAATTGTGCATCTTATTCTCGGAGTTCTTCTCAGTCTGGGGTTCTTGGGTTGAAAAATCAAGAGCAAGGATATGCTGGAGGCACACACTTTGCTGGTCATGCTGCAAATGGTGTTGTGGATATTGGGCAGGTAATTGGTTTTCTTAATGCACATTTTTATCTTTTGATAAAATATGGGTAAGTTACTGTCCAATTTAAGAATCAACACCTAGGAGATGCTTACTCTCTCAATCCTAAAATAAAAGAGATGAAAGCAATCAGTAAAATGCTTAAATAGGAAAGTAAAGCATGAATAATGTGCAAACATGTTACTGATCTTCTTCTTGAAGTTGTTTTTTCTTCTGCTTCTTTATTTGTTTGTATTCCAACTGGTGCTTTAGAGTCGACTCAATCCAGGAAATAAAATCACTTCCTTTCCTTTTTTGTTTATTAACCTGTCATACCCAAATATGTTAAATATCAAGAGATTCTACTTACTATAGAAACAGTGACAACGACAATTCTACCTCTAAAGAAAGGATATTTCCTCGTTCAGTTTCCATACTTTTTGAGGTGACTGATCGTCAATCTAAAATTTCCTTAACTTTTTTTATACATATGGATACCAACAATATCTAATTTTGGGTACAAATTTGCCCAAACAAAACAAAGAACTTTATCAGACCCTTTCAAAATTATAAATAATGTAGATTGAGGTCAATATAACTTTCATCAGCATTGTGGAAATATTGGGATATTATAGAACTATTTTAACCCCACGGATTTCCTGAAAAGCCCCCATTCAACATTGTGTTTAGAATGTCAACATGGTAGTAGTCTAATGTTGTCCTTGTTTAAGGTCCTCTTTCTTGGGTACTTGAAAGAACAAAAACATTGGAAAAGCCATTTCTATTTTCTTCAAGGCCCTCTATTCTCCATCTGCTTTGTACAGCGATTTGATTAGCCATACATTTGGTTCTAACCTCTTACCATGATATAGAATTTCTTAGGCTCATGCAGCCATATCATCAATGATGATAACTGTTAATAATATAATAGGATTATAGGAGCAGCCTTTATTACAGACTTTGTAGTGAAGGCCATAAAACAAACTTCTCATCTTCCCTTAATAAAGCTATCTGGGAACTGTTAATCGGATAACCACCTGTTTGCCCATGACCTCTATAATTACCTCGGAATCTCTATTATCATGGTCATATCATACTCATTAGGCCTTCCATCATCAAAGGGCTAATACACATGTAAATCTTTGATATCTTGGGAGCAAAACAATCGAGGAGTTAAATTTAGCTCTTCACCTACTTCTCTCTTTATATATCAAAAACTTTATAGCTTACAACAACAACATCAGCAACAAAGCCTTTATCCCAAATTTTGTAGGTCGGTTGTTTGAATCCACTCCTATCGTTCGGCTCTGTCAAAGGCCATGTTCTCTATAATGCTAAGAAAAACAATTTTTTTTTTTTTTTTTAAACTTCAAACTATGTTCGTCTAGGCCTACATTGCTCCTCACATGATCAACAATTGATCTGTATTGCACATGTCAATCACCTAAGACGATTTTTTCTCGTATTGTCCTCAATTGGTGCCACATGTACCTTCCCATGGATTCGATCATTCTTATCATGTCCTTTAGTGTATTGCCACTCGTTTATTTTAGTATTCTCATTTCGGCTATACTAACTTTATTGATGTGTTTCTTAATTTCTTAACACTCTGACCACAAAGCATGACTTGTCTTATAGTATTGTAGAGCTTTCCTTTCCCCTTCAAAGGTATCTTGCCATCACAAAGTACTACAGAAGCACTACGTCATTTCAATCATTCCGTTTTAATTCTATATATGACATCTTTTTTAATCCCTACATCATGATGCATGATTGATCTTAAATACCGAAAACTATTGCTCTTTTTTATCTCTTTGATCTTAAGTACATTTCATACTAAGTTTGAATACATTTTGTTTTTCTCAACACTTTTATTGTAGTATCTACTCTACTATCATTAACCAACACAATCATCTGCAAACATCAAACGCCATGGAATCTAGTAATTTCATCCATAACTAATGGTAATAGGAAGTAGTTTACTATCTCCTCCAATAATTTGTACAATCATCATAATTCTATCATACATATTCTTAAATAATCTCAAAATAACTACTAGGAACTTCTTTCTTCTCCAAAGCCTGCCAGATTCTCCCTAGGAACTCGACCTTAAGCGCGCTCTCTAAATATGTCAATTAATCTTCTTAATAAGTAAATGAAATCTTCCTAACATAAAACCAAGTTGATTTTATGAAATTCTAGCCTCTTTTCTTAGTATTTACTCAATTATCCCATAGTTGTATGCTCACAAAATTAATTATTCAATAATTACTACAATTGTTATATCTCCCTTGTTTCCATTTTTTTCATTTTCTATAAAGCATCCTTAACTTTAGAATTTTTAATTTTACGACGATAGCAATGACTTATCTTGAACTAACTTTGTATCTAAACTAAGCTAACTAAGCTTTTCAATGTTGCTTGAAAATAACTCCTCCATCTCTCTTTACTTTAGTATCATTTTCTCATACTAACATTTCTGTGCCTCTTGATACACTTAATATTTCCTAAGCCTATGAATATCATTTTCTCCTTAGTTTCTAAACTCCTATATAAATAATCATAGACCTTAGCTTTAGCTTCATTATTGCTTTCTTAACTTCCTTTTTTGCTACTATACACCTCTCAAAGTTTTCCTCTCTTTTACACTTTTGCCATTCTTTAGAGGAGACATTATAGCTTAGTTACTCTTTTTCTCAACAAAGTCCATCAGATATGGATTGTCTAATGAAAAATCTTATATAGGAATTACTAATCCTATAGTTCCGGAACCTGCTTTTATTTTCATACTTTGAACAACAAAATAAATTTCGTAAAATTAGGGTGTCTGAATTTAAAGATTCTTTGAAGAAAATGAGTGGTGGAAAACATGTAGGTTTGATGATATCCCTCTTGAAATTTGAAATGTAGTACCATTCTGATGGTCATGAAATACGTAAGGGTGATTATTTTTTACTTTTAGGATTGAATGTTCACTTTGATGAAGAGATTAAGAAGGATGTTCATAGAATTAAAGCACGACGGTTGAAGTGGATGATTGTTTCTAGAGTACTTTGTGACAGTAGGATACACTTGAAGTTGAAAGGAAAACTCTATAGGACGGCAATAAGGCCAGCATTGGTTTACTGTTGAACAGTAAAACAGAAGTAAATGGAAGAAAATGATTCAAATTTCAAATAGCCAGCACTAAAAATTTGGGATAAAGCTTTGGTTGTTGTTGTGGAGTTGGAACAGTAAAACAACCAACACAAACACAAAATGAGCGTAGTTGAAAGCCTGAAATGAGATGGATGTCTGGTAATATGTTAAAAGAGAGTAATATTTAGTATGCGTGGAAAGTTGGAGCTGGGATGCCTATTGTGGATAAGATGAGAGGAAGTCATTTGCAATGATTCGAACACGTGTACCGGAGACAAGTAGTCGCACAAGTTAGAAGGATTGACAAGTTATTAGCTAAAGGAGTGGTCTACAGTAGACCTAAGAGAACTTGAATTGCAGCTGCAAAAATGGATATGCTTTTGCTAAGGTGAGATGAGACCCTAAAAAACCAATGGAAGAAAAGGATTCATGTAGCATACCCAAAAAATTGGGATAATGCATTGTTGTTGTTTTAGTGGCATTTTCTATATGTAAGGGTATTATGATTACTTTCTCCTAATCAACTGGTTCCTGTCCTTATTCTTTGTGGCATTTTTTGCAATCTCTCTCATCCAAGTTAATTCCTTTTCTACCTCCTGCTTTGATCTTTAAAGATTCTTGCCATGTAATAAAATTGCTAAAAGAAAAGCGATCGAGTATACCTTTCTATCTTATGTAAATTTCACATATCTTGTTCCATGATGAAGTGATTCAGGAAAACTACTGGTCCACCAGCTTCAAGTTAGAGCCTTTTTTTTTCTTTTCCAACCCAAAAATCATGTATGGACAAAGGTTCCTATTCTAATATTCAACATTCTTAGGGACTGGGATTGAAAGTGATTCCTCAGAGCACTTTAGCATGGTCTCTAGTGGAAGGTAGTTTTCCACATCTGCAAATGTAAGATTTTTCACGTGGAACAGGAGCAAAGGCTATTTATTTGTCACAAAAAAATTCACAAGTTCTAACTGTCTAACCATGCCTTATGTTGGGTTCATCCCCTTTCATCTTCCTTGTTTACCTCTCCTTTGACACCTCTTTATCTCCTGAGTTCCCCAACTTTATTATCCGGCGAAAAAGTGAGATATAAGCCCTTGAGCCATGCTCTTTTTATTTACAAGGATCAAAAGCAACTATTCTGGATGTAGATAACTTTTTCCACTTAACAATCAAAGTGGATGTGCGACAGGATAGGTTTATAGAAACTTAAAAGGAAAAGAAATGAAAAGAAAAGAAAAGAAAATGGAATTGATATGATCTCGTCCAATATTTCAGTCTCTAAAAGGTGTTGTTTTATATTTCATTGATAGGATCACTCTACTGAGTTAAAAAGAAATGCAAGAGCAGCAGAAGAAATAAAATCTAGAAGCAGCTTTGGTAATCAGTCTTCCATACCTTCGTCTGACGGAGCAGCTTCACCATTTGAGCAGAATAAACGAAGTGGTGTGACAAGGTAAATGATGGATCAGGACGTTGATCTACCCTTTTTAGTTTAGATTCTTCCAGTTTTTGAGGAAAGTGACACACTGCAGCAAAGTCTATGAATTTTTGTATGTTTTTTAGTTTACAAGCTTCATTCTAACCTTCATGCTTATGATTTGTTGTGTGTTTGTCTTGTGAAGGAAAAATTACTCAGCTTTATATTATTGCTTTTGTATGACACTCTACATAGGTTATATTCCTGTTACCTTGGAAGCACATAGACACCAAAGTAAGTGTGGTGTTCATGCCTGTGTAAGATTCATCGGACACTCGAAAATGTAGTACCCTAGGGACAGACATGCCAAAATTGGTATCATGTCCATATTGTCTCGTGTCATTTGTATGTTTGCAAGGTTGCTACGAAGATAGGATGTTGAAGATTTTGAATAATTATCCTTTAACTGATGTTAAACATCCTTGTAACTATTTGTAGTGAAAATATGCTCGAGCTTCTTCATAAGGTGGACCAACCAACAGTTGGAAACGCTACTGCACGTTTTGATTTTTCTCCATCTGAGATGCTGGACGGAGATGTATCGGATGGGTCTGTTTCTCATTTTCAGCATAACCAGTTTTCCTTGAAAGGTATTGGTTTAAAATTGGCTCCACCATCACAACAACAACCTGTTGATGCTTTGCCCTCACAGCCTTCCTTAAAACACACAGCTAGTGATATTGACCAAAGAAATCCTGAGTCAGGGGTAAGAGAAGAAGTTCAGACATGGTCATTATCCCCTAGTTCAGTTCAACATCTGCCTTCTGATCACAAAGCATCAGTAGGAGAAAAGATGGGTGATAAACCTTTTGTACATGGCAACAGAAGCAAGGAACCCATGAATTCAAACTCACAAGGAAACTCGTCAACAGTTGCTGCCCATACTTCTCGTATGAATCAATTTCTTATGCACCAGCAGCAGCAGCAGCAACAACAACAAAAGATCTCTTCTACACCAAATAATCAATCAAAAAACCTTCCTTCTGCAAACAAAATTGATGATGGTGATAAACATTTTGTACATGGCAACAGAAGCGAGGAACCCATGAATTCAAACTCACAAGGAAACTCGTTAACAGTTGCTGCCCGTACTCTTCGTATGAATCAATTTCTTAGGCACCAGCAGCAGATACAACAACAGCAGCAGCAGCAGCAACAACAACAACAACAACAACAACAACAACAACAACAACAAAAGATCTCTTCTGCAATTGGATCTACACCAAATAATCAATCAAAAAACCTTCCTAATGCAAACAAAATTGATGTCGTTCCTAACCAGCCTTTTCACACTGGGAAGGGACACAGGTCTGACATGGGGTTCACTGATCAATCTGCTGATGCACCACCTACCAGATTCACTCCCTCGACTAATAGTTGTGCGTCTGTTCCTTCACAGTACCCGGTCAGTGCAGGTCATTCCCAACCTGTAAATTCAGGTACTCATCTCAGAAGTTCAGGCCAACAAGAAGCTTCTGTGGGTACAAGATCGGCTGGCCAACCCTCTTGTACGTCAGCCATGTCTCAGCAAGGTGGCTTCTCGAAAATGGTGAATAACGTGTGGACAAGTGTCTCATCTCAACGACAGGTATCTGGAATGCAACCCCAGAAGATCATTTCCAATGTACTTCAGTCTATGAGTTCTTTGCCTAGCAGTAGAGAAACAAATTCACTGGCCCTACAAAAGGCGAAAAGTCAAAAGAGGAAAGGAGAAAGTGATCCATCTGAGCAAGGAGAAGAAGACACTTCGTCACAAGAAATGCCACCTCCTGAAAGGGTAAGCATGGAACATAAGGCTGGAAGAGCATCCCAAGGCCAAGAGCCAGATCCAAAGCATTCCCACGACTCATCTTTTGACCGACACAAGGGATATGACTCATATCCAGGTGTTTCCTCTTCCAATCATAATACTGGTCCCGATGGCCACAGTCTGGGATCGTCAGATTTGCAGAAACAAAATTATTCCCTGATGGAGCAAATGCAGGTCAAGAGGGCTGCAGATTCTGATCCAAGTAGACGGGATGCTAAGAGACTTAAAAGCACAGATTTTGGCTCTGAGAGTTTGCAGAAAGACTGGATAGCTGGCCAAAGTTATGTTTATGGACAGAACACAACTCTCAGAGAAATGGATGTGAGGTCCCAAAATGTTTCATTACCGTCTGATGTGAGAATGTTGAGTTTTTCGTCGAGGGGAAATGAAGGGAACAGTGCAAAGACACATGTACAGGACACCAGTAAAGAGGCATCATCTCATGACCAAGATAGAAGACATCAAGATACTCATAATCATACCCTTCCTCAGGGTAAAAGTTCCGCACTGGCGTTTGCAGGAGGAAGTGAAAGTCCTCAAATTAGTCCTCAAATGGCACCCTCCTGGTTTGGACAATATGGCAACTTCAAAAATGGTCAAATTGCAACAACAGATAATGCAGTTGAAAGTTTGCAGACTTCTGGTCAGCATCACTTGTTCTCAAAGTTTTCTGAGAGCATGAATCAAGCTATTGTCCCTGAACAAAAATATGAGGCAAGTCAAGTTGGTAGTCTTCGACATGATATATCACACAGTCTTCGTCATGACACGTCACCCACTCTTGTGGATGCTAACCAATATTTGGCTTCTCCACATTCTCTGCCTTTAGAGCTGACTAATAATAATATGATTCTGATACCAAAGAAGCGCAAATCTGCAAAAGTAGATCTTCTACCTTGGCATGAGGAGGTGACAGAAGGTTGCCAAAGGCTGCAAAGTTTGAGGTGGGGCTTCTTCAGTATCAAATATATTGATGAATAGTTAAACATGTCCTTTCATGCATGCATTTTCTCTATATTCTGGAACCAGCTATGCATGTCTTTTACTGCCAATAATTTCCTAAATTTTCCGTTTACTTAATTAGCAAATCTCTTTCTTCTCCTTAAGCTCAACAGAGTGGGAATGGGCTAGAGCCACCAATAGACTAGTTGACAAGGTATGTTTACTGCTGTCATCGTTCAATGTATACTTTATGTTCAACGGTATCGCGTGGATCACATCGCTATGACTTTTGGTTGCAGGTGGAAGATGAATTTGAGATGATAGAAGATGGCTTTCCAGTTACGCAATCACGAAGGAGGCTTATCTTGACAACTCAGCTGCTGCAACAAATCCTTCCTTCTGTACCAGCTGCATTTCTTACTGCAGATGTAACTATATCCTGTGAAAGTGTGGCCTACTTTTGTGCAAAGTTAATCGTAAGAGATGCTTGTAGTGTGATTTCATGGTCAGGAGTTGATTCTCGTATGGATGTTGACAGTAGTAACAAGTAAGCATTTTTTTCTTTTCTTGAAACACCAACTTTAATATTCTAGGATTGCATGCTCTAAGATGCTACACTTACATCTTACACTTGAAGTATGGCAATGTGCTTAGTAACAAATGTCCTTGATATAAGCTTTGCAACTAGTGTTTTGCTCGTCTTTCACATGCTTATGCCTACATTTATCTATGAGAGAATTTTACACACTAATTATGTTCTCAACCTGCATAGGGGATTCAGAAAGCTTAAAACTAAAGAAAAGAAAGGAGGCAATCGTTTCTCAGAAGCTGTTGAAGATTTTATTGGAAGGTCAAGGAGGCTGGAAAATGATTTTTTGAGGTAAAAATTATACTCTGCTATTTATGGAAAGCTATGAAGCCTTTTTTTAGAACAAGGACCAGTTTTACAGCCCCACCTGGGTTTCAATCCTACCCCACTCCTTCCCTACCAAGGGCCTCAACCATTGGGTTACCCACTTTTTTCAACTATCATAGCCTTGTGTAGGATTGTTCTTGTCTGAATGATGCTGTTGAACCATGTTTCTCATGACCAGGGTGTGACCATGTGACATGGCACTCCCCCATTTACCAAGAATCAGGTCCATATCTGGTTTACTTGTAAGCTTTACCGGATACGCCTTATATACCACTTTTGGGCAACCCTCTCAACAATTAAGTAACACCTGATTGAATGGATGCAAAATCAATATTGGAACCAAGTGCAACGATGGTTGCACAATAATCACATAGATGTTGGTTCACGTAGTACTGGTGTTCATATATCCCTTGGTGTTCATATATCATCAGTAATCTAGAGTAGGTCGTCAAATTTAGACACATTTTGTATCAGTTCACTTGATCATTGTATCATGTCCCATATTGTGTATCGGAGAATACATTGTTTCATAGAAAAGTTTGTTGGAAATATATTTAACCCTCTATATGTGGATAAATTTAACATAGTGAGGCATTGTCAAGCAATAAGTGACAAGTACATCATAAAGCCAATATAATCAACAACAAAAATGTATAACTTCAGTATTACATTATGGTATTATTCATGACTATATTATCATTGCATCAATAATAATCAATAAAGACTTCATTATTAAAGATGAGTGTGTTGACATTCAAATAATAGCTTGTTGTACATTCTAGTTTATGAACAAATACTTTGTAAAAACTCTATAAAACAGAGTTGAAAAACCCACTAAGAAAAAAACTCAAAATAAAACATAAGAGTAAGTTCAAGAATTCTAAAAAGGATATAAATTTTTTAAAATGAGGATATCCCCTTTAAAGAAATCAGTTACCTGAGTCGTTGAACCGTCCAAATATGCTAGATGCCATCCCTGAAGATGTTAGATGTTGTTAGAGATGTTGGAAGTTGATAAAGCTACGTTGTATTGGGCGCTAGGCGAGGCGAGGCGACAGCCCACCCGCCTCGCCTAGGCGCACGCCCAGGATCTGGCTTCTCTTTTGCAAAAAAATCATGCAAATATGTATACAATAAATATGTAGTATAACTAATAAGCAATAAGCATTGAGCAAGGCGGAGTTTAACTAATATTTATTGTATACAACAATTATGTATACAATAAATATGTAGTATAACTAATAAGCATTAAGCAATATGTGCATTAAGCTAGGCGCCTTCCCCCCCCCCCCCCCCCCCCCCCCTCCGGTCGACCCAAGGCGGACGCCTAGGCGAGCATCGTTTCACACAGGAAAGTTTTTCCCGGGTCGAGGCGCAACCTGCACGCCTAGATGTCGCCTGTGACAACATATAAAGGATGTTTGGGAAAGGAGATAGATGCTCGTCCTCAGAAGAGAAGATTGAACAAAAAGTTTAAAAGGTTATATGGGTATTTGGATTGGGTTTTACAGTTGTAAGGACAAGTTATAAAAAATAATTTCTAAACCACTTAAAAGTCGGCTTAAACCTGTTTAAATTTGGGTTAACTTGATAAGTTTTAGATCGGATGATACACCTTATCATATCACATTGTATGATACAAAAAGTGTATTGTAGAAGAAGTTGTCCATCTCATATCATTAAAGAAATCATATCGTTTGGAGGTTGTATATCATACCTTCCTAAGATGTATCGTGTATTGCAAGATACTGACAACATAGAATCTACGTTATTATTGGGTTTTCTTGATTCTTCGCTGAATTGCTTTCCATTAGTAATGCTATCATCTTTATATGGTTACTTCTTATTGTTGTATGGATTGTGATTGACTCGTGCTTCTGTATAGCTTGCTGCTCATATTATCGGCTCTTACATTTAGAAGCCAATATTTACACTTCACAGTTTTCAGGAATAAATATAAATGACATTGTTATACATTTCATCATTTGAGTATTCTGGTTTATAATAGTGTAGTGTAACATATATTATGACGTGAGTGATCTTTTTGCATCTTGCCTGATTATGTTATATTAGGGCGTTTTCATTGCCTGAACAATCTTGCTCGACTTAACAGTTTTGCGGACAGCCATCTCTTCTGTAAATCTGAAAAACTTGTTAACCTGTTTGGCTGTCGGAGAACTTTAATGTAGTTACATTCTACGAATGATTGAAAGTGAAGAAGTCACAATTTATTTGGCTCATTAACAGAGTTTGATGACTATATGAACATCTTAGATTGGGAGTGTAAAGTTTCAAAACTGATGCTTAATCAGCTAACAAGTTGTGGTCATTCAGTATAAATTATAGTGGTACTTCATATGTCGCAATCACTTTAAGATGTCTGGTTTTAGGGTAGTATGAAGCTTACAACTTCTGCAAATGTGTGTTCAAGTAATTAAAACTCTCACTGATTTTGTACTGTTATGTGCAACAATAAAGACTGGTGAAGGGTGAACATTGAAAAGGATGAGGTTACTGAGGGTGGGACTTTATACTTTGAAGTTGTGGAGGGTTTGAAGAACATTACCTCGACATCGCAGTGGAGAGACTATATGAAGTTTATGCCAGGTAGATATGAGATAGATCCTATTATTTATGGTATTATCCTGATTCCCCCTTTTGCCAAGAGCTTCCTATGAAACCCAGGATTTAGAGAACATATAACTTAAAATATATGTTGTCGTTGCCATTCTCATCAATTCTCTTAATATTGCATCATTCTTAGTTCTTTTGGATCAATTTAAGACTGATAGGTCTGCTATTCTTGAATTGTTTCATGGACACTTTTGAATGTCATCGTAAATGCGGTTGTAGAAATAAGAGTTATGTTGTTTCAGTGTGTTCTTATGGCGTGCATGTTGAATTATGAGATTCTTGCTTGATGTCATACAATACATGCTCATGTTTCTGACTGCATTTTGTCTTCATTTCAGCTTGGACAGGAGGGCATCTATATTAGATTTAAGATTAGAAAGCCAAGAACTGGAGAGATCCTCCATCATGAACCGTTTTGCTAAATTCCATGCCCGGGCTCAAATCGAGGGAGGTGAGAGCTCATCGACTTTTGGTACTGCTCGCCGCACATATCCTCAGAGGCATGTGACAGCTCTTGCCTTGCGCACGGATTTTCCCGAGGGTGTTATTCTTTTGTCGCTTTGAATCATAGTCTATTGAACCATTTTTTTTGCATGTCACTGTCATCAACCTATTCCCCTTCCCCTCCCCCCCCCCCCCCCCCCCCCCCCCCCCCCCCCCTCAATGCTGGTGAATTCGTTTTCTGCACGGGCACACAAATACTAAAAACAAGGATGGAGGGGATGGCGTCGAAGGTGCACATAGGTGGTCAATCATTTTTGAAATTGATGCTAGTTTGATGTATTTCCTTCCATCGTCCGAACTGTAGTTCTCTTTTGTATATTCATCAAGTAAAAGGAGAGACTCGAGCTTTCTGCATCAATTTTTGAACGGAGGGGGCGGATAAACCAGTTACAGCACACATATAGCACCGAAGTTGACAACTTCAGTATTTATATGGTTTTTGCTACCTTGCCATGGCAGGTGCTCCGTCACCACCCCCCATGAGTCTTCAGATTGTTGCAGTTCATGAAAAGGAATTTATTTTTTTTCTTTTCAAATCTTGTAAGTAGCAGTACTTTTTTTTTCTTCCTGGTGCGAGTTGGCAAGGGGGGAGATTCAAAAACATGTGTAAAAATAGCCCCTGTTGGGCTCATAGCTTGATATCTGATACGTTTTCGGCTTTTATGATGTATTTCTAGTTTTCTGATGTTGTATCAATTACGATGGATGAAACGTTTTATGTCATCCAACGGAAAAGAATATAAGAAAATTTGGGTGTGTTTGATTGCAAGGTGGAAAATACGTGGAAAAGAAATTAATTCCATGGAATTATTTTCATAGGAAAAAAGTTCCATAGAATTTTAAAATTTTCCGTGGAAAACTTAATTTGGTTGTTTGATTGTCATTATTTTTCACAGAAATAGTTATTTTTCATGGAAAATGATATTTTCCTATGGGTTAGATAAGTTTCATTTTACACCATTTTAGAAGAAAATATGAAAAATGATAGTTTTTTGGAAAATAATTCCATGAAAAATATAAGCTATCAAACACTACAATTGGTAAAAAAATTTGTGGTGGAAATATTACCATGGAAAAAACGCCCAATCAAACACAGCCTTAGAGATTTGTTTCTACTTGAGCAGTCGGAATTCTTATATTCTATTATGTCCTTGTATTTTGGTATCAAATCATTTACAGTTAAGTGCTCATTTGGATCTTGAAGAGCCTCGGCTTTCCTTCCACTAAGGAAGCAGACAGAGTTCCGAGATCCATGTCCAATGTTTGGTAATTCAATAAGAAAAAGAAATCATCTCGGTTTTTCTTTTAGTGGAATTCCAAGACGTTCAACCCTATATAAACCGTACTGTTACTGTGTTAGTTATATTATGATAGAACTGATCTAACATACAAATACGACTTTATTTGTTTCAGCCGTGTCGATCAACGTCGTAGGACTGACGAAAAATGGCCACGATCTGAGCTGGCGTGGGTCAGAATGGAGGGTCCATGCATGAAAACTCAACGGTTAGGGCGCCGCGCGGACGGTCGAGGACCGGCACCATTCTACCACAGGGCCGACCACGCGGCCCGTCGTACAGCACCGTAAGGGCGTCAAGAAGACGTCGTAAGGACGTCATGCGCATAGAACGGGTGGCTGAGCGGCATTGGCTATCGTAAGCGTCGTGAAGACGTCGAGGGCGCCTTCGGCGTCATGGGCGAAGCGAGGCGTTGAGTTGCGGGCGTCGAAAGACGTCGACCGTCTCGTGGAGCTCTGGAGGGCGCGGAGTGCGCGAGGCGTGCGTGTGGGATAATGATGGCAAAGTCAGTGCGGACAAGACCCGCACAAAAAGTCCGTACTGATATGACGACCGGTTAAAAATCGTGTGCGGGAAGACACACGATTTAACTGAGCCCGCACGTGCTGGTAAAAAAATCGATGTTTCCGTCGCTTGATTAAGATTTGTTGAATGCTAGCAGAGACGGACTACTGTATGGCCTGAAGAGATCATATATGTTGGGAAGATAACTAAGTCCTTTGTATATGTAAATTTATTTCTAGTCAGAATGTAGAGGAAGATCAACATAGGTAGCGATAATGAGAAGCAAGAAATTAGCGAGAAAAACTTTGATACAGTAGGGGGTATCAAAGTTTTGATACCCCCTATGTATGACAGGTGGAGCCCCTCAAAATTTATGTATATATATATATGTGTACACATTTTACGAAACAGGAGAGATCCACCTGTCATACATAGGGGGTATCAAAATTTTGATATTCTCATCTGTATCAAAGTTTTTCCCACACCATCAAGAGGCCGAACTCTGCAAAGCAAGATCACCATCCATCCATCCATCCATCATCTCTGTTTCTATTGGTAGTAGTCATGTGGAATGAAACAAGAGCTGATATTGTGACAGAAAGGAAAAGAACAAGGAAATCTTTATATGAAGCACTTTGTTTTCCCAGACCCAAAGCCGAAGCTAAGTAAAGGAACTCTGCTCTGCTGCATTTTATGAAGTGACAGGAGATTTGGTTCTTGGGATCACAAATGCCAAGCCTAAGAATTGGGCATATGCCAATGACAAATACTTAATAAAAGATCCATTCAATCAAGCACACACTCTCTCTCTCTCTCTCTCTCTCTCTCTCTCTCTCAGCATATGCTCTGCTCTGTCAATTTATTAGGATTATAGCAAAAGCTAGCCTAGCTTTTTGTTGTGGTCACATGATGAAAGGAAGTCACACTGAGACACTCGGTGGTCAGTCGTCAAGGTGGCGCTTGATTGGAAGTCAAATAGTTTTTTTGTGAGTGGTTGTGCATGCATTGAAATAAAAATGCATGTCAAATTAGGAAGAGGCTGAGTCTACAATCAAATGCTTAAAACTTTTTTATGATTTTTCTTTTTCAGTTCTTACACATGAATCCTATTGGATCCCACCTCCTCATCCTCCCACTACATGGCTCTATCCGACTCTACCATTTTTTTTTCTCTTCTCCAATCGAAATTCGACACGTGACGGTTGCAAGAAAATTATAAGTTGTAAGCATAATAAAGCTCGACAAATTAAGTAAAAGTCAAGTACATACAATTTTTTTAGTCTCTCATATTCATGTAAATGACAGTGAGCAAAATAAAAATAAAAATGTATCGGATTATGAAATTTTATTTAGCAAAATAATATTGTTAAAGTTTTTATTTATAAAGATAGTCTAGTTATATTGTCTTTGTCATCATATTTTGCCATGTCACTTCGGACGAAGAGGGAAAAAATGTGTGTTACATAAAGAATTGAACCACCAACTTCAAAATCCGGATCAAGTTTTTCTTCTTCTATTATTTTTTCTAAATTTTTTTGTTGAGGTCCCAATTATAGTAGAGTAGCGCTAGCAAATAGAAAGTCAGGCATTCTAGAATAACAAGTTGGTATATATTAGGGGTGCAACTCGGACGAGCTAAATCCAAGTTCGATCGGATAAACCCGTTAATGGGTTGGATTATGGTTAAAGATACTTAGATTCGGGCTCGGATTTGGGTTCAAATATTTGAACCCGATCATAAATCGGATTGGACTTGGGTTCATGTGCCGGGTTACCCGAAACCCACTTATATATATATATATATATATATATATATATATATATATATATATATATATATATTGTCATACTTCTTAAATAAAAAGTCTAAATCCTAAATTTCTTCACCCAAACTCTTCAACACCTTATCCTAAATTTTATTTCAGTTTGTATTTTGAAAGGATCAAGACTTGATTACTATTTGATTATATGTTTAATATTACTTTTGTTTAAAATTATTTCAATTAGCATATTAGAGTCCGATAAACCCGATGGATTCGACCCAAACCGAGTTCAACCTGTCACGCCCCAGTACCGAAATACGGGAACGGACGTCGGCCAGCTACACCGTATAAGGTACGAATACGTTATACGGCGATGACGGCTGTCAATTTTGCTGGGTATCCTAGCATGCAATCATTCTATGGCCTAAATCCGATCTCATATCCACAGGCAATAGCAATGAAATAACTACAAGAGAGATAATCATATGAAAAACAAGAAAATACACATATGATAATCAGGAAATCTATACTACTGGATAATAATGTAGACGAGTATACCTTTCCACAATTCCTAGCATGGTCGGGAACTGAAGCACATCCCCCAAGTCAAGTCTGGAAGATCCACAGGGTCGGTCACATGCAATCTGGAAACAATCCAGGGTTGGTCAGACCAACCGTAGCAAGTACCAGAAAGGAAGGCTCAAGGACGGGCGAAGAAAAGCCAGCAGGATAAAATATGACAGGAATAGCATATATGAACAGTAAAAGAGGGTAAGGATCGTGCGGTACCAACGCACGATAACAATCCACATCTAATGTAGCTAAATAACCAACAATAATCACAATCTCCCTAACATCCAATAATACCTGCATCGCCAACCGGAACTCGTAGCCTGTCAACGGAACAGTAATCCACCCCTATATCAAACAAGAACAAGGGAATGAATTACCATGTTGGGACATCGTTACGGGCGAGCCAGCCTAGCAAGCAGCAATCCATACAATTTAGGTGAATAAACGGCCACTCAAATGTCTACGGCTGTTTAAGTGGAGGTTGGGTTACCCCAACAATGCAATGTAGAAATCCTCAGATCGTGCCGATCTAGCAAGCTAACGGGGCCAAGTATATCAAGACTAGATGAGCACCGGTCCCTCGTAAGACCATCGGGCTCTGTATGCCACCACCGGTCCCTCGTAAGGCCACCGTGCTGAGCATGCCATGTATATAAGGTATAGTAAAGTAGCCGGATACTGCCATCCTCTAATGCGGACGGTAACACTATCCGTAGCGGCCAGCCTGCACTCCATGACTAGATGTCTGGGAAGCGGCTAGTACTGCACGATCTCGAGATTTCGTTTCCTCCCAATGCTTCTACCAGTTTAAGTTGCCTAGATTAACCATACATTTATCCGGAATTACATGTCGTGGTCACATGATCATCCTCCTAGATGTCATACCTCAGTATGAGAATGCTAAGTAAGAATCAACCTCGGCACCTATAGTCCCAGTTGTGATCCATCCTTAGTGTTATGTAATAAGCAAGCAAGCAAGCAATCCTGACCACGCTAAGACTATAGGCCAACTACCAGATACCCATGCAGGTAATCATATAATATAGCTAGAATATCAAGATGGCATCGCAATGCCATATAATCATGGAAGTAGCACCTCAAGTGTCAGTAGACAAGGGGCACCGCAGTGCAAAATTAGGACCAGTACCTCAAAGGGTAAGCTGGACTTATAGCACGGATACAAGTAGTCATGTCAAAAATAAGGACAAATCTGTCAGTCATATGGAATCATCTGTCCACATCGTGGCATAGATATCAGGTCAAGTACAAGATCAAAACATCTACTATAATATTCCATCAAGTATATAAGGGAGCCTACAGCTCTAATCATCAAGTCGGTCTATCCACCGGATCAATCTATCAGGAGTCTCCCATCTACGATGGAGTGAATATCACGTCAAGAAAGACAATCACCAAATACCAAGCTCATCACTATAAACAATGCTAGGCCCTCTGGCTCACAAGAACCCTCTGAATCGATGATCACAAGATATCAGCAAATAAGTCTCACCACCACCGAGATATAGCAAACAAACCAGGTTTTGGGCGCTTGGGAAGTCGAGTAAAAATTATATAATAATACCTTCTATATTCTACTCGTTCCGCAAAATATTCGCGATCATCAAAATCCAAGAATCCACAGTCATATATGATCAAATTAGAACATCATCAAAAGAAATAGCGACAATATCCAAATCCACGTGAGTCTATCAATCAATATCTCGAGATCATACTCTCCATAATACTCAACCCTCAGATATATCCAAAAATTACAAATCCTGATACATAGGACAACTATCTGCCCTATCTAGCTAGACTAGGATAACTCCTAGAATGAATGGTCAGGGGACAAGAATATATTAATTAAATGCCACCGAAAAAGTGGCAAGGATTGCATGAACCGCTCTGGAGCAGATCCACAACCCTTAAACTAAACAAGGACCAGGATTGCAGACCGTCTTCCTGGTGGAACCGTGCTCCTTACGCTATCCGACGGACAAGACAGGTCAAGAGCTAGGCGACTAATCTAGTCAAGAGTCTACCTAGCAAGTACTGGAATCAGACCACTATATCTAAAACAAGTAAGCATGAGTCTAGATTAGCAAACCAGAGGAATGGTTCTGCCTGTCACGACCCGCACCCTAGAGTTAGGGCACGAGAACGTAACAACGCCCAGCCTACGCCGCAGTGTCGACGGTAGAACGCTGTCCTAGGTCTCAATTCATCTAACAGTATAAGACTAAACAGTTTATACTCCCCGAATGGGGGTGACATAGCAGATACAGACTCAATCACATCTAAGGTAGAGCATGATAAGGATAGATAAGCATGAAATCCAAAATAAATACAGGAGATAGAAGTATAAGTGTCTAAGATACATGAACCCAGAAGTACATCTCAAAACTCAAATAAAGATACAGTAAGCCACAAAGTAAATACAACTCCAGACAAAATGAAATAACTACCTAAACAACCTCTAATGTGTCTCCTCTAGGCTAGCAAGCACCTCCAGGCTATCTGTAAAATTTATCAACAGGTCCAATCAGGACTGGAGCGAGCACAGTACATCTCAACAGATCATAGCAGGTTAGAAAACATATAACATACAGTAAAGTAAGATACATGTACTGAAGAAAAACAGTATGTAAACAGGAAGAGCTGTAATAGAAATATCTATTATACATAGAGAACTAGCAGTGACTAGTGAGTTAGAGTACAATATGAACATGTAAATGGCCTGGGATGATTCAATGAAGACACTACGGAATGATTCAATGAAGATACTACTGGTGTATTATTCACATGTCCAATTCTACTCTCCCGTACCCCCAATCAATACACAAGGATCCAGCCAGGTTATGTTATATGATTCCATGCAAGGCCCGCGAAGGGTGATACATGGATGCCCCATAAATGGGGAGTCTGGGGGTTACCCAACTGTGTAGGATTCAAGAGACTCTGTGATCATGAGGGTACATGTCACAAGTAATCAAGTGAACCAAGAGCATAGTGATACGCCATGTAAGTGAAACGCACAAAACACGTAGTACCCGATGCTCCCTAAGGATAACATCTCAAGAAAGGATCCATATAGTACCAATCCGTGTGACCGTCGTGACAGTACAAGTAAAGTAATCTACTGCAGGAAATAATTCTAAGCAAGATATGAAATGATCAGAGAATGTACTCGCCTCGATAACTTGAACAGCTGATAAGTATAGGAGGTTCCACTGAAGCCACAGAGTCCTATTTAAAGCAACACAGGTTACAAGGTGTTCAAGTTGAAATAAATGAAACTCTACTAGCCATCTATATTATTCTAGGTTCTTCTAAGTCAAAACAACTCTAGGTCGACTCCGGTCAATAATCTAGTCAAACTAGGTCAAGCGTTGACTTATAGTTGACTTTGGGTCAACTGGTCAACTCTGGTCAAACAGGGTAAATCTAATCTGGTATAAAGTGTACTTCGTTATTTGTACGTCGAAACTTACGGCACGCAAATCGAGATAAGAAGATTATCGGTAAGGTTGATAATCTTATTATAGTGATCCACGTATCCAACTTGTCAATTTCAGCGATATGAGATCACTGGAATTGACTGATCTTAGTTTCGTTGTACTAATCCCGAAATACGAGCATTATATGAATTAATTATTAACTAATTATAAAAAGGTTAAACTCAGAGAAATTATCAACAAACATTGTCGGACGATGAAATGAACATCGCCAACGTGTCCAGAATGGTCAAATTAGCTAGGATAGCCTACCCAACGGTCCAATTTGGACACAAGGGCAAAAAGGTAATTTCGGGTCAAAACGGTGTCCGTGTCGGAGCCGTTTTGTACCGAAAAATGTGCAAGAAAACAAGTCTATAAAATATAACAAATTATATGTCCACGCAACCAGAATGTCGATACGAACCCAACGGTATCTCCAGAATTGGATTCCGTTGACCCGATCTCAATTTGGCCCGTTGACCAGAACTTGGAATTCCGATTTGCACGGAAATGCGTGCCGGGGCCAAAGTTCTCAAAACTCAGCAAACTACCTGTCAACGAGTCCAGAATGATGATACGAACTCAACGGTATCTCCAGAATTGGATTCCGATGAGCCGATCTCAAAATGACCCGTTGACCCAGATATTGATATCCGACTTGCACCGAAATGCGTGCCAGACCCAATGTCCACCAAAACCTAGCAAATTATATGTCAACGAGTACAGAATGACGATACGAACTCAACGGTATATCCGGAATTGGATTCCGATGAGCCGGCGTCAAAAAGTCCCGTTGATCCAGAATATGGGACCCGCTTTGCACCGAAATGTGTGCCCGGGCTCACGCTCTCCAAATCTAACAAATTTTATATAAAAACATGCCAGAACGATGCCACAAGTCTAATGGTGGTGTCAGAAATGAAATCTGGAGTCCCGTGTTCAAAAATGGAATTTTACAAGTTGGAAATTACGAATTCGGACGACCAACTTTGGCGTCGAATTCAACCAATCAAACAAGCTCACAATGAAACGAAACTGGAGGGGAAGTAAGAGGGTTATACCAGCTTTGCATTGGAACTGGTAGCACGCCAAACGAAGCTGCGGTGGAGGAGATACAAGCTGACGAAGTTGGCCCCGCGAAACTGTCCAAATTTAATACAATTTAAACTGTCAACTTGGTGGCCGGTTTTCATGTATCAAACAATAAAATTAACGGACAAAAATTGACAGAGATGAAGGTGGATATACCAAGATTGCGACGGAGCGAAGAAATCGCCGATCCAACGGTCGGATTGTCCAGAAATTCGGCACGAAGTTGCTGCGACGGAGCGCACTTTCTGAGTTCAAAACGCGCGCGTCACGACGGGATTTCGACGTAAACGCACGAATAGGCTATGCGTCACGCCGGGAGGATGGCGGTGGCCCATGAGGGTTCGCCGGAGGTCGCCCATCGTGGGGGGCACGGCCACGGCGGCCTCGACGCCGGCGGCGGCACGGCAGCGCTGCCAGCGCGCGCGCGCCTGGCTTGCCGCCGCTGCTGCTGCTGTGCATGGGCTGTGCGGTGACGCGCCTGGGCTCGGCCTTGCCCGACGACGTTATGGACGACGCGGCGACGCGCTAGGGCGGCGCACAGGGCTGCCACGGTGGGGGAAGGTGGTGGTCGCGGTGAAGTTGATGGTGGCGGTTATGGGCTTGGCGGTGGTGGTGGTTAAATATGAGAAGGAGGAGGAGGAAGGAGAGGAGAATGGTGTGGGGGGTGCTGCGGCCTGGAGGGTGGCCGACGGCGAAGGCCGAGCTGAGCCAGGAGGAGGGGGTCGGGCAATGGAGAGGAGTGAGGTCGAGAATGGTGTTGTGGTCGGGTGTGGAGTGTTGTGAGGAAAGAGGTTGGCTGTGGGTGTATAGGAAAAATTGTAGGAAAAATTAAAGGAAGAGAGAGAAAGATAGGATAAGAGAGAGAGAAAGATATTTGTCCCACCTTAAAATTAGGGCCGACCAACCTTGTTGGCTGTGAGAGTGTGGGAAAGTTGGGAGTGAATGGTGATGATTTAATCAAGAGAAATCAATGGCTAAGAAAATAATTAGAGACAATGGCCATTCCAATGGAAAATAAATAATTAGAAGTCTCCCAAAAATATAGAAAAAAAATGTAGGAGATTACTTGATATTTTTGGGCAATAAAATAGGAGGGGTTGTGAGTGTGAGGGAAATTAAATGGTGATGATGGAATGAGGGAAAAAAAATCAAGGGTGGAGATTTATTTGGGGAATCAAAAGGCTAGGAATTAAATATAGCTAAGATGGGTTATTCCAATAGATTAAAATCAATGGAAAATTCCAATAAATATTGAGATAGATAGATAGGGTATAATATATTGTTTTGGACACAGAAAATGAGGGTGTCCCGATGGAGAAAATCATGGAGCTGGACTGGACTCGGTGGAGCCGGATTGGACGAAAATCGGACATCGAGCAATAATTGAATTTAAAATGGGCGTTGATGATCATGGGCAAATAAGTAGCACATGGGGATTCCAATAAATGGGACACAAGTGACGGACGGATAGTAGGCTCAATGTGGGCCATGTCCATAGTTGGGACAGACAGGTTTTGGTCGACAGGGGACCCACAAATCAAGTTGGAAAATGAATGTGACGCCGTGGCATGAAATAAAATCGGGTCACGTGTCGGGTAAGTTGTACGAATCAAATGGAGCCCGAAATGACGTGTCTGAGTGGAACACAAAGGTCATGGATGACGAGCGTCTCGAGTAGATCACCAATGAGGAGTTGGTTTCAAGAAACTGACTGGTCTTGCGCTCCCAATTTAAATGTCATGGTAACGCGCTGAAAATGATCAAGAAAAAGAGTGGGAAAATAAATAATAATCAAATGGTCTAAATTGACCCGAAGTTCAGCGAAGCAGAAAAAGTACAAGGGAACAAGTTTGGATGGGACACTATATACCGTCATGAAGGTAATCGTGTCCACTCCAAAACTCGTGAAGAGGATTTCCAGAGTTGAACATCTCTGATACTCCAAATATCAATGGCATGAAAAAGTACACTAACAGATAAATAAATAGAATAAAATATTTATCAAAACCAATTAATCAGAAATAAAATAAAATGAAAAAAAATTTCAACCCGAAATTCAGGGTGCTCACATCCTACCCACCTTATAAAAATTTCATCCTCGAAATTAAAAAGTCCCTACTCCCTCTAGGTCAAACCCCCACAATCAAGGTCCCAGAACTTAAACAAATCATACCATCAAATAAAGACAATATCCAGGGTCATGGCATACGGTGACAGTGAAGTCTCATCTAGGTTTACTAGTCATGCTAACCAACGGTCATAGGGTATCAACACACAAGCAAATCCAGGGTGCTAAACGAGAAAAGATGCAGAAACAACAACCATCAAAACTATAAGGTTGTCTACCACCCCGTATGAAAACTGGTACTCATAAAAAAATAAAGGAAGGTAACTACCAATCATTTGAAAAAAAGTACTATCCCAAGAAAATCAAAATCCCAAGCTGAAGAATTGAAAGTCACTTGCATTGAAATCCAATCACAATATATATACAGAGAGAGCATTAGAGAGGGAAAACTAGCATCATGTGTATGGGGACATGTTCATACGGTTAGATAGTAGGCATGTGTGTACGTGAATACATATGAAATTGTATATGAGAAATTGAGTTCCAAATCAACAGCTATCAAGTTACACTAATCATGGCATATTGGTTAACAATCTACAATACGCAACCATTCAATCATAACTTGCATGGCTAACCATATATATATAAAAATATAGAGACTTAGCCATGTATCTATATACGTTATAACATATATGCATAAACTCTATATATATCCTTATAGATATATAATCCTAACATAGAGGGGAAAGGTAAGGTTAAATGACAGTATATACTATGTTAGAGTGTGTGGGTGTGTCCTTATACAGGGTTATAGCTTAGTATTGAAAGGTTAAATCCAATTTTAGTTCAACATTTACATATAAAATCTGAAAACAAGCTAACATTTAAACCATGGAAAATATGAACATAATGCGGTCTTAGATTTTAGGGTTTGAAACATCACAACCAATCTCGATGGTCCTAGTACATCCTAACATGATAGAAATGAAACCCTAACATACTATCCACACCTTTATTTACGCATACAGTTTAATATTACACGTTAAATCTGAAATTTAACTAAACATGGAAATCAATGTAAAAATGTTAACATGTAACTAGTTTTCAGAATTTTGGAGAAATTTGAACATTAAAACCCAACTCAATGTTTATCACAAACTAACATGTAAGAATATGAAACTTAAATTTATATTCCTACTTACAACAATGTACGCAGCTCTAAATATTATATTAAGAAAATAAAACAGTAATTTAAACTAAACATTTGGAATTCAGTATTAAGGGTTAATATGTACACAGTCTTAAATTTGACAAATTTAAACACAAATTTTCAACCAAAATTCTTTTGAATTGAAACCCTACGTATAACATATATGTGCAGTTATGTAAACCTAAATAATAACATAAAATTTATATTTAAAATACGAATTTAAACTGGAAAAACAGAAAGCCAAAAACATTGGGATTTTGAAAATTTAACATTAATGACATTTCAATACTATCTAGATATGTGGAAAAATCAAGTGTAGCATGCATACGTGTTAGGCAAAGTGTCTGCTATATACATTCATATACATATTCTCATGTCCCAATAAAAATTTAATTCTACGTTAAGACTAACATTTAGATTCCTACCAAGATTGCAAGCAGGTGATTGACGAAATCAAGACAGTTTTATTATCATTATTATTTAATACAAGAATAATAGCAAGAAAGAAATAACGAGAAAACCTGTTCTGCTTATCAGTTTAAAGAAGGAACCGTTTTGAAATCCAGACTTAAATATCAAATTCAAGATAAAATCTAGCAAAATCATCGATTCATTGTATTAAGAAAAACTCATAGCAAGAAGTTACACAAAGGTTTATGAAAACAACTAAACATACTCTTAAGTTAAATGACAAGAAACTAGGCAAAACAACAAACAATAAATCCCTTTTTTTTTGAATGACTGAGAAAAAGTAAGAAAACATGTTCAAAAATATTTTAAGCACAATCTGATAATCATATGCGTCTATCCAAAATTATGGTACTCTAAATCCTCGTCATACTAGTAAGCAAGGCTACGATAATCACAGAGCCCTTGACTTATGCACATATCTCCAGAATCATGGTATTTAACATTTTCGCGGTGCCGCATGCTTGGCTGCGAAAACCTTAAATTTCCACACCCGAGAAATACATCCAGAGTCAGACTATATATCCTCACCATGCTGGCTAATGTGACTATAGAAGACTAGATTCCATAACATAGATGACCTAGCCCATATAATTTTATCTTGCCAAAAATTAAATTAAATCAACAATGAATACTCAAAAATCAAATCAAAATTTATTAACGAACATCAAAATTCAAAAGTGAACACAATCCATCAAAATGCAAACTCGAATGCAACAGCTATCATCAAAATTCAAAATTCGAAAATCTTCCATCAAAATAAATACAAACTCAAATTCAACAATAATTCGTAAAAATCAAATTTAACAACAAAAGTAAAATAAATTAAATCAAGGGAAAAAGAGAGTTTTTAAATCGAAGTTAAATAAGATTCTCCAGGGTCGTCCCAGGAATCTCTCAAGGGTTCCTAACTGTGATTGAGTATCTTCAAAAAAAAAATATATCCTATTCCTAGTGCAGGCTGTAGTGGTACTCAAGTTCGAATACCACTACACTTTTAGTCTCGACCTGCATGGGCCACCACTAAAAACGTGTCACGACCCGCACCCTAGAGTTAGGGCACGAGAACGTAACAACGCCCAGCCTACGCCGCAGTATCGGCGGTAGAACGCTGTCCTAGGTCTCAATGCATCTAACAGTATAAGACTAAACAGTTTATACTCCCCGAATGGGGGTGACATAGCAGATACAGACTCAATCACATCTAAGGTAGAGCATGATAAGGATAGATAAGCATGAAATCCAAAATAAATACAGGAGATAGAAGTCTAAGTGTCTAAGATACATGAACCCAGAAGTACATCTCAAAACTCAAATAAAGATACAATAATCCACAAAGTAAATACAACTCCAGACAAAATAAAATAACTACCTAAACAACCTCTAATGTGTCTCCTCTAGGCTAGCAGGCACCTCCAGGCTATCTGTAAAATTTATCAACAGGTCCAGTCAGGACTGGAGCGAGCACAGTACATCTCAACAGATCATAGCAGGTTAGAAAACATATAACATGCAGTAAAGTAAGATACAGGTACTGAAGAAAAATAGTATGTAAACAGGAAGAGCTGTAATAGAAATATCTACTATACATAGAGAACTAGCAGTGACTAGTGAGTTAGAGTATAATATGAACATGTAAATGGCCTGGGATGATTCAATGAAGATACTACGGAATGATTCAATGAAGATACTACTGGTGTATTATTCACATGTCCAATTCTACTCTCCCGTACCCCCAATCAATACACAAGGATCCAGCCAGGTTATATTATATGATTCTATGCAAGGCCCGCGAAGGGTGATACATGGATGCCCCATAAATGGGGAGTCTGGGGGTTACCCAACTGTGTAGGATTCAAGAGACTCTGTGATCATGAGGGTACATGTCACAAGTAATCAAGTGAACCAAGAGCATAGTGATACGCCATATAAGTGAAACGCACAGAACACGTAGTACCCGATGCTCCCTAAGGATAACATCTTAAGAAAGGATCCATGTAGTACCAATCCGTGTGACCGTCGTGACAGTACAAGTAAAGTAATCTACTGCAGGAAATAATTCTAAGCAAGATATGAAATGATCAGAGAATGTACTCGCCTCGATAACCTGAACAGCTGATAAGTATAGGAGGTCCCACTGAAGCCACAGAGTCCTATTTAAAGCAACACAGGTTACAAGGTGTTCAAGTTGAAATAAATGAAACTCTACTAGCCATCTATATTATTCTAGGTTCTTCTAAGTCAAAACAACTCTAGGTCGACTCCGGTCAATAATCTAGTCAAACTAGGTCAAGCGTTGACTTATAGTTGACTTTGGGTCAACTGGTCAACTCTGGTCAAACAGGGTAAATCTAATCTGGTATAAAGTGTACTTCGTTATTTGTACGTCGAAACTTACGGCACGCAAATCGAGATAAAAAGATTATCGATAAGGTTGATAATCTTATTATAGTGATCCACGTATCCAACTTGTCAATTTCAGCGATATGAGATCACTGGAATTGACTGATCTTAGTTTCGTTGTACTAATCCCGAAATACGAGCATTATATGAATTAATTATTAACTAATTATAAAAAGGTTAAACTCAGAGAAATTATCAACAAACATTGTCGGACGATGAAATAAACATCGCCAACGTGTCCAGAATCGTCAAATTAGCTAGGATAGCCTACCCAACGGTCCAATTTGGACACAAGGGCAAAAAGGTAATTTCGGGTCAAAACGGTGTCCGTGTCGGAGCCGTTTTGCACCGAAAAACGTGCAAGAAAATAAGTCTATAAAATATAACAAATTATATGTCCACACAACCAGAATGTCGATACGAACCCAACGGTATCTCCAGAATTGGATTCCGTTGACCCGATCTCAATTTGGCCCGTTGACCAGAACTTGGAATTCCGATTTGCACGGAAATGCGTGCCGGGGCCAAAGTTCTCAAAACTCAGCAAACTATCTGTCAACGAGTCCAGAATGATGATACGAACTCAACGGTATCTCCGGAATTGGATTCCGATGAGCCGATCTCAAAATGACCCGTTGACCCGGATATTGGTGTTCGACTTGCACCGAAATGCGTGCCAGACCCAATGTCCACCAAAACCTAGCAAATTATATGTCAACGAGTCCAGAATGATGATACGAACTCAACGGTATATCCGGAATTGGATTCCGATGAGCCGGCATCAAAAAGTTCCGTTGACCCAGAATGTGGGATCCGCTTTGCACCGAAATGCGTGCCCGGGCCCACATTTTCCAAATCTAACAAATTTTATATGAAAACATGCCAGAACGACGCCACAAGTCTAATGGTGGTGTCAGAAATGAAATCTGGAGTCCCGTGTTCAAAAATGGAATTTTACAAGTTGGAAATTACGAATTCAGACGACCAACTTTGGCGTCGAATTCAACCAATCAAACAACCTCACAATGAAACAAAACTGGAGGGGAATTTAGAGGGTTATACCAGCTTTGCACCGGAACTGGTAGCACGCCAAACGGAGCTGCGGTGGAGGAGATACAAGCTGACGAAGTTGGCTCCGCGAAACTGTCCAAATTTAATACAATTTAAACGGTCAACTTGGTGGCCGGTTTTCATGTATCAAACGATAAAATTAACGGACGAAAATTGACAGGGATGAAGGTGGATATACCGATATTGCGACGGAGCAAAGAAATCGCCGATCCAACGGTCGGATTGTCCAAAAATTCGGCACAAAGTTGCTACGATGGAGCGCACTTTCTGAGTTCAAAACGCGCGCGTCACGACGGGATTTCGACGTAAACGCACGAATAGGCTATGCGTCGCGCCGGGGAGGATGGCGGTGGCCTATGAGGGTTCGCCGGAGGTCGCCCACCGCGGGGGGCACGGCCACGGCGGCCTCGACGCCGGCGGCGGCGCGGCAGCGCTGCCAGCGCACGCGCGCCTGGCTTGCCGCCGCTGCTGCTGCTGTGCATGGGCTGTGCGGTGGCGCGCCTGGGCTCGGCCTTGCCCGACGACGGCATGGGCGGCACGGCGACGCGCTAGGGCGGCGCGCAGGGCTGCCACGGTGGGGGAAGGTGGTGGTCGCGGTGAAGTTGATGGTGGCGGTTATGGGCTTGGTGGTGGTGGTGGTTAAATATGAGAAGGAGGAGGAGAAAGGAGAGGAGAATGGTGTGGGGGGTGCTGCGGCCTGGAGGGTGGCCGGCGGCGAAGGCCGAGCTGTGCCAGGAGGAGGGGGTCGGGCAATGGAGAGGAGTGAGGTCGAGAATGGTGTTGTGGTCGGGTGTGGAGTGTTGTGAGGAAAGAGGTTGGCTGTGGGTGTATAGGAAAAATTGTAGGAAAAATTAAAGGAAGAGAGAGAAAGATAGGATAAGAGAGAGAAAGATATTTGTTCCACCTTGAAATTAGGGCCGGCCAACCTTGTTGGCTGTGAGAGTGTGGGAAAGTTGGGAGTGAATGGTGATGATTTAATCAAGAGAAATCAATGGCTAAGAAAATAATTAGAGACAATGGCCATTCCAATGGAAAATAAATAATTAGAAGTCTCCCAAAAATATAGAAAAAAAATGTAGGAGATTACTTGATATTTTTGGGCAATAAAATAGGAGGGTTTGTGAGTGTGAGGTAAATTAAATGGTGATGATGGAATGAGGGAAAAAAAAATCAAGGGTGGAGATTTATTTGGGGAATCAAAAGGCTAGGAATTAAATATAGCTAAGATGGGTTATTCCAATAGATTAAAATCAATGGAAAATTCTAATAAATATTGAGATAGATAGATAGGGTATAATATATTATTTTGGACACGAAAAATGAGGGTGTCCCGATGGAGAAAATTATGGAGCTGGACTGGACTCGGTGGAGCCGGATTGGACGAAAATTGGACATCGAGCAATAATTGAATTTAAAATGGGCGTTGACGATCATGGGCAAATAAGTAGCACATGGGGATTCCAATAAATGGGACACAAGTGACGGACGGATAGTAGGCTCAATGTGGGCCATGTCCATAGTTAGGGCAGACAGGTTTTGGTTGACAGGGGACCCACAAATCAAGTTGGAAAATGAATGTGACGCCGTGGCGTGAAATAAAATCGGGTCACGTGTCGGGAAAGTTGTGCGAATCAAATGGAGCCCGAAATGACGTGTCTGAGTGGGACACAAAGGTCATGGGTGACGAGCGTCTCGAGTAGATCACCAATGAGGAGTTGGTTTCAAGAAACTGACTGGTCTTGCGCTCCCAATTTAAATGTCATGGTAACGCGCTGAAAATGATCAAGAAAAAGAGTGGGAAAATAAATAATAATCAAATGGTCTAAATTGACCCGAAGTTCAGCGAAGCAGAAAAAGTACAAGGGAACAAGTTTGGATGGGACACTATATACCGTCATGAAGGTAATCGTGTCCACTCCAAAACTCGTGAAGAGGATTTCCAGAGTTGAACATCTCTGATACTCCAAATATCAATGGCATAAAAAAGTACACTAACAGATAAATAAATAGAATAAAATATTTATCAAAACCAATTAATCAGAAATAAAATAAAATGAAAAAAAAATTCAACCCGAAATTCAGGGTGCTCACATCCTACCCACCTTATAAAAATTTTGTCCTCGAAATTAAAAAGTCCCTACTCCCTCTAGGTCAAACCCCCACAATCAAGGTCCCAGAACTTAAACAAATCATACCATCAAATAAAAGACAATATCCAGGGTCATGGCATATGGTGACAGTGAAGTCTCATCTAGGTTTACTAGTCATGCTAACCAACGGTCATAGGGTATCAACACACAAGCAAATCCAGGGTGCTAAACGAGAAAAGATGCAGAAACAATAACCATCAAAACAACAACCATCAACAACAGCTCTCTCTCATCTCTCAATACAAGTCTTGAACCAGCGGAAGCTTCGGAAGGCGACGTCCATACATTATGTCCCGTATAAGTCTTGACTCCATGCGGCCGCACGTTTCGAATCGTCAAGGAACTCCGTGCCTCGACGCATCCAAGCGAGTTCCACGCCACGAGCTTCTACCTGTGCCTGTACATGAAAACTATGTGGGTGTCAGTACTCAACTGTACTGGTGGAAGAGCTCCTCGCCCACCCATACAAAACCAACACGTTTGATTTACTTTTGTGCAACATAGTCCCCTTTATGATTGTCTTTCTACTCTTGCCTTAGGATTAGTTTTAGGACAGACGCCTTGACCTATTTCGTGTCTCTAGACCATTTCGTGCTTGCGACAATGGTGTTAACTCATACCTTGCCTCTAGACCTTTCTTGTGCCAACAACGTTAACATATCAAGTCATGTTTGCCTTACGGCCTAAAATTATAGACGTAACTACGCGATGAGGCTCCATTTCCATGTTATCGTGCTAGGAATCCATCATGCCATGCCTCGCAACTCAATTGACTTAACCATATTGTCGCCTCGTGGCCCTTGCTACTTCGATCACCGACAGACCCAATCAAGACATGTGAACTAAGAGTCACTCGACCAACTTTGCCTTGCGGCATTTCCTGACTTAAACTCAAGACAACTCAAAATCCAACTTATGCACCTTATATGCCGACAACTTAAGACTCGACGCCACGTCTCGTGCCGAAGCACGTCGCCTACGTTGATGCCAAATCTTAGGTCCAAACACTGTGTTCTAACTGTACACACATTCAACTGACTCAATCTAAAGGCACACACGCGGATTGTCGCCCGTGCCGACTGTAGTACCCCGTCCCTACATCGTGCCCCGTTGTTCGTCCATGGGGTGCGCGAGAAAGGAACACTATCGCTATCGACTCGGTCGGAACCGATAGGTCGGGATCGATCGAATCGATCGAACGGGAGCGGTTGAATTAAGATCCATTCCCCGTTATGGAATAGCTTCTTCGGAACCAAGTCCCATATTCAGCGGGCTGCGCCTCAAGGATTGACTCTGCGGCTGAGTCGGGAGAGACCTCCCGTTGCTCTGCTTTTCACGCCGCTTGCGTTGGTTTTGGCTTTGTTTTCTGAATACGTTTTCGTGAATATTTTCGATGGTTTTCATGGCTTATGTTTCGAACTTCGCATTCATATCAAATTTCCTTGAATAACATAGTATTCTAATCGGTTGCTTGTGCGATTTCAGGTGATCGCGTAGGCAACGTCTAGCGCGGCCAACCAGTTTCTCGCCTCAAGTAAATACTAAGGTGAGTGGCTGACCTCCTTTGCCTCGACCCTCTATTTCAAAATGAGAACTCAGGTAATGATATCGAAATCGAATGATTCGTTTGAAGAATACAAGTCCTATGTGCAAGAAGAGAAAGAGATGTATTGTGTTGAAAAGAGATAGAATTATTTTAGGCCAACAAAACAACCAAGTAAGTGAATCGACTATGTAACAAGCCCCAACGGTACCCTAAATTATACCTTGTTAACCTATCACGGTCATGGACAACTTGTCGACAAGGGCGTTGGTTTCTTCGAGCGGCAACCCGGGGCCACGGGACCGACTCGGCCTAGGAAGAAACAGGTTATAGTCGAGCTGGGTAATAGGCAATCGGTAAGACGGGGACTTGCATCGGAGCTCGTTACTTGCGTTACAAGGGTCCCGTATTACCAGGCTATGTCCAAGATGGCTAGTTAATGCCAGTGACCTCCATATCAAACACTTGATATAAATTGTTGTTATCAACTAACAGGAAAAGTGATGGTAAGTTTTATGTCGCACGGCGCGCTCTGCCGGAGGAAATCTTGGTATAACTTAATGCTTCTTATGAAAATATCTAGGATGGCTAGAAAGACCACTAAAAGCCAGTTGTATGATTTTATCTAAATTCTTGAACCAAATGAGAGCCTGGAAATTAATTAGCCACTCGCTAGTACATGTTGATTGTACTGATCCTCGCTCTCTCTACAGGTGCGATAGATCGGGAGGAGCGTGCTACGTGAAGGGAGGCGACGCTCGTGTGTTTTGAAGCTTCGTCCGTGCATCGAAGCTTGGATCAAACCTTTGAAGACTCCGCTGTTGAAGATCGAAGACAGATGGAGCGACTTCCCACCATCTCAGGTGTTTTTGTAATTTTGGTTGTATAATCAAGGGATGAATGTATGGAATGGCTATCTCGTCGACGTTCATTTTGTAATGGAGTCAGTTTGTAAAAAGCCCGTGCGGCACTCTTGTATCGAGTCTGTAAAAATGATGTTCATTATCAATAAAGCTTAAATTTTCTTCTCTATAATGTGTGTTCAATTTACTCTGCGCATTCTTTTGTTGTTGTGTTTCGGATAACCTTATGACTTTGCCTTGTGCGAGCGCAACTTAGGCTTGCACGACATCACGCCCGGGGGATGACTATCGATTCTATGGAATCGGGGCGTGATATAATGGTATCAGAGCACGGCTTTACATCCTTGGCCTCTAGTGTCGAGTTTCCAGTCTCAAATCGTTGGTCTCGTGTCGATGAGATATGTCGTTCCATATAAGGGAGTCCGAAATAAGTTTTGTGACTAATGTATTTTTACCTTCAAAATCCCAGAAGGTGCGGCGGTGAATGTGGCGACGAACGAAGAAAGTGCTTCGAGCGGCTCGAGTAGCTCGAGGCCCGGACCCTCTAACGATGTCATGGAACGGATGTTGCGTATGCTGGAAGCACAACAACAACAAGCTCAGGAGAATCAATGCCTGAATGAGCAATATCGACGGGATACAGAGGCACATCGACGGGAGGTAGAGGCACGCCAGACCCAGTTCGAGACCCGATTCGATGCACTATTCAAGTTGTAACAGAAGCAGCTTGATACTCTTCAGCAGATTGTACAGACAGTGGTGGCCAATAACAACAACTTTGCGACAACTCCTGTCGTGACCGAGCCTGCGGCCAGACAAAGTGAAGTCGAACCGAGGTACCCGAGCTTATGCCTGCAGCACCGAGAAGTTCCAACTTTGACGTGTCAAAATTCACGAAGAGCTTCCGTACTTCCTTCTGCGGTACTGAAGACCCTTCGTTGGCGATCGATTGGCTGGAGGAGTTGGAAGACCGGTTCGAGCTTCTGGGTGTCGATGAGTCCAAAAAAGTCGCATGCGCTCAACTTCTACTCCGATTGAACGCGTACGACTGGTGGGCCGTGCAAAAGCGAGCAATCAGACGCGACAACGAGACAGCTGCAATATCTTGGGCCACCTTCCGAGAGGCATTCGAGATCGAGTTCCTTCCCGAAGCCGTTCGACAAGAGAAGGAGAACGAATTTATGCAGCTAAGGCAAGAGAATATGATGGTGCGGCAGTATGCATCAGAGTTCAACAAGTTAGCCAAGTTTGCAGGAGAATTCCTGCCATCCCTGGCGAGTCGTGAACGACGGTTCGAAGTGGGCCTACGACCAGCTATCTACGCCCATGTGTCTGTTCCCAAATACCAAACGATGGGGGAGTCTCTCAACCAAGCCCTCCGCTGTCATATCCCTATTTTAGAAATAGGTATATGACTGTATTTTGACAGTATTATTGTATTTGGAGGATTTTAATTTTTGGGGTATTCTTGAAATTTTTATTATTTTCTTGGAGGTAATTTTATCCTCATTATTATTATTATTATTAATTCATTGATCCCTATATCTACCCTCCCAAAATAAACCCTAACCCTAAATCTACTCTCTCTCTCAGCTCTCACCCACCTTTAGCCGCCAGCCCCCTCTCTCCTCCCTTACTCTCATCTCTCTCCCTCAAGCTCTTTCTCTCTCCTCCCCTCTTCTCTGGAGAAGCCTCCCCCGAGCTACCCCTCTCTCTCACCTGAATCTCACTCTCCTCCCTTTCCTCTCTCTCTCGATCTCCCCCTCTCCTCTTCCGCTCTTTCCCGGCCAGCTCCGGCCACCACTGCCACCCTCACCCACCAGCACCGCCCACCGCCATCAGTCACCACCACCACTGTCCCTTTCTCCTCCGGCCCCCGAGCGCCGTCGGTGCCCTCGTCTCCACCGCCACCACTTCCATCTCTCCCTCTCTCACTGTTTCTGGCGCCCGCCACCACCGTGGCCGCCCTCGTCTCGGTCACCGCAGCCGCCTCCTTCGCCATGGCCGCCACCACCACTGCTCTCTTCCTCCTCCGGCCACCTCCCTCTCGGCCGGCGCCATCGCCACGACCAGCACCACCATCGTCGGCGTCTTCATCACCTCCGCCACCACCTCCGTCGACGCCGGCTCCGCCATCTCCTCCGCCCCTTGGCGCAGCCGCTGTCGCTGCCGTCCTTTCTCCACCGCGGGGCCGACCCGACCTGGCCGAGTCCTCCTATGGTGAGCTCCGCCACCCTCCTCTCTCCCCTCCTCGGGCTGTGAGCTCCTCGGAAGCGAGCCCCTCATCGGCGCGCCTCGGGCAGCGTGCTGCCTCGAGCAGTGCGCTGCCTTGTGCAGCGTGTCCCCTCGGGCAGCGCACCCTCGGTTGGTGCGCTTCCTCGTTTCTCGTGTTTTTAGGATACGTGTACCTCGGTGTACGTGTCAGTCCTATTTTATGCACCTTGGTCTACGTGCTGCCTTGGGCAGCGGGACGCCTCGAGCCCCGCGCTGTCTCGGGCACCGTGCTACCTCGGGTTGTGTGTTGTCTCGATCCTCGTGTCTCGGCCTTTGTGCCTACCTCGTGACCTGTGCCGCCTCGAAACGTGCATGCACCGATTTACGTACCGTATCGATTTGCGAGTCATATTATTTCCTGTGTTGCCTCGGTTTGCGTGCACGTACCGATTTGCGTGCTCGTTCTGATTTGTGTGCCGCATTGGTCTGTGTGTCATCTCGATTCGCGTGTACGTCTCGATTTGCGTGTCGCGTGATTCGTAGGCTATTCTGATATTCGTGATTTTCTCGATCTACGTGCACGTTGTCACGCCCCGACCCGGGAAATCGCTCGTCCTCGCTAGATTTTACCCGAATCATCGTCATCGCTAGGGCGTGATGCCGCACGAGCCTGGAGTTGCGCTCGTGCAAGGCAAGATAACAGGTTCACATAGAACTATCTCAAATCGATAACATAAGCAGCGGAAGGAAACAAGGTAAAACATAAGAATCTCTTTTATTCATATTGAACTGAAGGTTACAAAGGCTCTGAATAGCCCAACATAAAATGCCAATTGGCTACAACACTCATGATCTCTCTAGCTCACAAAGGATTACATTGTTCCATACATTATGCCCTTTATAGCCACCAAGTAGTCTTCGGCCGAACATCTTCATGTCTCAAGTCCGAACGCATATGCGGAAGCTCCTCTTGAACGCCAAGGACTCCATGCCTCGGCACGTCCAAGCCAAGCTTCGCCCCGAGCTGATCATAATCTGAACCTGCACATAAACTAGTGGGGGTTTAGTGCTTTCGTCCTCGCTTCGCACTGATCAAGACCCGCTCACACCCAAACCAAACACTTAATCATTTAGTGAAACATGCATCTTACTTTGTGGTCTTTCTATTTAGCCTTAGGATCAATTTCATAGCAATACTCATGCTTAGCAACTTATCTTAAATGTGTCCCGTACCGTGTTCCTGCAGCAGACACAGTTAGCCATAACATGAAACATAACATAGTATTCGTGCTCATGCCATCCCATTTACTTTAGCCTGCAGTGGTTAGAACTTAACATAAGCAAACCTATAATTCGCACAACCAACCGATCATAACGTAAACATATGCATAATGGGTAGCAGGCCCTGCGCCTGCACCCAGCTCTCATCTCAGCCCACCGGCCCTATCTATATGAAGGTCACGGTGTGTCGCACCGTAATGGACTTGGCATCTCATATGTGTAAGCCTACAATCACTTCGATACGGGTTGCTAGCCCAGTATCCAAAGGATCCCAAACTTACGGATATCATAGCTTATCACAGGACTGGACGGTCGCAATCCGTCCGAATGTTGTGCACCATAAATACCACACATAATTCCCTCCTAGGCCGAACGGTCCCGGCGCCCCGGCGTAACCGTTCGAGGGAAGCCGCACCCGTGCACGGGCAATCCGAGTCCATTGACCATGCAATACGTTCCATAGCATACAATCCATAGCATACCAACCGTTCTCGAATTCCATAAACATAGTGTCACATATAAACGGTTTCCCGTGCCATAAACATAATCCACCATTCGCATGGGGAGCTCCGTCGGCGTTATGCCCCAACACATCCATATTGATGCACGACGCTCAACGGCTTAGTCGTCTCGTACTCATAATCAACGCGTCCCGTTCATAATGTTATTCGCATAGCCTACTTCCGTATTTACTTAGTCAATTCATAGCATAAGTGCCCGAGGGCACGCTCAGCACCGTAATCAATGTTCTACGCCTAGAGTTCAATGTTCTCGGAGCCGTGCACATGATGCACATCTCATTTTCATCTTTCAATGTTCTACCATCATTGCCCTACTGCGACTCGTGCACTCGATGCACGTCGCTTTAATTGTTCGATTGTTCAATGTTCTATCTTAGTGTTCGACACATACTCAAACCTTTCGTCGCCGAGCTACGCTCGCTAATTCGATAACATCTTACGCATACCATAACATATTTTATTAAGACGTGAAGGAATAGGGAGAGAGAGTCAAGAACCCGCCCACCTTAAGCCGATACGCCTTGCCGTTTCGCCGATTGAAGCGTCTCGCTTCCATACCTCGATCGCATAGCTAACTCTTGGACTTAGCCATTCCTTTGCTCTACTCGGTCGATTTGGCCTATCGCGCCCATGCCATAATCCGTTGCAAGGCCACGATTTGGTTTTGCGGACATTTCATTGCATAAGGCAAAATGCCGACCTCTTATCGTCCAGCGTAGAAGCATAGCCAGCACACCAGATCAACTAAAATCAGCACTTGCTCAAGCGGGACTTACTCTTTGCATCGATTCGATTCATAGATTCCAACCGACTCAAAGCTTACCTTTGGCTAACGTAACACTTGCATCGATTCATATCGATACCTCATCGGGTCAACGCAACTCTTCGAGTCAACGACTCATCGTAATGCACCGATGCGGAGCGGGGCATTACATAATATACCACTCAAAATCAGGTTCGTCCTCGAACCAAAACCAACACTTAATCCAAGTACCTCGCATAGATCGCCTCACGATCTCGTGCTACTATCGTTGGAATCATACAACTTAGATTGGATCATACACATATTTTAGGCGTCCCACCAATATATGCATTTCAGCCAAGCTCAGTTGTAGGATATCGGGACAACTAACAAACTCAACTTAAATCCTCAAGCATCCATCGGTCCGTACTCGACTTAGTCATGTCTTAGCGCCTATTCCCAAATACTCTTCGTATACAGTATCCCATAACATGCGATCGTCTTCCCAACATATCTGCACATAACTTGATTCAAACCCGTAACTTCGATCTCATAAGTTTCTCGCCGGCCACCTAACACTCGCATTGCATCGAGTCATTGCGCATCCGATCGCAACAATTCTCTACAATGCCTACTCACCCAACCGTTTCCTATCTCTCGCATAACCCAAGTCTTTCATCTAATCATTCATAACGCTTGGCCTCCACGACATGGACTACGTCCACATGTCTCCATTTCTTTGCCTACCATCCGTACTAAGTCTCGCACATAACTATCCCAACACAATCCACGTTCTCGAACTACCCGCGCATCGAGTCTGGGGCTACCCCCGCTAGGCAACTTATCCAGACATCATGCTCGCACTCTCCCGACACAGAGGTCAACTTGAGTCTACGATGCTCAAAGGCAACAATCTTTCCGACCCAAGGTCTCTTACGTTACGCCTATCTCCGATACTCGACCGAGTACGAATCCTTTACTTAGTCCCCGATTCAATCCTGACTAGTTCGTTTCGTAATATCGATGGTGCGCTCAACACACATGGCCTAACCGTGTTATTAAAACCGATCTACGACACAACTCTTAGGGTCATTCTACCATTCGTTGCTCTCGCGCATTGCAAAATCCTTGCAATCGCCTTACCGCGTCACTACGCTAAGCACGTTCCTCAACATACACTACCTCATTCCTTATCCTTCTTACGCGACTTCTTTAGGGTCATCCTATGGGACTTCAACATTCACTTGATTTGGCGGTCAAGTCTTCTAGGGTCATCTGCCCCGAAACTACGCTCGATAATTGAAGATCATCAACGAGGGACAGTTACAACGAACCATGCTATATCCTATCGTGGAGCCAAATCAATTCCCGACGATTCCTACGAGACTTTATCCAACCCGACGTACGTTACCAATCCGTGATTTATCTATCCCCGCGCGACTGATGCGCCGATAACTACTCGAATCACTTATGCACTACCGTTGACAATATCGTACAATCCTCAATTTCATCTTCGCATCAAACCACAAATCCATATCAAATTTGCCACGCCTTACAAGTTCGATCATCCCCACTGGATGAATCACCATACCAGTGCTCACGCGGAATGATCGTCCAAATTTGACGTGACGTATGTGCGAGGCTGGGGTTGCGCTCGCTCAAGACAAGAATGTCAACATAGTGGTGATCCGCGAAGCAATCCAGACACTTCCGATTTCATCCGAGCAACATCCATCGACTCTCAAATTCTCCGAAGCGTTCCTATCGTCGTCATCCAAATCGACATCAACTTAACTTGCATCTTATTCATCCAACAACAATGCTCAACATAATTTTCGTTCATTCGATCAGAGTATCCCCGAGTTATTGTATATCGTCTTTGATACGCCTCAATACCATCGTCGATATGCACAACTTGAACATCTTCCTTTCTCATAAGCTCAAACCTGTTGCAATCATTGCCATTAGCCGAACTCGAATACGAATCAAGTCTCGCACTTATCCCGATTCATTCCGTTATAACTCACTACCATCATCGAGACACGATTGCCAATTCATATATCCATTCTCATATCCCTAACTCGTAGTTCCAATCGTGCTACCGATTCCTTCGCGTTAACCCAAATTCGTTCGCACAGTTTCTCCGTACCTACTCAACATATTCCGAAGAAGTCTCCGTACTAACTCAACATAAGTTCGACCGGGTCGACCATTTCCTCAACGTAACATTCGTTCGCCTATGCTCGGCCTATCGTTCAACTTATACTTAACGAATCCTCGTTCGACGTATCATCCATAGGCACGACTTCACGCACGTAATCGTTCAACTCAATTCACCGAAGCATTCTTGCATCGACTTCTATCAAGTCATTCCCACTCGAGTCTCGATTCTACTTCGTTCGTTACGGACAACATATCGTAACAACATAATTTTCTCGACGTAACCTATCACAAGTCACCAACCGGCTTAACATAACCATCGCTAAGTGGTATCCCATATACCACTCAGGATCGAGCCTATCGTTATCGACACAATACCTCACCACGCTTGCTCGCATAATTGGTATTGCATATACCACTCAGAATCGAGTCATTACTCGACATCACACTTCGCATAGGTCCGATTTCTATCTCAACTTAACCGTTCCGTATGACGATCCTTCCGATCCCAGCTCTATAATTAGCTCAAGTTTGACATACATTCAATCTAACCGTACCATGGCGATCATCTCGATCCCATCCGTAACATTCGCTTATTCAAAGCTCAACGCGACATACGGCCAACATAACGTTCGCCTACTCAACTCGACTTAGCGACCAACTCGATTCGTTACTATCGCATCCACGATCTTCGAATCCCGCACGTTGCAGCTCGTGCAACAACTTAGTCTCGATACTTAAGGTCTTTACTCAATCTCGAACAATATTTCGCTATCCATCCGCATAGCCCTACTACGCACATCATACCGTATCGACTCGTCGCACCGATGCAACGAACGATCCACGACTTGCTGCACTCCGTGCAACCGATAACACATAACCATTTCCGTAGTCACATAACACGTATCGTCTCACATATCGACCCGTTGCACTTCGTGTAACCAACAACACATAACTTCTCGCACTGCGTGCGACCAACAACACATATATCATTGCACTTCATGCAACCAACATCAACATATTCGTTGCACTTCGTGCGACCAGCATCCCATAACCCGTTGCACTCCGTGCAACCAACACTCTCCGATGGCACCCGGAGGTAGCGTGATAGTCACGACATACTTGTGGCAAACGTACTCACTTAATATAGACTTATTGTATGGAACATCCAATGTAGCATCGAGCAGATCCATGAGCCATGCGGTTGCGGAAACGACTTAGAGTCAACTGAATTCGATAGCGAAGCAACTGAGGGTCAAAGAGATTCACGCACGGTCCAAAGGATGGAACCGCTCTGATACCAACTTGTCACGCCCCGACCCGGGAAATCGCTCGTCCTCGCTAGATTTTACCCGAATCATCGTCATCGCTAGGGCGTGATGCCGCACGAGCCTGGAGTTGCGCTCGTGCAAGGCAAGATAACAGGTTCACATAGAACTATCTCAAATCGATAACATAAGCAGCGGAAGGAAACAAGGTAAAACATAAGAATCTCTTTTATTCATATTGAACTGAAGGTTACAAAGGCTCTGAATAGTCCAACATAAAATGCCAATTGGCTACAACACTCATGATCTCTCTAGCTCACAAAGGATTACATTGTTCCATACATTATGCCCTTTATAGCCACCAAGTAGTCTTCGGCCGAACATCTTCATGTCTCAAGTCCGAACGCATATGCGGAAGCTCCTCTTGAACGCCAAGGACTCCATGCCTCGGCACGTCCAAGCCAAGCTCCGCCCCGAGCTGATCATAATCTGAACCTGCACATAAACTAGTGGGGGTTTAGTGCTTTCGTCCTCGCTTCGCACTGATCAAGACCCGCTCACACCCAAACCAAACACTTAATCATTTAGTGAAACATGCATCTTACTTTGTGGTCTTTCTATTTAGCCTTAGGATCAATTTCATAGCAATACTCATGCTTAGCAACTTATCTTAAATGTGTCCCGTACCGTGTTCCTGCAGCAGACACAGTTAGCCATAACATGAAACATAACATAGTGTTCGTGCTCATGCCATCCCATTTACTTTAGCCTGCAGTGGTTAGAACTTAACATAAGCAAACCTACAATTCGCACAACCAACCGATCATAACGTAAACATATACATAATGGGTAGCAGGCCCTGCGCCTGCACCCAGCTCTCATCTCAGCCCACCGGCCCTATCTATATGAAGGTCACGGTGTGTCGCACCGTAATGGATTTGGCATCTCATATGTGTAAGCCTACAATCACTTCGATACGGGTTGCTAGCCCAGTATCCGAAGGATCCCAAACTTACGGATATCATAGCTTATCACAGCACTGGACGGTCGCAATCCGTCCGAATGTTGTGCACCATAAATACCACACATAATTCCCTCCTAGGCCGAACGGTCCCGGCGCCCCGGCGTAACCGTTCGAGGGAAGCCGCACCCGTGCACGGGCAATCCGAGTCCATTGACCATGCAATACGTTCCATAGCATACAATCCATAGCATACCAACCGTTCTCGAATTCCATAAACATAGTGTCACATATAAACGGTTTCCCGTGCCATAAACATAATCCACCATTCGCATGGGGAGCTCCGTCGGCGTTATGCCCCAACACATCCATATTGATGCACGACGCTCAACGGCTTAGTCGTCTCGTACTCATAATCAACGCGTCCCGTTCATAATGTTATTCGCATAGCCTACTTCCGTATTTACTTAGTCAATTCATAGCATAAGTGCCCGAGGGCACGCTCAGCACCATAATCAATGTTCTACGCCTAGAGTTCAATGTTCTCGGAGCCGTGCACATGATGCACATCTCATTTTCATCTTTCAATGTTCTACCATCATTGCCCTACTGCGACTCGTGCACTCGATGCACGTCGCTTTAATTGTTCGATTGTTCAATGTTCTATCTTAGTGTTCGACACATACTCAAACCTTTCGTCGCCGAGCTACGCTCGCTAATTCGATAACATCTTACGCATACCATAACATATTTTATTAAGACGTGAAGGAATAGGGAGAGAGAGTCAAGAACCCGCCCACCTTAAGCCGATACGCCTTGCCGTTTCGCCGATTGAAGCGTCTCGCTTCCATACCTCGATCGCATAGCTAACTCTTGGACTTAGCCATTCCTTTGCTCTACTCGGTCGATTTGGCCTATCGTGCCCATGCCACAATCCGTTGCAAGGCCACGATTTGGTTTTGCGGACATTTCATTGCATAAGGCAAAATGCCGACCTCTTATCGTCCAGTGTAGAAGCATAGCCAGCACACCAGATCAACTAAAATCAGCACTTGCTCAAGCGGGACTTACTCTTTGCATCGATTCGATTCATAGATTCCAACCGACTCAAAGCTTACCTTTGGCCAACGCAACACTTGCATCGATTCATATCGATACCTCATCGGGTCAACGCAACTCTTCGAGTCAACGACTCATCGTAATGCACCGATACGGAGCGGGGCATTACACACGTCTCAATTTACGTGTACGTATTTCCCGTTCATCTCGATATTCATGATTTTCTCAATTCTCGTGCGCATCTCGATATGCGTGCACGTCTCGGTTTGCATGTCCGTATCGGTCCGTGTGCCTCGGTTTCCGTGCCAGATCCCTGTGCTGCTTGCGGGACCCGTACGGTATAGCCTCGTGCCATTCTTCGTGATTTTGTCATTATTTTATTATTTAATTCTAATGATTATTTATTGTGTGTTCTGAGGATCTCGATTGGCGTGCTAGCTGGGATCGCGACTGCCGAAGACTTGCTTACCTAGCCGAGCCCTCTAGGCAAGTATCCCTTGCTCATCGACGACTCTTGCCATCTCTCCTGGATTTTATTGTATTTAATTTATTGTAAATTGTATAACCATGAGTAGTGTAGCTTAGCAGTAGAACTGCCATGATAACCTAGACTAGTTTTGTCCGATACTGGGATAGACCGTATCGGACGACTCGGATGGGTCATCCACACCTCCGAGGACACGAGCACGACTCACTTATACGGATTGTCCCCATATGCCCCGTGTCCGACTCGCGGTCGGGTAACGGCTTTGGCTAACTTTACTTGTGGCGGTGATTGTGCTTGGGTTAGGGATTTATGGACATGTGTTGTGGTGCACCCTGCGAGGCGGTTATTTTATTATTATGCATGTTGGTTTGGCGTCCAGTACGCATTGTAGCGCTGCTGGAGGCCGGGACTTAGTGGTCTCGGGTTCGATTGGTTTTCAGTACGCATTGTAGCGCTGCTGGAGGCCGAAACTTAGTGTTCTCGGCTATCGATTTGTTTCCAGTATGCATCGTAGTGCTGCTGGTAGCTGAGACTTAGAGTTCTCAGCCTGCGATTTTGCGATTCTGCGGCGGGTTGTGCCGAGTGGTTTTAGCTCCTATTCGTAGGGTGCTTCCATCCAGATTACAAAGGAGACTGCCGGATTTTTCCAGAACTCCGGTTGGGAATTTGGTTCGAAGGATTGGGCAGAACCATTCCTTTGGTTTGCGGGACTGAACTCATGCATGTTCTTCTTGGTATAGCATCCCTGATCTCATTGCCTGCTAGGTAGACTCCCGACTAGATTAGTCGCCTAGCGTCTTGACTTGTCTTGTCCGCCAGATTGTGTAAGGAGAGGGGTTCTACTCGGGTGATGATCTGTAACCCTGGTCCTTATTTGGTTTAAGGGTTGTGGATCTGATCCAGAGTGGTTCATGCAATCCTTGCCTTTTCGACGGTATCACCCATTGGACTCTTGACCTGTGACCCTTCTTTTTAGATGGTGTTCTAGTTTAGTTGTTATCCCATTATCTGTCCTGTCTGCCGGATAGTGTAAGGAGAGTGGTTCTACTCGGGTGAAGGTCTGCAACCCTGGTCCTTGTTTGGTTTAAGGGTTGTGGATCTGATCCATAGTGGTTCACACAATCCTTGCCATCTTCCGACGGCGTTGATTAGTGTTGACCCATGTGTTGGAATTATGATCTGATTCGAGGATTGACTATGAGGAGATAAGATATTGAGGTAGTGATTATGGTAGACTAAGTGGATTCTTAGATAGTGTTGCTAGTTCTTTGGTGATGTTCCAATTTGATCAGATATGTCTTTGAGGACTTTTGGATTTTGATACTAGTGCGAGTGCCTCGCGGAACGAGGAGAATATCGAGGATATTATTATATAATTTTTACTCAACTTTCCAAGCGCCCAAAACCTGGTACCTTTGCTGTATCCCGGTAGTTGGGAGACTTAGTTGCTGATAGCCTGTGATCATTGACTCGGAGGATTCTTGTGAGCCAGAGGGCCTAGCATTGTCTTTAGTGATTAGCCTAGTACCAAGTGATCGTATTTTCCTGATATGATATTTATCCCATCGGGGATGGGAAGACTATTGATAGATTGATCCGGTGGGTAGACCGACTTGATGATTAGAGCTGTAGACCCCATGTGTACTTGAGATGCTACTATAGTAGAGATCCTGACCACGTACCTAACCTGGTATCCATGCCACGATGTAGGCAGAGGACTCCATGTGATTGACCGAATGACCATGTCCCTGACTTGCCTACGTGTACCCGTGCTGGTACCATTCTATGTGTGCACTGAGGTGCTATCCCACGTGTGCACTGAGGTGCTATTCTATGCATGCACTGAGGTGCTACATGATTCTATGTGTTATATGGCAGTGCATTCATCTTCCAGCACGGACATGGTAGTTGGCCTGTAGTTTTAGCATGGTTAGGACTGATTGACTGCTTGCTGTATTACACTAAGAATGAATCCAGATTTGAGACTTTGGGTGTCGAGGTAGATTCGTACTTAGTGTACCCGTACTGAGGTACTCATCTAGGAGGATGAGCATGTGACCACGGTATGTGATTCCAGATAAATGTAGGGTTAATCTAGGCAACTAAAGATGGTAGAAGCATTGGGAGGGAGCAGAATCTCGAGATCGTACATGCCAGCCGCCACAGGTGCTATGATTACCTGTCTAGCGCAAGGCTGACCGCCCCGGATATTGTTATCGTCCGCAATAGCGGATGGCAGTATCCGACTACTATATGTACTACCATATGATTGATCTGTTTCGCATGGTTGCCTTTGAGGGACCAATGCTTATCTATGTGCTATGCGTTATTATTTGGCCTCGTTAGCCCTGCTGGACATAGCACGATCTGAGGATTCTTATATTGCATTGTTGGGGTAACCCAACCTCCACATAGATAGCCGTAGACATTTGAGTGGCCGCTTATTCACCTAAATTGTATGGCTTGTTGCTTGCTAAGCTGGCTGGCACGTAACGCTGTCCCGGTGCGGTAATTCATTCCCTTGTTCTTGTTTGATGTAGGGATGAGTTACTGTTCTGATGACAGACTACGAGTTCCAGTTGGCGATGCAAGCATTAGTGGATGTTAGGATGACTGTGATGTTTGTTGGTTACTTACGTATTAGTAGTTGGATTGCTGCCTTATATTCTGTAATCGTGCGTTGGTACCGCACGATCCTTTACCCTCATTACCGCTGTTTATATATGTTATTTCTGTCATATATTATATCCTGCTGGTTTTTCTTCGCCCGTCCTTGAGCCTTCCTTTCTGGTACTTGCTACGGTTGGTCTGACCAACCCTGGATTGTTCCTAGATTGCCTGTGACCGACCATGTGGATCTTCCAGACTTGACTTGGAGGACGTACTTCAGTTCCTGACCATGAGGGAACTGTGTGGGAAGGTATTCTTGTCTACATTATTTCTTATTGTAGACTCTCTGATTATCATATGAGTATTTTCTGTTTTTCATATGATTATCTCTCTTGTCGTTATTTCATTGATTATTGCCTGTGGATAAGAGATCAGATTTAGGCCATAGATTGCTTGCATGCTAGGATACCCAACAAGATTGACAGCCACGATCGCCGTATAACGTCTTTATACCTTATACGGTGTAGCTGGCCTACGTCCGTCCCCGTATTCCGGTACTGGGGCGTGACAAGGTTTTAGTGGTGGCCCATGCAGGTCTCGTTTTGAGATTTTGTTGGGTATCACATGATTATTGATCTCAGTCCACTATTCCTTGGGATTCTAACTTGCTATACACTTGCCCTTCGCTCCCTTGAACCTGTGAACTGGTCCTCATCTCTACTTGGACATGTCTTGTTTGGCCATGTCTTATTCGTGTTATCTACCTCTGATCCTTGTTTGATAGATATGATCCTATAGTTGGTCATGTCGATCACCTTATTTGATGAGATGTTATCTTGTCTCCATCATTTGGGTTACTTGATTATCTGTCTTGGGTTCTGTACTCTCTACCGGTGTTTCACCTTGGTTGATTTCTTGTTATCCCTTTCGTGCGTTGACTTCGTGTTGACTTAGTATCATTATCGTCCTCTTCGAGCATCGGCTGGATTGCTGCGGAATGAAGATTTTATCTGGACTCTGAGATTGGATATTTTAACATTTATTGAGTATCTGAGGGATATTCTTGTATCGATTCGGCTTCCTTGATTACGGACAGTTTCGCACTCATGATTATCTGTTTCAGATATTATTTTATAGATATACTTTCTAAACATTATGTTTTGATATGGATTCTTGATTTGGAGTATTTTCCTACGGATATGGAGTATTTCCTAGAAAAACTATCTTGTGGTTAATATTGAAGATATTTTTGGATGTGTGTTACGATTCATCTAGATTTTGAATTTTTATTGTTTTCTAGGACTCTCATTACATTGTTAGAGATTTTGTGATTTTAGTGATTTGGATATTCGGGTTATGGATTTGATTCGTTTTGGGTATTTGTCAAGAGTACCGGGTGACCCTAGTATACCTTGACGGCGTGGTAACGAAAGTTGCAGCCGCTCGATTATAGTGTCCTGATGCATCTTTTGCAGCCATTCCGGATGGCGCGACAAGGAATGATCATGACACACATTTTTCGGATATTAGGAACTATGGTCATCGGTTCGAGACAGATATCCTGTATTTTATGATTTGTGAGGATTTTTATGCAGTTGGAATTTTACGTTTTCTGACATTGTTTTCGACATTCTATACTTGTTTTGATTTATGGGGTTATTTCGTGCATGCGAGATTTGGCTTTTCGAGATTGCTTCATTGTTTAGATTTACCTTACGAGTTGATTTATCTAGCCATACACTGTTCTCCCTGATGTTTTCATATTGAGATTGTGTTTGTTTCTTATTGTATTACTTGATTTCTGTAAGGTGGGTAGAGTTTTTTTATGGCAGATATATATGTACTAGTTTTGAAAACCCTATTTTGATGATTTCAAAATTTCGAGGACGAAATTTTTGTAAGGTGGGTAGGATGTCATATCCCTATTTTAGAAATAGGTATATGACTGTATTTTGACAGTATTATTGTATTTGGAGGATTTTAATTTTTGGGGTATTCTTGAAATTTTTATTATTTTCTTGGAGGTAATTTTAGCCTCATTATTATTATTATTATTAATTCATTGATCCCTATATCTACCCTCCCAAAATAAACCCTAACCCTAAATCTACTCTCTCTCTCAGCTCTCACCCCCCCTTTAGCCGCCAGCCCCCTCTCTCCTCCCTTACTCTCATCTCTCTCCCTCGAGCTCTTTCTCTCTCCTCCCCTCTTCTCTGGAGAAGCCTCCCCCGAGCTACCCCTCTCTCTCTCACCTGAATCTCACTCTCCTCCCTTCCCTCTCTCTCTCGATCTCCCCCTCTCCTCTCCCGCTCTTTCCCGGCCAGCTCCGGCCACCACTGCCACCCTCACCCACCAGCACCGCCCACCGCCATCAGTCACCACCACCACTGTCCCTTTCTCCTCCGGCCCCAGGGCGCCGTCGGTGCCCTCGTCTCCACCGCCACCACTTCCATCTCTCCCTCTCCCACTGTTCCCGGCGCCCGCCACCACCGTGGCCGCCCTCGTCTCGGTTACCGCAGCCGCCCCCTTCGCCATGGCCGCCACCACCACTGCTCTCTTCCTCCTCCGGCCACCTCCCTCTCGGCCTGCGCCATCGCCACGACCAGCACCACCATCGTCGGCGTCTTCATCACCTCCGCTACCACCTCCATCGACGCCGGCTCCGCCATCTCCTCCGCCCCTTGGCGCAGCCGCTGTCGCTGCCGTCCTTTCTCCACCGCGGGGCCGACCCGACCTGGCCAAGTCCTCCTATGGTGAGCTCCGCCACCCTCCTCTCTCCCCTCCTCGGGCTGTGAGCTCCTCGGGAGCGAGCCCCTCATCGGCGTGCCTCGGGCAGCGTGCTGCCTCGAGCAGTGCGCTGCCTTGTGCAGCGTGTCCCCTCGGGCAGTGCACCCTCAGTTGGTGCGCTTCCTCGTTTCCCGTGTTTTTGGGATGCGTGCACCTCGGTGTACGTGTCAGTCCTATTTTGTGTACCTTGGTCTACGTGCTGCCTTGGGCAGCGGGACGCCTCGAGCCCCGCGCTGTCTCGGGCACCGTGCTACCTCGGGTTGTGTGTTGTCTCGATCCTCGTGTCTCGACCTTTGTGCCTACCTCGTGACCCGTGCCGCCTCAAAACGTGCATGCACCGATTTGCGTGCCGTATCGATTTGCGAGTCATATTGTTTCTTGTGTTGCCTCGGTTTGCGTGCACGCACCGATTTGCGTGCTTGCTCCGATTTGTGTGCCGTATTGGTCTGTGTGCCGTCTCGATTCGTGTGCACGTCTCGATTTGCGTGTCGCATGATTCGTAGGCTATTCTGATATTCGTGATTTTCTCGATCTACGTGTATGTCTCAATTTACGTGTACGTATTTCCCGTTCATCTCGATATTCGTGATTTCCTCGATTCTCGTGCGTGTCTCGATATGCGTGTACGTCTCGGTTTGCATGTCCGTATCGGTCTGCGTGCCTCGGTTTCTGTGCCAGATCCCTGTGCTGCTTGCGGGACCCGTACGGTATAGCCTCGTGCCATTCTTCGTGATTTTGTCATTATTTTATTATTTAATTCTAATGATTGTTTATTGTGTGTTCTGAGGATCTCGATTGGCGTGCTAGCTGGGATCGCGACTGCCGAAGACTTGCTTACCTAGCCGAGCCCTCTAGGCAAGTATCCCTTGTTCATCGGCGACTCTTGCCATCTCTCCTGGATTTTATTGTATTTAATTTATTGTAAATTGTATAACCATGAGTAGTGTAGCTTAGCAGTAGAACTGCCATGATAACCTAGACTAGTTTTGTCCGATACTGGGATAGACCGTATCGGACGACTCGGATGGGTCATCCACACCTCCGAGGACACGAGCACGACTCACTTGTACGGATTGTCCCCATATGCCCCGTGTCCGACTCGCGGTCGGGTAACGGCTTTGGCTAACTTTACTTGTGGCGGTGATTGTGCTTGGGTTAGGGATTTATGGACATGTGTTGTGGTGCGCCCTGCGAGGCAGTTATTTTATTATTATGCATGTTGGTTTGGCGCCCAGTACGCATTGTAGCGCTGCTGGAGGCCGGGACTTAGTGGTCTCGGGTTCGATTGGTTTCCAGTACGCATTGTAGCGCAGCTGGAGGCCGGAACTTAGTGATCTCGGCTATCGATTTGTTCCTAGTACGCATCGTAGTGCTGCTGGTAGCTGAGACTTAGTGTTCTCAGCCTGCGATTTTGCGATTCTGCGGCGGGTTGCGCCGAGTGGTTTTAGCTCCTATTCGTAGGGTGCTCCCATCCAGATTACAAAGGAGACTCTGCCGGATTTTTCCAGAATTCCGGTTAGGAATTTGGTTCGAAGGATTGGACAGAACCATTCCTTTGGTTTGCGGGACTGAACTCATGCATGTTTTTCTTGGTATAGCATCCCTGATCTCATTGCCTGCTAGGTAGACTCCCGACTAGATTAGTCGCCTAGCGTCTTGACTTGTCTTGTCTGCCGGATTGTGTAAGGAGAGCGGTTCTACTCGGGTGATGATCTGCAACCCTGGTCCTTGTTTGGTTTAAGGGTTGTGGATCTGATCCAGAGTGGTTCATGCAATCCTTGTATTTTCGACGGTATCACCCATTGGACTCTTGACCTGTGACCCTTCTTTTTAGATGGTGTTCTAGTTTAGTTGTTATCCCATTATCTGTCCTGTCCGCCGGATAGTGTAAGGAGAGTGGTTCTACTCGGGTGAAGGTCTGCAACCCTGGTCCTTGTTTGGTTTAAGGGTTGTGGATCTGATCCAGAGTGGTTCACACAATCCTTGCCATCTTCCGACGGCGTTGATTAGTGTTGACCCATGTGTTGGAATTATGATCTGATTCGAGGATTGACTATGAGGAGATAAGATATTGAGGTAGTGATTATGGTAGACTAAGTGGATTCTTAGATAGTGTTGCTAGTTCTTTGGTGATGTTTCAATTTGATCAGATATGTCTTTGACGACTTTTGGATTTTGATACTGGTGCGAGTGCCTCGCGGAACGAGAAGAATATCGAGGGTATTATTATATAATTTTTACTCGACTTCCCAAGCGCCCAAAACCTGGTACCTTTGCTGTATCCCGGTAGTTGGGAGACTTAGTTGCTGATAGCCTGTGATCATTGACTCGGAGGATTCTTGTGAGCCAGAGGGCCTAGCATTGTCTTTAGTGATTAGCCTAGTACCAAGTGATCGTATTTTCCTGATATGATATTTATCCCATCGGGGATGGGAAGACTATTGATAGATTGATCCGGTGGGTAGACCGACTTGATGATTAGAGCTGTAGACCCCATGTGTACTTGAGATGCTACTATAGTAGAGATCCTGACCACGTACCTAACCTGGTATCCATGCCACGATGTAGGCAGAGGACTCCATGTGATTGACCGAATGACCTTGTCCCTGACTTGCCTACTTGTACCCGTGCTGGTACCATTCTATGTGTGCACTGAGGTACTATCCCACGTGTGCACTGAGGTGCTATTCTATGCGTGCACTAAGGTGCTACATGATTCTATGTGTTATATGGCAGTGCATTCATCTTCCAGCACGAACATGGTAGTTGGCCTGTAGTTTTAGCGTGGTTAGGACTGATTGACTGCTTGCTGCATTACACTAAGAATGAATCCAGATTTGAGACTTTGGGTGTCGAGGTGGATTCGTACTTAGTGTACCCGTACTGAGGTACTCATCTAGGAGGATGAGCATGTGACCACGGTATGTGATTCCAGATAAATATAGGGTTAATCTAGGCAACTAAAGATGGTAGAAGCATTGGGAGGGAGCAGAATCTCGAGATCGTGCATGCCAGCCGCCACAGGTGCTATGATTACCTGTCTAGCGCAAGGCTGACCGCCCCGGATATTGTTATCGTCCGCAATAGCGGATGGCAGTATCCGACTACTATATGTACTACCATATGATTGATCTGTTTCGCATGGTTGCCTTTGAGGGACCAATGCTTATCTATGTGCTATGCGTTATTATTTGGCCTCGTTAGCCCTACTGGACATAGCACGATCTGAGGATTCTTATATTGCATTGTTGGGGTAACCCAACCTCCACATAGATAGCCGTAGACATTTGAGTGGCCGCTTATTCACCTAAATTGTATGGCTTGTTGCTTGCTAAGCTGGCTGGCACGTAACGCTGTCCCGGCGCGATAATTCATTCCCTTGTTCTTGTTTGATGTAGGGATGAGTTACTGTTCCGATGACAGACTACGAGTTCCAGTTGGCGATGCAAGCGTTAGTGGATGTTAGGATGACTGTGATGTTTGTTGGTTACTTACGTATTAGTAGTTGGATTGCTGCCTTATATTCTGTAATCGTGCGTTGGTACCGCACGATCCTTTACCCTCATTACCGCTGTTTATACATGTTATTTCTGTCATATATTATATCCTGCTGGTTTTTCTTCGCCCGTCCTTAAGCCTTCCTTTCTGGTACTTGCTACGGTTGGTCTGACCAACCCTGGATTGTTCCCAGATTGCCTGTGACCGACCATGTGGATCTTCCAGACTTGACTTGGAGGACGTGCTTCAGTTCCTGACCATGAGGGAACTGTGTGGGAAGGTATTCTTTTCTATATTATTTCTTATTGTAGACTCTCTGATTATCATATGAGTATTTCCTGTTTTTCATATGATTATCTCTCTTGTCGTTATTTCATTGATTATTGCCTGTGGATAAGAGATCAGATTTAGGCCATAGACTGCTTGCATGCTAGGATACCCAACAAGATTGACAGCCACGATCGCCGTATAACGTCTTTATACCTTATACGGTGTAGCTGGCCTACGTCCGTCCCCGTATTTCGGTACTGGGGCGTGACATCCGCCTTGAACGCCAATACCCTCCAGGTGCTGCCGGTGCTGTGCATACCTATAATCACAAACGCCCTAGCCACGCGGGAGGAAACAACGTGACCAAGCGTCCGAACAATGGACCCCAAGGCGGATATCAAGGGCGTAATCCACGACCTTACTGCAACCGATGTCATAATATCGGTCACACGATCGACGACTGCCAGATACCAGAGGGTGGATGCTGGAACTGTGGCAAGAGGGGCCACACTCGTGCTGAGTGTCCAACCAGAAGGCCGAACCCAACGGCACCCCAACAGCACCGTCCAATGGCGCCCCAACAGCACCGTCCAGGGAATCAAGTTCCAGCGCCTCGAGCCCATCAACCCGCACCGCAAAATGGCCAAGACCGTCGCCCCAATGCCCAGGGCCGCGTCTACGCCATGACTCGAGATGAAGTGCATGCATCAGATACGGTCGTGACAGGTATACTAAATTTTAATAATGTGCCTGCTCGTGTACTATTTGATTCAGGTGCTTCACATAGTTTTATATCGACGGACTTTGCCGCCGAGCACAAATTTTCTGTAATATCATTAGATCTCGACCTTAGCGTAAGCACACCTTCGGGCACACCAATACTCACAAACTTAGCCTGTGCCGACGGGATTATCTATATCGGCGGTCAAAAGATCGGTCTTGACGTGATAGTTCTAGATATGAAGGACTTTAACATCATTCTGGGAATGGATTGGCTCGGGCCGTGCAACGCAACCATAGACTACGCCGGAGAGACGGTCACCTTCCGCATACCAGGAGTGCCTGAATTCTGCTTTTCGTGTGGTGAGACGTCGTCGACCTGCATGCTGATCTCGGCAATTTCTGCTCGGAGGATGCTGCATTCTGGGTGCGAAGGATATTTGGTGTCCGTCCGAGACATGCGACAGGATGGTGCAAACGCGGGTCAGACCGACGTTGTGGCAGAATTCCCCGATGTGTTCTCGGACGAGCTACCCGGCATGCCCTCCGACAGAGAAATCGAGTTCAGCATCGATACATTCCCCGATACCCGACCGATTTCCAAGGCCCCGTACAGAATGGCCCCCGCCGAGCTGAAGGAACTCAAGGTCCAGTTACAAGAGTTACTCGACAAAGAATTTATTCGGCCTAGTGTTTCACCGTGGGGAGCGCCCGTGTTGTTCGTGAAGAAGAAGGATGGGTCCATGCGTCTGTGTGTCGATTACCGAAAGCTGAACAAGGCCACCATCCGGAACAAGTACCCATTGCCCCGCATAGATGACTTATTCGATCAACTACAAGGTGCCTTGGTATTTTCGAAGATTGATCTCCGCTCGGGCTATCATCAACTCAAGATCAAGTCAGACGACGTGCAAAAGTCAGCTTTTCGCACTCGCTACGGCCACTACGAGTTCCTGGTGATGCCATTCGGCCTGACGAACGCCCCTGCCGCCTTCATGGATCTAATGAATCGGGTATTTCGACCCTTTCTTGATAAATTTGTGGTAGTCTTTATTGATGATATTCTCGTCTACTTAAAGGACAGAGCGCAGCATGCAGAACATCTACGGGCCGTGCTCCAGACACTTCGAGAGAATGAGTTATATGCAAAGCGGAGTAAGTACGAATTTTGGCTAAGCAGCGTATCCTTTCTCGGTCACATCATTTCGTCCGAAGGCATTGCAGTCGATCCGAAGAAAGTTGAAGCCGTTGTTGATTGGAAGCGGCCTGCGTCTGCTAGTGAGATTCGAAGTTTTCTTGGTTTGGCGGGATACTATCGACGCTTCGTGAAGGACTTCGCGAAGATTGCATCGCCTCTGACTCGCCTCACTCAAAAGGGAGTCGTGTATGAGTGGTCGGATGACTGTGAGGCTTCCTTCCAAGAGCTGAAACAGCGGCTAATTTCGGCACCTATACTCGCGCTTCCGGATGGGTCAGAGGGTTTCCAGATATTCAGCGATGCTTCAGGCCAGGGCTTGGGATGTGTGCTCATGCAGCGAAACAAGGTGATCTCCTTCGCCTCCAGACAGTTAAAGCCGCACGAGAAGAACTATCCTACGTACGACTTGGAGTTAGCGGCGATTGTGTTCGCGTTGAAATTGTGGCGTCACTATCTATATGGCGTGGCGTGCGCAATCTATACCGACCACAAGAGCCTCAAGTATCTCTTCACCCAGAAGGAATTGAACTTACGACAGAGGCGCTGGCTCGAACTGATCAAAGACTATGACTTGATGATCGACTACACTCCGGGCAAGGAAAATGTGGTGGCGGACGCTCTTAGTCGAAAATATCTTGCCTCGCTATCCATCAACCGCAGACTACTACAAGATTTAGAAGAAATGGGCATCGATCTTCGGGTTCGATTCAGGGATATACGGTTGGCGCAGCTTCAGTTAGAGCCGAGTTTGCTGGAAAAGATCATGGCCGCTCAGAAGGATGATCCGTACCTGAAGAAAATGCGCGAGCAAATTTCGACAGGTAGTGCGACCGACTTTACGGAAGATAAGATCGGCGTGCTGAGAATGAATGGTCGACTATGTGTTCCGGATGATTCAGAACTACGAAAGGAGATAATGTCGGAGGCGCATTGTGCGAAATATACCTTGCATCCAGGCAGTACCAAGATGTATAAGGACCTCCGCACGACCTTCTGGTGGCACGGGATGAAGAGAGATGTGGCGCTCTTCGTGTCGCAATGCATGGCCTGTCAGCAGGTGAAAGCTGAGCATCAGTGACCGGGCGGGGAGATGCAGAACCTTGCTATTCCCGAGTGGCAGTGGGATCACGTCACTATGGATTTTATTGTTGGCCTGCCGAAGACACCACGGGGGAACGACGCCATCTGGGTCATTGTCGATCGATTAACCAAGTCAGCGCACTTTATCGCCATTAAAGTTACTTGGAGCGTTGATCGCCTGGCGCAGATTTATCTTGATGAGATAGTACGGCTGCACGGAGTTCCAGTATTCATCGTCTCTGATCGGGATTCACGGTTCATGTCGCAATTCTGGAGTAGCCTTCAGTCGGCGCTGGGCACCAAGTTGCAGTTCAGCTCAGCTTACCATCCTCAGACCGACGGCCAAACGGAGCGCGTTAATCAGATTCTCGAAGACATGCTACGGCTCTGCGCAATTGACTTCAAATCAAGCTAGAACGTCCACCTACTGCTGGCAGAATTTGTACACAACAATAGCTACCAATCCAGCATCCAAATAGCACCGTATGAAGCTTTGTACGGCCGGAAGTGCAGATCGCCCATTTGCTGGGATGAAGTCGGGGAACGGCAGATACTCGGCCCGGAGCTGGTGGAACAGATTGTGGAAAAGGTCAAGCTAATTCGGGAAAGACTGAAGATTGCATAGAGTCGGCAAAAGAGCTACGCCGACACCCATCGAAGACCGCTTGAGTTCCAGGTGGGCGATCACGTGTTCCTGAAGGTGTCGCCTATGCAAGGAGTTACTCGGTTCGGTGCGAAGGGAAAGCTGAGTCCGAGATTTGTTGGGCCGTTCGAAATACTCGAGCGAGTCGCCCCAGTGGCCTATAAAATTGCCCTACCGCCGACACTTGAAGGTGTGCACAATGTCTTCCACGTCTCCCAGCTGCGAAAGTACGTGCACGACCCTAGCCACGTGGTAGAGTTTGGCCAGCTGGAGCTAATGTCCGACTTATCCTACGTTGAAGAGCCAGTTCAAATCTTAGAACGCAAGGATAAGCTGCTGCGAAATTGGGCTATCCCTCTCGTTCGCATACTCTGGAGGAACCATGCGACAGAAGAGTCGACATGGGAACTCGAGTCAGAGATGAAGTAAAAGTTCCCTTCATTATTTTCATAGAGGTAGGTTCTGTTCTTAAGTTTCGAGGACGAAACTTTTTCTTAGTTGGTTATGGTATAGTGCCCCGTCCCTACATCGTGCCCCGTTGTTCATCCACGGGGTGCGCAAGAAAAGAACACTGTCGCTATCGACTCGGTCGGGACCGATAGGTCGGGATCGATCGAATCGATCGAACGGGAACGGTTGAATTAAGATCCATTCTCCATTATGGAATGGCTTCTTCGGAACCAAGTCCCATATTCAGCGGGCTGCGCCTCAAGGATTGACTCTGCGGCTGAGTCGGGAGAGACCTCCCGTTGCTCTGCTTTTCACGCCGCTTGTGTTGGTTTTGGATTTGTTTTCTGAATACGTTTTCGTAAATGTTTTCGATGGTTTTCATGGCTTATGTTTCGAACTTCGTATTCATATCGAATTTCTTTGAATAACACAGTATTCTAATCGATTGCTTGTGCGATTTCAGGTGATCGCGTAGGCAACGTCTAGCGCGGCCAACCAGTTTCTCGCCTCAAGTAAATACTAAGGTGAGTGGCTGACCTCCTTTACCTCGACCCTCTATTTCAAAATGAGAACTCGGGTAATGATATCGAAACCGAATGATTCGTTTGAAGAATACAAGTCCTATGTGCAAGAAGAGAAAAGAGATGTGTTGTGTTGAAAAGAGATAGAATTATTTTAGGCCAACAAAACAACCAAGTAAGTGAATCGACTATGTAACAAGCCCCAACGGTACCCTAAATTATACCTTGTTAACCTATCACGGTCATGGACAACTTGTCGACAAGGGCGATGGTTTCTTCGAGCGGCAACCCGGGGCCACGGGACCGACTCGGCCTAGGAAGAAACAGGTTATAGCCGAACTGGATAATAGGCAATCGGTAAGACGGAGACTTACATCGGAGCTCGCTACTTGCGTTGCAAGGGTCCCGTATTACCAGGCTATGTCCAAGATGGCTAGTTAATGCCAGTGACCTCCATATCAAACACTTGATATAAATTGTTGTTATCAACTAACAGGAAAAGTGATGGTAAGTTTTATGTCGCACGGCGCGCTCTGCCGGAGGAAATCTTGGTATAACTTAATGCTTCTTATGAAAATATCTAGGATGGCTAGAAAGACCACTAAAAGCCAGTTGTATGATTTTATCTAAATTCTTGAACCAAATGAGAGCCTGGAAATTAATTAGCCACTCGCCAGTACATGTTGATTGTACTGATCCTCGCTCTCTCTACAGGTACAATAGATCGGGAGGAGCGTGCTACGTGAAGGGAGGCGACGCTCGTGTGTTTTGAAGCTTCGTCCGTGCATCGAAGCTTGGATCAAACCTTTGAAGACTCCGTTGTTGAAGATCGAAGACAGATGGAGCGACTTTCCACCATCCCAGGTGTTTTTGTAATTTTGGTTGTATAATCAAGAGATGAATGTATGGAATGGCTATCTCGTCGACGTTCATTTTGTAATGGAGTCAGTTTGTAAAAAGCCCGCACGGCACCCTTGTATCGAGTCTGTAAAAATGATGTTCATTATCAATAAAGCTCAAATTTCCTTCTCTATAATGTGTGTTCAATTTACTCTGCACATTCTTTTGTTGTTGTGTTTCGGATAACCTTATGACTATGCCTTGTGCGAGCGCAACTTAGGCTTGCACGGCATCACGCCCGGGAGACGACTATCGATTCTACAGAATCGGGCCGTGACACCGACCCATCTATATGAATTGGTCACTAACATCACAAGCTATCCTGGACTATAGCCTTGCCATTCGGCGACCCTTTCAACGCAAGTAGCTAGCCCCGCTGAAAGTTCCCGAATGACCCGAGCGGTTCGTCCAGCTACGGCTATACCTGTTTCCCTCCGGAACGACGTGGTCCCATGGCGCCCAGGGTTGCCGCTCGTAGAAATTTCTCCTTGTCGACAAGTTGTCCAATGACCATACAAGACTCGACACAAACTGACGTCTCACACAGTCATTCCTCTTCCAATGTTACCATCTCTTTCAAACCAATATTCAGACTTCTATCATTTGAGACCCCTCGATGACCCACGGTCACGAGCATCCTTTCCATGTTACCATATCATTTCATTCAACTCAATGCCTATTCGATGGTCCTTTTTCCAAAATTCATTGAATCAACCATGGTTCATGCCTTAAACACTAAGTTCGTGCATCATGCCTCAAATCGACTTCTGATCTACGCGACGCTATCGCCCAAGTCATACTTTATATGACGGGCCTTGAGATCGTAAGACTATGTGGTTATACCCAACCGTAGACTCGTAGGATCGTGCTTGCTACCACTCCGATAGCCTAATATAACTCGCCTGACTTAAACGCACAACGACTCGACGAGCAAAGGCTGCGTCAAGCCTCGCATTGCGGAAACGTGCTGCACATGCGTTCGACTTCTGAACGACCAAGTCATTTGGGTACCTAGACTTATATAATAAGCCGTGCAACGCAACTTAACCCATTGGGCAAGCCAAGGCTATGCCAAGCCTTGGACGATAGGACCGTGCATGCTTTATGAAGCATTCATACGGGCAACGCCTAAGACTTAGGCTACGTTCATAACTTTGCCTACTCAACCAACTTTTCTTCTCCCAAGCCACGGGACGAAGGATTGAGTGTCATTTTCAAAGCACGCCGTGCACCAACTCTAAGACGATCGTTGGACCTTTCCATATTCTAACTCAATTCGACCCGTCAGAATTATTCCCTTATCTATGTTGATTTGTCTCTTTTATTATCAAGCCTACTTTTGTAAGTTGAAAATATACGATTTATTATGTGAAGACTAAGATGAGGCAAGTTTACCGAAACTACCCCACCTGAGCGAGCGGTCGCCTCGACCGAGCGATTTCTTCGAGCAGCCGTTGCAAGGCTAAGTCCGAACGCCGTCGGCATTTCGATTCCTCCGATTGACTGAGCGGGACGGGGCACTACATCATACACCACTCAGAAAAAGTTTCGTCCTCGAAACTAACTGAGTACACTTACTCATCGACTTATCACTCGAATATTCAACGACTCTCGCGCACATTACTCCTATACATTTCTCAAATCCGAGCTATGCTCGTGCTACCCTCAATCCTTTCTTCAAAACTTACGATCTCAAAATCCTCGACACTTCTCCATTCCTCAAGTCTCACTTGATTCAGCGTATCACTTAGTTTGGATCGTGTACACATTCCAGGCGTCCCCGAAATACATGCATTTCAACCAAGCCTTGTGATAGCGAATCCAATTCCACCTATCGATCCATCCACTCAATCTTGAAAATCAATCCTACTGTCAGCCCCTGTTTTTCAAATTTGATTTAATTAGTATTAATTAGTTGCTAATAACATATTTAGCTTTAAAATAATTTATTATAATTTTAAAAAAAATTTCTAAAATTTTTAAATGATTTTTTAATAGTTTTTAAATCAAAATATATCATTTTGTAATTAACTGAAATATTTTAATAGCATTTTGTAATATTTAGATTTATTTTAATATTAGTTTGTAATTAATTGAATTGTTTTAATTACAGTTTGCAAATTGTTATTTGCAAACTGATAGGATTTGGACCTAACTGTAATTTTCTAAACTCTAAGGACCTTACTGCAAATTGGCCGTCACCCCCCCCCCCCCCCCCCCGTACTCACCTACCCCCGACGACCGTCGACGTGCGGCGACTGCCACCGCACGACCGACCTAGCCCACCCCGACCGACCTAAAACCCCCTATAAGTACCCTCCAGTCTAAACCCTAACCCTAGGCTAAATTTCCGACCACCCAGCCACCATCAACCGCCCTACTTCCTAACCCTAACCCTAACTCCGGCCACCCCACAGCGCCACCTCCCTAGCCACCTTCACCACCCACAACCACCACTGACGAGTTTGCCACGTCGAAGCGAGCGTAGCGCCACCCGAGCGCCGCATCGACGACACCCCAGCCGTCGTCCAGTGCCCTCGACTTGCACCCAGACGCCGGACACGTAAGTAGCAGCTTCGAAACCGTGTCGCGCGTGTCTCGTACACACCTATGCGACTCGCCAGGACACAAGCAGTACGTAGGTGAGTCTGGACACGTAGAACTCGACCCGTGCGTGTCGTACATAACCTAGACACGGGGACTCGGCCATTTCTTCGTGTCCCAAACAGTCAGGACACGAAGTTGGCTATCGGGTTTAAACCCGCTAACCTAAAAACCTAAATAACACTAAACCTAACCTAAACTCTAACACACAGCTCGGGCTGACCCCCTGGCCAGCCCGACCGAGCCCAAGAACCCGGCCCCTCTGGGTCGAGTTCGAACCCCCCCTGTTTGTTTGTTTTCTTTTTATTTTGTTTTTGTTTTTATTAGTTATTATTATATGTATATATGTATATATATGTATATATGTATATGTATTTTTGTATATATATATTTTATAATATATATACTGTTATATGTATATATATACTGTAATTGTATATATGTATATATTTTATAATTAGTATTTTACTATATATATATATGTATATATATATATATATATATATATATATATATATATATATATATATATATATATATTTTTATATATATATATATATATATATATATATATATATATATATATATATAATTATTATATATATATTGTTTTATATATATTTTATATTTAGTATTTCTATTATATATATATGTATATTTTAGTATATGTATATATCTATTATATGTATATATATATATATATATATATATATATATATATATATATATATATATATATATATATATATATATATATATATATATATATATATATATAAATATTGTAGTTATATATTTATATATGTATTTGAAATTCTACTATATATAACTACAATATATATAACTACAATATTTATATATATAAATATATAACTACAATATTATATATATATATACATATAAATATATATATATATATATATATATATATATATATATATATATATATATATATATATATATATATATATATATATATATATATATTTATATGTATATATATATATAAATATTGTAGTTATATATTTATATATGTATTTGAAATTCTACCTTGTACAAAATATTGTTATGTAGAATTTCACAAGATTATTTTATTTTATATTTTGTGACTTGTATATTTTTACCACTTTAAAAATATATTATTATTATTTAAATTCCTGTATTTTATTTGTTATGGCCAATTGATGTCCAAACCTAGCATGGATTTTCGGACCCAATTGTGTCTAATACATTCAGAGTCTGTACAAGTCATATTGGACTTGATTCAAGGCTCTGGATCCTGTATCTGGACTTCGGTTCAATTCGAATACATGGACAAAAATAGTAAATAATTAATTAATTAATTTCTAGAAACTGTTGCTTGCTGTTTTTGAATTTTATATATATTTTAAGTACTGTAAAAATCTGGGAAAACTTGTATTTAAATACTATGTTAATTTAGATAATTTATTATAATTTTTTTAGCATTTATTAAGTGCTTTTGGTATTTTATAAAAATAGGAAAACAGAACTCATTTTCAGTATATTTATGTTTGCTGATTTTTAATAAATATTTATGAGGGTTTATAAATTCCAAAAAAATTAGTATAAATTTCTATAATTAACAAAGATCATTTTGGTACTTTATTTTATGTAAAATTGAGCTTTTGTCTATCTCAAAAATTGTTGGAACACAGTGTACAGTTTGATTTATTTATTGAATAATTACGACTTTCAATGATTTGTGTTCTTTTGAGTTATTATAGTATTTGACCTCACCCCGCACTAGTGTAAAGACCCTATAAAGTTAGTTTGAGTATTGTGTTACCCCACATTGGTCTCCTATGCTAAAGTCACAATTTGGCTAGGTGTCCATTTAGAAAGTCGTGTTGCACCACTAGTGTTTTAGTGTTTAACTTAGTGTAAAAATTAAGTTTATGTGTTATTTCTACAGTGACGAGTTACCAGGCATCTATAGCATTTTTATCGCTGCTTTGCTTTGCTAAAGGCAAGTACTTTCTACAAACTTTACATACTGTTACAACAATGAACTGCGAATCCAACCATGTTAAATGCTGATCCTTGGGGTAGCAAGTTAAATCTTCACATGTTGTACTTTCAGTCACTACCATGCTTAGAACAGTCTTTATATATCTCTCACATGATTAGAATCTGGGTTATGGAGAAACTGTTAGTAGTGTACGTGATCACGATCCCCTTCTTCGTATGTATGTACCGAGCAAAGTTTCATTTTATATGAATACTGCACCATAGGCTTTATCTCATAGCGGATTTGTACGTATGTACATCTATCGCCTTATCACTTGTACGAAAGTATATTTTATTATGTGCTCATGTACATTGTACACCCATTGACGATCACGTACCTGCTACAGTTTTAAACATTACATATGCATCTGTCTCTATGACATATGTGTCCTTGTCATGATAGATTATGATGTGCCATGATTCCAGTTTATTATATTCCTGTTCATTTTATGTTTCGTATATTAGTTTGCTAGAAACAGTACTTGCTTCCATCCTGACAGGATAACGTTGTAGGTATTCTTACTGAGGAGGAGTTGCTCTGTGATTCATATTATGGAGTTACTGCCGAGGACCAGGCTTTGTCTTATGAGGATGTACCTGCGAGGAACCTCGTCTAGTTGTCTATTTACATTTTAGATCTTTGAGACTAGTCATGTATTAGACTATGTATTTTGTGTCTGGACCTATATCCAGCTTTACATTTCAGACTTGTACTTGGACTTACTATTATATGAGATGACTTTTGTGTTTGGAGCTTTTATGACTCTTCTTTACTTATAGAACTGTTTGCACATTTAGTCTTATCTTGTTATCTCTAGAACAGCTTACTGCGCTTATCTCAAGCATAGACTGGACATGACTCGGCCCTGCCCAACAATTTGGATAGCGGGTCGTGACACCTACTGATGCTAACTCTCGCAACATGGACATCTCGCCTAGCCGCTAGGCAATCTCTTTAGGCTAAAGTCAATTGTCAGTATTGGAATCACAGTTCCCAAACAACGATATCAACACTGACCCCATCCTAAGGTCAAACCAAATTGATAGTACGGAATTTTCTACCCAAGCTCGCATCACTCTGATTTCTAAACGTCGAGCATCGATTCCTTACACACATCCCAATGTTCGTCGCACGGGATCTGAGTCGTTCAGCAAAGCCATTTCGTATAGTCTATCTCTTTGAACACGTTCGACATAGTCCGCCTATCAATCCTTCTAAGTCAAGCACGCTACGACACGATTCATCGCTAAACCATAAGTCACATTTCATACTCCCTAAGTCATTTATCCCAATCTACGAAATCGATCACAAGGTCATCCGACTTAACAATATGTTACGCCCCGATCTCACGCGAGTCAGATTATCCACGGTGGACACGAATCACCATGCACGCTCCCGCGAGATAATCATTCTCATCGGGACGTAACTCTTGTTTTGTGTCTAGACTAATTCATTCACAATGCGCGGATTGGACCTACTCAATCCTCAAGTTTCATTCATTCGTCAATCATAAGTCCTACAAATCCTCGAGTTCACATTCGTATCAAGCCAACAAGTCGAGACAATCAAAGTTACCGCGTCCTGATTCTCCCAGTTCGATCATTCCTGCGACATGAATCACCATGTCAGCGCTCACGCGAAACAATCGCCCCAAATCTGACGCGACGTATGTGCGAGGCTAGAGTTGCACTCGCGCAAGACAAGATCGTCGACGTTGTGGCTATCAACGTAACCATCAAGACACGATCATTTTTATCCAACATTCACCTCAATCAAAATCCTAAATAATGCATCCAACTGAACAATAACACTTGCATGATCGTCATTCGTCGAGTCAGAGTACCCCCGAGTTATCGTATATCGATCTTTGATACGCCTCAATACCATCGACGATATGCGTAACCTGACGATCTTCCTTTGCAACTAATTTTGAGTCGTGCGAATGATGCTATCATCCGACTGGATAATCTCCTCGACATTCAAATTCAAGTTCGATCATTATCCCTCGAATCATTCACAACATCAATTTCCTCAAACCGATTCACGTATTGTTCATCCGTTTATCTTAAGTCATCGACCAATGTGTTTTCTCAATTCGCAACAATCCTTGCTAACTCAAATCATTGAGCAACATTCAATCCAATCCTCAGAGTCATTACGTAACTTCAAAATTCAACTTTTCATGCATGCTATCTATCTGTCGTGCTAACTTTTCATATACGATCCACATTAATTTTTTTGATCAAGTCATCCGTTCGCTACACCTTAACTTTTTCCTCGATTTGATTTTACCTACTCAATCATTTTGTATTTCATACTCGCGTGCAATTCTCAATCCCGTGCACGTTTCGTGCGCGTCAATTTCTAAGTTGTTCGAATCGACTCATCAAAATCTTCAAGACTATATTTTGCTCAATCATATTCAATCTAAGGATTTGCATCCACACGACGCTTGCTGATAGACTCATCGACACCCCACATCCTCAATCGATCGATCGACATTCCTGAGACTATCGCGTACACCACTCAGGAATGAAGTCATTCAACCAATCCTCAAAATTATCATTCGAATCAAAATCGACTTCTTCGAATCCCGTTCGAACCATTCCTCTAATTCCAAGCACTCTCATCTATATCGCACCAACTATATCGCCGTTTGATAGCACCCCTATCGACAGTCATCCCACATTTACTCAATCGAGTTCAACTCATTCTAGTTCGAACATTACGAATCCCGCACTCGACTTTGCTAAGGTCGACACAATCCTTGGTGTATATGCCCAGCCCGACTTAGCCAACCATGCTTACGCGAACCATCTTTTGTTTTGACAAAAACTGTTCTCCTACGTTTTGCAAAATAGATAGACTTATTGTATGGACATCCCGTGGGATATTTGAGAGAGAGCGCACCAACGATATCAACTTACAGAAGCAACAGAGTTTACGGAAACAACGAGTTAAAGAATTTAATCGATAGTCCAAGGACGTAAAGCCGTGCTCTAATACCATTATGTCATTTTCAAAGCACGCCGTACACCAACTCTAAGACGATCATTGGACCTTTCCATATTCTAACTCAATTCGATCCGTCGGGATTATTTCCTTATCTATGTTGATTCGTCTCTTTTATTATCAAGCCTACTTGTGCAAGTTGAAAACATGCGATTTATCATGTGAAGACTAAGATGAGGCAAGTTCACCGAAACTATCCCACCTGAGCGAGCGGTCGCCTCGAACGAGCGATGTCTTCGAGCAGCCGTTGCGAGGCTAAGTTCGAACGCCGTCGGCGTTTTGATTCCTCCGATTGACTGAGCGGGACGGGGCACTACAGTTAGCCAAAGCCGTTACCCGACCGCGAGTCGGACACAGGGAATATGGGGACAATCCCTACATGTGAGTCGTGCTCGTATCATCGGAGGTGTGGATGACCCGTCCGAGTTGTCCGATACGGTCGTAAACCGGTATCGAACCAAGCTATCCTAAGTTATCATCATGGCAGTTCTACTAACATGCTACACTACTCATGGTTATACATTAACAAATACAATTAATTAAAATACAATAAAATCTAGGAGAGAGGGCAAGAGCCATCGATAAGCAAGGGGTACTTGCCTAGAGGGCTCGGCTAGGTAAGCAAGTCTTCGGCGATCGCGATCCAAGGTGGCACGTCCATCGATGTCCTCGAAACACATAATAAACAATTATTAGAATTAAATAATAAAATAATAACATGAAGCACAAGGATGGCAGTAGGCTATACCGTGTGGGTCCCGCAAGCAGTGCAGGGATCTCACACGGAAACCGAGGCACGCGGATCGATATGGACATGCAAACCAAGACGTGCACGTATATCGAAACACGCACGAGAATCAAGGAAATCACAAATATCGGGATGGCGCACGAATCAACGCAAGAAGCAAATCAAGGCGTGCACGCGAATCGAGATGGTGCAAGACTCAAGGAGGCATGTAATTCAATGCGACACACAAACCGAAGCGATATGAAGTCCAAGGTGGCACACATACCAATGCGGCACGCAAACCAATGCGGTTTGGATCACGAGATAGGCACAAAGACCGAGGCACGAAAACTAAGGCAGTGCGCAAACCGAGATGGCATGTGGCCCGAGGCAGCGCAGGGCTCGAGGCGTCCCGTTGCCCAAGGCAGCACGTGGGTCGAGGTGGCACGAGAAACAAGAAAACACGCACACTGAGGTACACGCGAATCGAGATGGCACGCAACCCAAACAATGCAGGGCCCAAAGCGTCCCGTTGCTCGAGGCGTGCATGAAGCTCGAGACACGTGTCCCGAGGTAGCAAAAAATGACGGGTGCGCACCAACCGAGGGTGCGCTGCCCAAGACAACACGCTGCACGAGACAGCACGCTGCTTGAGACAGCACGCTGCCAAGGCGCAGAACGAAGCAGCTCGCCCCTGAGGAGAACACAGCCCAAGGCAGCGCTGTGCTCGCGGTGGAGGCGTTGGCCGTCGGAGAAGACAGAAAGGGAGGGGAAGAGCTAGAGGAGCTCACGACGGCGTGGCCAGGTCGGGGCGGGCTCCGCGACGGGGAAGGAAGGACAGCAGCGACGTCGCTGCGCCCGCTGGCCGGAGGAGACGAGGGCAGCGGTGGGCGGCTCGCCCGCTGGCAGGAGGAAGAGGAGA
>JANAVB010002199.1:2161046-2259460 GCA_029216955.1 Iris pallida
TCTGGGGCTACCCCGCTAGGCAACTTATCCAGACATCATGCTCGCACTCTCCCGACACAGAGGTCAACTTGAGTCTACGATGCTCAAAGGCAACAATCTTTCCGACCCAAGGTCTCTTACGTTACGCCTATCTCCGATACTCGACCGAGTACGAATCCTTTACTTAGTCCCCGATTCAATCCTGACTAGTTCGTTTCGTAATATCGATGGTGCGCTCAACACACATGGCCTAACCGTGTTATTAAAACCGATCTACGACACAACTCTTAGGGTCATTCTACCATTGTTGCTCTCGCGCATTGCAAAATCCTTGCAATCGCCTTACCGCACTACGCTAAGCACGTTCCTCAACATACACTACCTCATTCCTTATCCTTCTTACGCGACTTCTTTAGGGTCATCCTATGGGACTTCAACATTCACTTGATTTGGCGGTCAAGTCTTCTAGGGTCATCTGCCCGAAACTACGCTCGATAATTGAAGATCATCAACGAGGGACAGTTACAACGAACCATGCTATATCCTATCGTGGAGCCAAATCAATTCCCGACGATTCCTACGAGACTTTATCCAACCCGACGTACGTTACCAATCCGTGATTTATCTATCCCCGCGCGACTGATGCGCCGATAACTACTCGAATCACTTATGCACTACCGTTGACAATATCGTACAATCCTCAATTTCATCTTCGTATCAAACCACAAATCCATATCAAATTTGCCACGCCTTACAAGTTCGATCATCCCCACTGGATGAATCACCATACCAGTGCTCACGCGGAATGATCGTCCAAATTTGACGTGACGCATGTGCGAGGCTGGGGTTGCGCTCGCTCAAGACAAGAATGTCAACATAGTGGTGATCCGCGAAGCAATCCAGACACTTCCGATTTCATCCGAGCAACATCCATCGACTCTCAAATTCTCCGAAGCGTTCCTATCGTCGTCATCCAAATCGACATCAACTTAACTTGCATCTTATTCATCCAACAACAATGCTCAACATAATTTTCGTTCATTCGATCAGAGTATCCCCGAGTTATTGTATATCGTCTTTGATACGCCTCAATACCATCGTCGATATGCACAACTTGAACATCTTCCTTTCTCATAAGCTCAAACCTGTTGCAATCATTGCCATTAGCCGAACTCGAATACGAATCAAGTCTCGCACTTATCCCGATTCATTCCGTTATAACTCACTACCATCATCGAGACACGATTGCCAATTCATATATCCATTCTCATATCCCTAACTCGTAGTTCCAATCGTGCTACCGATTCCTTCGCGTTAACCCAAATTCGTTCGCACAGTTTCTCCGTACCTACTCAACATTCCGAAGAAGTCTCCGTACTAACTCAACATAAGTTCGACCGGGTCGACCATTTCCTCAACGTAACATTCGTTCGCCTATGCTCGGCCTATCGTTCAACTTATACTTAACGAATCCTCGTTCGACGTATCATCCATAGGCACGACTTCACGCACGTAATCGTTCAACTCAATTCACCGAAGCATTCTTGCATCGACTTCTATCAAGTCATTCCCACTCGAGTCTCGATTCTACTTCGTTCGTTACGGACAACATATCGTAACAACATAATTTTCTCGACGTAACCTATCACAAGTCACCAACCGGCTTAACATAACCATCGCTAAGTGGTATCCCATATACCACTCAGGATCGAGCCTATCGTTATCGACACAATACCTCACCACGCTTGCTCGCATAATTGGTATTGCATATACCACTCAGAATCGAGTCATTACTCGACATCACACTTCGCATAGGTCCGATTTCTATCTCAACTTAACCGTTCCGTATGACGATCCTTCCGATCCCAGCTCTAAATTAGCTCAAGTTTGACATACATTCAATCTAACCGTACCATGGCGATCATCTCGATCCCATCCGTAACATTCGCTTATTCAAAGCTCAACGCGACATACGGCCAACATAACGTTCGCCTACTCAACTCGACTTAGCGACCAACTCGATTCGTTACTATCGCATCCACGATCTTCGAATCCCGCACGTTGCAGCTCGTGCAACAACTTAGTCTCGATACTTAAGGTCTTTACTCAATCTCGAACAACATTTCGCTATCCATCCGCATAGCCCTACTACGCACATCATACCGTATCGACTCGTCGCACCGATGCAACGAACGATCCACGACTTGCTGCACTCCGTGCAACCGATAACACATAACCATTTCCGTAGTCACATAACACGTATCGTCTCACATATCGACCCGTTGCACTTCGTGCAACCAACAACACATAACTTCTCGCACTGCGTGCGACCAACAACACATATATCATTGCACTTCGTGCAACCAACATCAACATATTCGTTGCACTTCGTGCGACCAGCATCCCATAACCCGTTGTACTCCGTGCAACCAACACTCTCCGATGGCACCCGGAGGTAGCGTGATAGTCACGACATACTTGTGGCAAACGTACTCATTAATATAGACTTATTGTATGGAACATCCAATGTAGCGTCGAGCAGATCCATGAGCCATGCGGTTGCGGAAACGACTTAGAGTCAACAGAATTCGATAGCGAAGCAACTGAGGGTCAAAGAGATTCACGCACGGTCCAAAGGATGGAACCGCTCTGATACCAACTTGTCACGCCCCGACCCGGGAAATCGCTCGTCCTCGCTAGATTTTACCCGAATCATCGTCATCGCTAGGGCGTGATGCCGCACGAGCCTGGAGTTGCGCTCGTGCAAGGCAAGATAACAGGTTCACATAGAACTATCTCAAATCGATAACATAAGCAGCGGAAGGAAACAAGGTAAAACATAAGAATCTCTTTTATTCATATTGAACTGAAGGTTACAAAGGCTCTGAATAGCCCAACATAAAATGCCAATTGGCTACAACACTCATGATCTCTCTAGCTCACAAAGGATTACATTGTTCCATACATTATGCCCTTTATAGCCACCAAGTAGTCTTCGGCCGAACATCTTCATGTCTCAAGTCCGAACGCATATGCGGAAGCTCCTCTTGAACGCCAAGGACTCCATGCCTCGGCACGTCCAAGCCAAGCTCCGCCCCGAGCTGATCATAATCTGAACCTGCACATAAACTAGTGGGGGTTTAGTGCTTTCGTCCTCGCTTCGCACTGATCAAGACCCGCTCACACCCAAACCAAACACTTAATCATTTAGTGAAACATGCATCTTACTTTGTGGTCTTTCTATTTAGCCTTAGGATCAATTTCATAGCAATACTCATGCTTAGCAACTTATCTTAAATGTGTCCCGTACCGTGTTCCTGCAGCAGACACAGTTAGCCATAACATGAAACATAACATAGTGTTCGTGCTCATGCCATCCCATTTACTTTAGCCTGCAGTGGTTAGAACTTAACATAAGCAAACCTACAATTCGCACAACCAACCGATCATAACGTAAACATATGCATAATGGGTAGCAGGCCCTGCGCCTGCACCCAGCTCTCATCTCAGCCCACCGGCCCTATCTATATGAAGGTCACGGTGTGTCGCACCGTAATGGATTTGGCATCTCATATGTGTAAGCCTACAATCACTTCGATACGGGTTGCTAGCCCAGTATCCGAAGGATCCCAAACTTACGGATATCATAGCTTATCACAGCACTGGACGGTCGCAATCCGTCCGAATGTTGTGCACCATAAATACCACACATAATTCCCTCCTAGGCCGAACGGTCCCGGCGCCCGGCGTAACCGTTCGAGGGAAGCCGCACCCGTGCACGGGCAATCCGAGTCCATTGACCATGCAATACGTTCCATAGCATACAATCCATAGCATACCAACCGTTCTCGAATTCCATAAACATAGTGTCACATATAAACGGTTTCCCGTGCCATAAACATAATCCACCATTCGCATGGGGAGCTCCGTCGGCGTTATGCCCCAACACATCCATATTGATGCACGACGCTCAACGGCTTAGTCGTCTCGTACTCATAATCAACGCGTCCCGTTCATAATGTTATTCGCATAGCCTACTTCCGTATTTACTTAGTCAATTCATAGCATAAGTGCCCGAGGGCACGCTCAGCACCTAATCAATGTTCTACGCCTAGAGTTCAATGTTCTCGGAGCCGTGCACATGATGCACATCTCATTTTCATCTTTCAATGTTCTACCATCATTGCCCTACTGCGACTCGTGCACTCGATGCACGTCGCTTTAATTGTTCGATTGTTCAATGTTCTATCTTAGTGTTCGACACATACTCAAACCTTTCGTCGCCGAGCTACGCTCGCTAATTCGATAACATCTTACGCATACCATAACATTTTATTAAGACGTGAAGGAATAGGGAGAGAGAGTCAAGAACCCGCCCACCTTAAGCCGATACGCCTTGCCGTTTCGCCGATTGAAGCGTCTCGCTTCCATACCTCGATCGCATAGCTAACTCTTGGACTTAGCCATTCCTTTGCTCTACTCGGTCGATTTGGCCTATCGCCCATGCCACAATCCGTTGCAAGGCCACGATTTGGTTTTGCGGACATTTATTGCATAAGGCAAAATGCCGACCTCTTATCGTCCAGTGTAAGCATAGCCAGCACACCAGATCAACTAAAATCAGCACTTGCTCAAGCGGGACTTACTCTTTGCATCGATTCGATTCATAGATTCCAACCGACTCAAAGCTTACCTTTGGCCAACGCAACACTTGCATCGATTATATCGATACCTCATCGGGTCAACGCAACTCTTCGAGTCAACGACTCATCGTAATGCACCGACGGAGCGGGGCATTACACACGTCTCAATTTACGTGTACGTATTCCCGTTCATCTCGATATTCATGATTTTCTCAATTCTCGTGCGCATCTCGATATGCGTGCACGTCTCGGTTTGCATGTCCGTATCGGTCCGTGTGCCTCGGTTTCCGTGCCAGATCCCTGTGCTGCTTGCGGGACCCGTACGGTATAGCCTCGTGCCATTCTTCGTGATTTTGTCATTATTTTATTATTTAATTCTAATGATTATTTATTGTGTGTTCTGAGGATCTCGATTGGCGTGCTAGCTGGGATCGCGACTGCCGAAGACTTGCTTACCTAGCCGAGCCCTCTAGGCAAGTATCCCTTGCTCATCGACGACTCTTGCCATCTCTCCTGGATTTTATTGTATTAATTTATTGTAAATTGTATAACCATGAGTAGTGTAGCTTAGCAGTAGAACTGCCATGATAACCTAGACTAGTTTTGTCCGATACTGGGATAGACCGTATCGGACGACTCGGATGGGTCATCCACACCTCCGAGGACACGAGCACGACTCACTTGTACGGATTGTCCCCATATGCCCCGTGTCCGACTCGCGGTCGGGTAACGGCTTTGGCTAACTTTACTTGTGGCGGTGATTGTGCTTGGGTTAGGGATTTATGGACATGTGTTGTGGTGCACCCTGCGAGGCGGTTATTTTATTATTATGCATGTTGGTTTGGCGTCCAGTACGCATTGTAGCGCTGCTGGAGGCCGGGACTTAGTGGTCTCGGGTTCGATTGGTTTTCAGTACGCATTGTAGCGCTGCTGGAGGCCGAAACTTAGTGTTCTCGGCTATCGATTTGTTTCCAGTATGCATCGTAGTGCTGCTGGTAGCTGAGACTTAGAGTTCTCAGCCTGCGATTTTGCGATTCTGCGGCGGGTTGTGCCGAGTGGTTTTAGCTCCTATTCGTAGGGTGCTTCCATCCAGATTACAAAGGAGACTGCCGGATTTTTCCAGAACTCCGGTTGGGAATTTGGTTCGAAGGATTGGGCAGAACCATTCCTTTGGTTTGCGGGACTGAACTCATGCATGTTCTTCTTGGTAAGCATCCCTGATCTCATTGCCTGCTAGGTAGACCCGACTAGATTAGTCGCCTAGCGTCTTGACTTGTCTTGTCCGCCAGATTGTGTAAGGAGAGGGGTTCTACTCGGGTGATGATCTGTAACCCTGGTCCTTATTTGGTTTAAGGGTTGGATCTGATCCAGAGTGGTTCATGCAATCCTTGCCTTTTCGACGGTATCACCCATTGGACTCTTGACCTGTGACCCTTCTTTTTAGATGGTGTTCTAGTTTAGTTGTTATCCCATTATCTGTCCTGTCGGGATAGTGTAAGGAGAGTGGTTCTACTCGGGTGAAGGTCTGCAACCCTGGTCCTTGTTTGGTTTAAGGGTTGTGGATCTGATCCATAGTGGTTCACACAATCCTTGCCATCTTCCGACGGCGTTGATTAGTGTTGACCCATGTGTTGGAATTATGATCTGATTCGAGGATTGACTATGAGGAGATAAGATATTGAGGTAGTGATTATGGTAGACTAAGTGGATTCTTAGATAGTGTTGCTAGTTCTTTGGTGATGTTCCAATTTGATCAGATATGTCTTTGAGGACTTTTGGATTTTGATACTAGTGCGAGTGCCTCGCGGAACGAGGAGAATATCGAGGATTATTATATAATTTTTACTCAACTTTCCAAGCGCCCAAAACCTGGTACCTTTGCTGTATCCCGGTAGTTGGGAGACTTAGTTGCTGATAGCCTGTGATCATTGACTCGGAGGATTCTTGTGAGCCAGAGGGCCTAGCATTGTCTTTAGTGATTAGCCTAGTACCAAGTGATCGTATTTTCCTGATATGATATTTATCCCATCGGGGATGGGAAGACTATTGATAGATTGATCCGGTGGGTAGACCGACTTGATGATTAGAGCTGTAGACCCCATGTGTACTTGAGATGCTACTATAGTAGAGATCCTGACCACGTACCTAACCTGGTATCCATGCCACGATGTAGGCAGAGGACTCCATGTGATTGACCGAATGACCATGTCCCTGACTTGCCTACGTGTACCCGTGCTGGTACCATTCTATGTGTGCACTGAGGTGCTATCCCACGTGTGCACTGAGGTGCTATTCTATGCATGCACTGAGGTGCTACATGATTCTATGTGTTATATGGCAGTGCATTCATCTTCCAGCACGGACATGGTAGTTGGCCTGTAGTTTTAGCATGGTTAGGACTGATTGACTGCTTGCTGTATTACACTAAGAATGAATCCAGATTTGAGACTTTGGGTGTCGAGGTAGATTCGTACTTAGTGTACCCGTACTGAGGTACTCATCTAGGAGGATGAGCATGTGACCACGGTATGTGATTCCAGATAAATGTAGGGTTAATCTAGGCAACTAAAGATGGTAGAAGCATTGGGAGGGAGCAGAATCTCGAGATCGTACATGCCAGCCGCCACAGGTGCTATGATTACCTGTCTAGCGCAAGGCTGACCGCCCCGGATATTGTTATCGTCCGCAATAGCGGATGGCAGTATCCGACTATATGTACTACCATATGATTGATCTGTTTCGCATGGTTGCCTTTGAGGGACCAATGCTTATCTATGTGCTATGCGTTATTATTTGGCCTCGTTAGCCCTGCTGGACATAGCACGATCTGAGGATTCTTATATTGCATTGTTGGGGTAACCCAACCTCCACATAGATAGCCGTAGACATTTGAGTGGCCGCTTATTCACCTAAATTGTATGGCTTGTTGCTTGCTAAGCTGGCTGGCACGTAACGCTGTCCCGGTGCGGTAATTCATTCCCTTGTTCTTGTTTGATGTAGGGATGAGTTACTGTTCTGATGACAGACTACGAGTTCCAGTTGGCGATGCAAGCATTAGTGGATGTTAGGATGACTGTGTTGTGGTTTACTTACGTATTAGTAGTTGGATTGCTGCCTTATATTCTGTAATCGTGCGTTGGTACCGCACGATCCTTTACCCTCATTACCGCTGTTTATATATGTTATTTCTGTCATATTATATCCTGCTGGTTTTTCTTCGCCCGTCCTTGAGCCTTCCTTTCTGGTACTTGCTACGGTTGGTCTGACCAACCCTGGATTGTTCCTAGATTGCCTGTGACCGACCATGTGGATCTTCAGACTTGACTTGGAGGACGTACTTCAGTTCCTGACCATGAGGGAACTGTGTGGGAAGGTATTCTTGTCTACATTATTTCTTATTGTAGACTCTCTGATTATCATATGAGTATTTTCTGTTTTTCATATGATTATCTCTCTTGTCGTTATTTCATTGATTATTGCCTGTGGATAAGAGATCAGATTTAGGCCATAGATTGCTTGCATGCTAGGATACCCAACAAGATTGACAGCCACGATCGCCGTATAACGTCTTTATACCTTATACGGTGTAGCTGGCCTACGTCCGTCCCCGTATTCCGGTACTGGGGCGTGACAAGGTTTTAGTGGTGGCCCATGCAGGTCTCGTTTTGAGATTTTGTTGGGTATCACATGATTATTGATCTCAGTCCACTATTCCTTGGGATTCTAACTTGCTATACACTTGCCCTTCGCTCCCTTGAACCTGTGAACTGGTCCTCATCTCTACTTGGACATGTCTTGTTTGGCCATGTCTTATTCGTGTTATCTACCTCTGATCCTTGTTTGATAGATATGATCCTATAGTTGGTCATGTCGATCACCTTATTTGATGAGATGTTATCTTGTCTCCATCATTTGGGTTACTTGATTATCTGTCTTGGGTTCTGTACTCTCTACCGGTGTTTCACCTTGGTTGATTTCTTGTTATCCCTTTCGTGCGTTGACTTCGTGTTGACTTAGTATCATTATCGTCCTCTTCGAGCATCGGCTGGATTGCTGCGGAATGAAGATTTATCTGGACTCTGAGATTGGATATTTTAACATTTATTGAGTATCTGAGGGATATTCTTGTATCGATTCGGCTTCCTTGATTACGGACAGTTTCGCACTCATGATTATCTGTTTCAGATATTATTTTATAGATATACTTTCTAAACATTATGTTTTGATATGGATTCTTGATTTGGAGTATTTTCCTACGGATATGGAGTATTTCCTAGAAAAACTATCTTGTGGTTATATTGAAGATATTTTTGGATGTGTGTTACGATTCATCTAGATTTTGAATTTTATTGTTTTCTAGGACTCTCATTACATTGTTAGAGATTTTGTGATTTTAGTGATTTGGATATTCGGGTTATGGATTTGATTCGTTTTGGGTATTTGTCAAGAGTACCGGGTGACCCTAGTATACCTTGACGGCGTGGTAACGAAAGTTGCAGCCGCTCGATTATAGTGTCCTGATGCATCTTTTGCAGCCATTCCGGATGGCGCGACAAGGAATGATCATGACACACATTTTTCGGATATTAGGAACTATGGTCATCGGTTCGAGACAGATATCCTGTTTTATGATTTGTGAGGATTTTATGCAGTTGGAATTTTACGTTTTCTGACATTGTTTTCGACATTCTATACTTGTTTTGATTTATGGGGTTATTTCGTGCATGCGAGATTTGGCTTTTCGAGATTGCTTCATTGTTTAGATTTACCTTACGAGTTGATTTATCTAGCCATACACTGTTCTCCCTGATGTTTTCATATTGAGATTGTGTTTGTTTCTTATTGTATTACTTGATTTCTGTAAGGTGGGTAGAGTTTTTTTATGGCAGATATATGTACTAGTTTTGAAAACCCTATTTTGATGATTTCAAAATTTCGAGGACGAAATTTTTGTAAGGTGGGTAGGATGTCATATCCCTATTTTAGAAATAGGTATATGACTGTATTTTGACAGTATTATTGTATTTGGAGGATTTTAATTTTTGGGGTATTCTTGAAATTTTTATTATTTTCTTGGAGGTATTTTAGCCTCATATTATTATTATTATTAATTCATTGATCCCTATATCTACCCTCCCAAAATAAACCCTAACCCTAAATCTACTCTCTCTCTCAGCTCTCACCCCCCTTTAGCCGCCAGCCCCCTCTCTCCTCCCTTACTCTCATCTCTCTCCCTCGAGCTCTTTCTCTCTCCTCCCCTCTTCTCTGGAGAAGCCTCCCCGAGCTACCCCTCTCTCTCTCACCTGAATCTCACTCTCCTCCCTTCCCTCTCTCTCGATCCCCCTCTCCTCTCCCGCTCTTTCCCGGCCAGCTCCGGCCACCACTGCCACCCTCACCCACCAGCACCGCCCACCGCCATCAGTCACCACCACCACTGTCCCTTTCTCCTCCGGCCCCAGGGCGCCGGTGCCCTCGTCTCCACCGCCACCACTTCCATCTCTCCCTCTCCCACTGTTCCCGGCGCCCCACCACCGTGGCCGCCCTCGTCTCGGTTACCGCAGCCGCCCCTTCGCCATGGCCGCCACCACCACTGCTCTCTTCCTCCTCCGGCCACCTCCCTCTCGGCCTGCGCCATCGCCACGACCAGCACCACCATCGTCGGCGTCTTCATCACCTCCGCTACCACCTCCATCGACGCCGGCTCCGCCATCTCCTCCGCCCCTTGGCGCAGCCGCTGTCGCTGCCGTCCTTTCTCCACCGCGGGGCCGACCCGACCTGGCCAAGTCCTCCTATGGTGAGCTCCGCCACCCTCCTCTCCCCTCCTCGGGCTGTGAGCTCCTCGGGAGCGAGCCCCTCATCGGCGTGCCTCGGGCAGCGTGCTGCCTCGAGCAGTGCGCTGCCTTGTGCAGCGTGTCCCCTCGGGCAGTGCACCCTCAGTTGGTGCGCTTCCTCGTTTCCCGTGTTTTTGGGATGCGTGCACCTCGGTGTACGTGTCAGTCCTATTTTGTGTACCTTGGTCTACGTGCTGCCTTGGGCAGCGGGACGCCTCGAGCCCCGCGCTGTCTCGGGCACCGTGCTACCTCGGGTTGTGTGTTGTCTCGATCCTCGTGTCTCGACCTTTGTGCCTACCTCGTGACCCGTGCCGCCTCAAAACGTGCATGCACCGATTTGCGTGCCGTATCGATTTGCGAGTCATATTGTTTCTTGTGTTGCCTCGGTTTGCGTGCACGCACCGATTTGCGTGCTTGCTCCGATTTGTGTGCCGTATTGGTCTGTGTGCCGTCTCGATTCGTGTGCACGTCTCGATTTGCGTGTCGCATGATTCGTAGGCTATTCTGATATTCGTGATTTTCTCGATCTACGTGTATGTCTCAATTTACGTGTACGTATTTCCCGTTCATCTCGATATTCGTGATTTCCTCGATTCTCGTGCGTGTCTCGATATGCGTGTACGTCTCGGTTTGCATGTCCGTATCGGTCTGCGTGCCTCGGTTTCTGTGCCAGATCCCTGTGCTGCTTGCGGGACCCGTACGGTATAGCCTCGTGCCATTCTTCGTGATTTTGTCATTATTTTATTATTTAATTCTAATGATTGTTTATTGTGTGTTCTGAGGATCTCGATTGGCGTGCTAGCTGGGATCGCGACTGCCGAAGACTTGCTTACCTAGCCGAGCCCTCTAGGCAAGTATCCCTTGTTCATCGGCGACTCTTGCCATCTCTCCTGGATTTTATTGTATTTAATTTATTGTAAATTGTATAACCATGAGTAGTGTAGCTTAGCAGTAGAACTGCCATGATAACCTAGACTAGTTTTGTCCGATACTGGGATAGACCGTATCGGACGACTCGGATGGGTCATCCACACCTCCGAGGACACGAGCACGACTCACTTGTACGGATTGTCCCCATATGCCCCGTGTCCGACTCGCGGTCGGGTAACGGCTTTGGCTAACTTTACTTGTGGCGGTGATTGTGCTTGGGTTAGGGATTTATGGACATGTGTTGTGGTGCGCCCTGCGAGGCAGTTATTTTATTATTATGCATGTTGGTTTGGCGCCCAGTACGCATTGTAGCGCTGCTGGAGGCCGGGACTTAGTGGTCTCGGGTTCGATTGGTTTCCAGTACGCATTGTAGCGCAGCTGGAGGCCGGAACTTAGTGATCTCGGCTATCGATTTGTTCCAGTACGCATCGTAGTGCTGCTGGTAGCTGAGACTTAGTGTTCTCAGCCTGCGATTTTGCGATTCTGCGGCGGGTTGCGCCGAGTGGTTTTAGCTCCTATTCGTAGGGTGCTCCCATCCAGATTACAAAGGAGACTCTGCCGGATTTTTCCAGAATTCCGGTTAGGAATTTGGTTCGAAGGATTGGACAGAACCATTCCTTTGGTTTGCGGGACTGAACTCATGCATGTTTTTCTTGGTATAGCATCCCTGATCTCATTGCCTGCTAGGTAGACTCCCGACTAGATTAGTCGCCTAGCGTCTTGACTTGTCTTGTCTGCCGGATTGTGTAAGGAGAGCGGTTCTACTCGGGTGATGATCTGCAACCCTGGTCCTTGTTTGGTTTAAGGGTTGTGGATCTGATCCAGAGTGGTTCATGCAATCCTTGTATTTTCGACGGTATCACCCATTGGACTCTTGACCTGTGACCCTTCTTTTTAGATGGTGTTCTAGTTTAGTTGTTATCCCATTATCTGTCCTGTCCGCCGGATAGTGTAAGGAGAGTGGTTCTACTCGGGTGAAGGTCTGCAACCCTGGTCCTTGTTTGGTTTAAGGGTTGTGGATCTGATCCAGAGTGGTTCACACAATCCTTGCCATCTTCCGACGGCGTTGATTAGTGTTGACCCATGTGTTGGAATTATGATCTGATTCGAGGATTGACTATGAGGAGATAAGATATTGAGGTAGTGATTATGGTAGACTAAGTGGATTCTTAGATAGTGTTGCTAGTTCTTTGGTGATGTTTCAATTTGATCAGATATGTCTTTGACGACTTTTGGATTTTGATACTGGTGCGAGTGCCTCGCGGAACGAGAAGAATATCGAGGGTATTATTATATAATTTTTACTCGACTTCCCAAGCGCCCAAAACCTGGTACCTTTGCTGTATCCCGGTAGTTGGGAGACTTAGTTGCTGATAGCCTGTGATCATTGACTCGGAGGATTCTTGTGAGCCAGAGGGCCTAGCATTGTCTTTAGTGATTAGCCTAGTACCAAGTGATCGTATTTTCCTGATATGATATTTATCCCATCGGGGATGGGAAGACTATTGATAGATTGATCCGGTGGGTAGACCGACTTGATGATTAGAGCTGTAGACCCCATGTGTACTTGAGATGCTACTATAGTAGAGATCCTGACCACGTACCTAACCTGGTATCCATGCCACGATGTAGGCAGAGGACTCCATGTGATTGACCGAATGACCTTGTCCCTGACTTGCCTACTTGTACCCGTGCTGGTACCATTCTATGTGTGCACTGAGGTACTATCCCACGTGTGCACTGAGGTGCTATTCTATGCGTGCACTAAGGTGCTACATGATTCTATGTGTTATATGGCAGTGCATTCATCTTCCAGCACGAACATGGTAGTTGGCCTGTAGTTTTAGCGTGGTTAGGACTGATTGACTGCTTGCTGCATTACACTAAGAATGAATCCAGATTTGAGACTTTAGGTGTCGAGGTGGATTCGTACTTAGTGTACCCGTACTGAGGTACTCATCTAGGAGGATGAGCATGTGACCACGGTATGTGATTCCAGATAAATATAGGGTTAATCTAGGCAACTAAAGATGGTAGAAGCATTGGGAGGGAGCAGAATCTCGAGATCGTGCATGCCAGCCGCCACAGGTGCTATGATTACCTGTCTAGCGCAAGGCTGACCGCCCCGGATATTGTTATCGTCCGCAATAGCGGATGGCAGTATCCGACTACTATATGTACATATGATTGATCTGTTTCGCATGGTTGCCTTTGAGGGACCAATGCTTATCTATGTGCTATGCGTTATTATTTGGCCTCGTTAGCCCTACTGGACATAGCACGATCTGAGGATTCTTATATTGCATTGTTGGGGTAACCCAACCTCCACATAGATAGCCGTAGACATTTGAGTGGCCGCTTATTCACCTAAATTGTATGGCTTGTTGCTTGCTAAGCTGGCTGGCACGTAACGCTGTCCCGGCGCGATAATTCATTCCCTTGTTCTTGTTTGATGTAGGGATGAGTTACTGTTCCGATGACAGACTACGAGTTCCAGTTGGCGATGCAAGCGTTAGTGGATGTTAGGATGACTGTGATGTTTGTTGGTTACTTACGTATTAGTAGTTGGATTGCTGCCTTATATTCTGTAATCGTGCGTTGGTACCGCACGATCCTTTACCCTCATTACCGCTGTTTATACATGTTATTTCTGTCATATATATCCTGCTGGTTTTTCTTCGCCCGTCCTTAAGCCTTCCTTTCTGGTACTTGCTACGGTTGGTCTGACCAACCCTGGATTGTTCCCAGATTGCCTGTGACCGACCATGTGGATCTTCCAGACTTGACTTGGAGGACGTGCTTCAGTTCCTGACCATGAGGGAACTGTGTGGGAAGGTATTTTCTATATTATTTCTTATTGTAGACTCTCTGATTATCATATGAGTATTTCCTGTTTTTCATATGATTATCTCTCTTGTCGTTATTTCATTGATTATTGCCTGTGGATAAGAGATCAGATTTAGGCCATAGACTGCTTGCATGCTAGGATACCCAACAAGATTGACAGCCACGATCGCCGTATAACGTCTTTATACCTTATACGGTGTAGCTGGCCTACGTCCGTCCCCGTATTTCGGTACTGGGGCGTGACATCCGCCTTGAACGCCAATACCCTCCAGGTGCTGCCGGTGCTGTGCATACCTATAATCACAAACGCCCTAGCCACGCGGGAGGAAACAACGTGACCAAGCGTCCGAACAATGGACCCCAAGGCGGATATCAAGGGCGTAATCCACGACCTTACTGCAACCGATGTCATAATATCGGTCACACGATCGACGACTGCCAGATACCAGAGGGTGGATGCTGGAACTGTGGCAAGAGGGGCCCACTCGTGCTGAGTGTCCAACCAGAAGGCCGAACCCAACGGCGCCCCAACAGCACCGTCCAATGGCGCCCCAACAGCACCGTCCAGGGAATCAAGTTCCAGCGCCTCGAGCCCATCAACCCGCACCGCAAAATGGCCAAGACCGTCGCCCCAATGCCCAGGGCCGCGTCTACGCCATGACTCGAGATGAAGTGCATGCATCAGATACGGTCGTGACAGGTATACTAAATTTTAATAATGTGCCTGCTCGTGTACTATTTGATTCAGGTGCTTCACATAGTTTTATATCGACGGACTTTGCCGCCGAGCACAAATTTTCTGTAATATCATTAGATCTCGACCTTAGCGTAAGCACACCTTCGGCACACCAATACTCACAAACTTAGCCTGTGCCGACGGGATTATCTATATCGGCGGTCAAAAGATCGGTCTTGACGTGATAGTTCTAGATATGAAGGACTTTAACATCATTCTGGGAATGGATTGGCTCGGGCCGTGCAACGCAACCATAGACTACGCCGGAGAGACGGTCACCTTCCGCATACCAGGAGTGCCTGAATTCTGCTTTTCGTGTGGTGAGACGTCGTCGACCTGCATGCTGATCTCGGCAATTTCTGCTCGGAGGATGCTGCATTCTGGGTGCGAAGGATATTTGGTGTCCGTCCGAGACATGCGACAGGATGGTGCAAACGCGGGTCAGACCGACGTTGTGGCAGAATTCCCCGATGTGTTCTCGGACGAGCTACCCGGCATGCCCTCCGACAGAGAAATCGAGTTCAGCATCGATACATTCCCCGATACCCGACCGATTTCCAAGGCCCCGTACAGAATGGCCCCCGCCGAGCTGAAGGAACTCAAGGTCCAGTTACAAGAGTTACTCGACAAAGAATTATTCGGCCTAGTGTTTCACCGTGGGGAGCGCCCGTGTTGTTCGTGAAGAAGAAGGATGGGTCCATGCGTGTGTGTCGATTACCGAAAGCTGAACAAGGCCACCATCCGGAACAAGTACCCATTGCCCCGCATAGATGACTTATTCGATCAACTACAAGGTGCCTTGGTATTTTCGAAGATTGATCTCCGCTCGGGCTATCATCAACTCAAGATCAAGTCAGACGACGTGCAAAAGTCAGCTTTTCGCACTCGCTACGGCCACTACGAGTTCCTGGTGATGCCATTCGGCCTGACGAACGCCCCTGCCGCCTTCATGGATCTAATGAATCGGGTATTTCGACCCTTTCTTGATAAATTTGTGGTAGTCTTTATTGATGATATTCTCGTCTACTTAAAGGACAGAGCGCAGCATGCAGAACATCTACGGGCCGTGCTCCAGACACTTCGAGAGAATGAGTTATATGCAAAGCGGAGTAAGTACGAATTTTGGCTAAGCACGTATCCTTTCTCGGTCACATCATTTCGTCCGAAGGCATTGCAGTCGATCCGAAGAAAGTTGAAGCCGTTGTTGATTGGAAGCGGCCTGCGTCTGCTAGTGAGATTCGAAGTTTTCTTGGTTTGGCGGGATACTATCGACGCTTCGTGAAGGACTTCGCGAAGATTGCATCGCCTCTGACTCGCCTCACTCAAAAGGGAGTCGTGTATGAGTGGTCGGATGACTGTGAGGCTTCCTTCCAAGAGCTGAAACAGCGGCTAATTTCGGCACCTATACTCGCGCTTCCGGATGGGTCAGAGGGTTTCCAGATATTCAGCGATGCTTCAGGCCAGGGCTTGGGATGTGTGCTCATGCAGCGAAACAAGGTGATCTCTTCGCCTCCAGACAGTTAAAGCCGCACGAGAAGAACTATCCTACGTACGACTTGGAGTTAGCGGCGATTGTGTTCGCGTTGAAATTGTGGCGTCACTATCTATATGGCGTGGCGTGCGCAATCTATACCGACCACAAGAGCCTCAAGTATCTCTTCACCCAGAAGGAATTGAACTTACGACAGAGGCGCTGGCTCGAACTGATCAAAGACTGACTTGACTGATCGACTACACTCCGGGCAAGGAAAATGTGGTGGCGGACGCTCTTAGTCGAAAATATCTTGCCTCGCTATCCATCAACCGCAGACTACTACAAGATTTAGAAGAAATGGGCATCGATCTTCGGGTTCGATTCAGGGATATACGGTTGGCGCAGCTTCAGTTAGAGCCGAGTTTGCTGGAAAAGATCATGGCCGCTCAGAAGGATGATCCGTACCTGAAGAAAATGCGCGAGCAAATTTCGACAGGTAGTGCGACCGACTTTACGGAAGATAAGATCGGCGTGCTGAGAATGAATGGTCGACTATGTGTTCCGGATGATTCAGAACTACGAAAGGAGATAATGTCGGAGGCGCATTGTGCGAAATATACCTTGCATCCAGGCAGTACCAAGATGTATAAGGACCTCCGCACGACCTTCTGGTGGCACGGGATGAAGAGAGATGTGGCGCTCTTCGTGTCGCAATGCATGGCCTGTCAGCAGGTGAAAGCTGAGCATCAGTGACCGGCGGGGAGATGCAGAACCTTGCTATTCCCGAGTGGCAGTGGGATCACGTCACTATGGATTTTATTGTTGGCCTGCCGAAGACACCACGGGGGAACGACGCCATCTGGGTCATTGTCGATCGATTAACCAAGTCAGCGCACTTTATCGCCATTAAAGTTACTTGGAGCGTTGATCGCCTGGCGCAGATTTATCTTGATGAGATAGTACGGCTGCACGGAGTTCCAGTATTCATCGTCTCTGATCGGGATTCACGGTTCATGTCGCAATTCTGGAGTAGCCTTCAGTCGGCGCTGGGCACCAAGTTGCAGTTCAGCTCAGCTTACCATCCTCAGACCGACGGCCAAACGGAGCGCGTTAATCAGATTCTCGAAGACATGCTACGGCTCTGCGCAATTGACTTCAAATCAAGCTAGAACGTCCACCTACTGCTGGCAGAATTTGTACACAACAATAGCTACCAATCCAGCATCCAAATAGCACCGTATGAAGCTTTGTACGGCCGGAAGTGCAGATCGCCCATTTGCTGGGATGAAGTCGGGGAACGGCAGATACTCGGCCCGGAGCTGGTGGAACAGATTGTGGAAAAGGTCAAGCTAATTCGGGAAAGACTGAAGATTGCATAGAGTCGGCAAAAGAGCTACGCCGACACCCATCGAAGACCGCTTGAGTTCCAGGTGGGCGATCACGTGTTCCTGAAGGTGTCGCCTATGCAAGGAGTTACTCGGTTCGGTGCGAAGGGAAAGCTGAGTCCGAGATTTGTTGGGCCGTTCGAAATACTCGAGCGAGTCGCCCCAGTGGCCTATAAAATTGCCCTACCGCCGACACTTGAAGGTGTGCACAATGTCTTCCACGTCTCCCAGCTGCGAAAGTACGTGCACGACCCTAGCCACGTGGTAGAGTTTGGCCAGCTGGAGCTAATGTCCGACTTATCCTACGTTGAAGAGCCAGTTCAAATCTTAGAACGCAAGGATAAGCTGCTGCGAAATTGGGCTATCCCTCTCGTTCGCATACTCTGGAGGAACCATGCGACAGAAGAGTCGACATGGGAACTCGAGTCAGAGATGAAGTAAAAGTTCCCTTCATTATTTTCATAGAGGTAGGTTCTGTTCTTAAGTTTCGAGGACGAAACTTTTTCTTAGTTGGTTATGGTATAGTGCCCCGTCCCTACATCGTGCCCCGTTGTTCATCCACGGGGTGCGCAAGAAAAGAACACTGTCGCTATCGACTCGGTCGGGACCGATAGGTCGGGATCGATCGAATCGATCGAACGGGAACGGTTGAATTAAGATCCATTCTCCATTATGGAATGGCTTCTTCGGAACCAAGTCCCATATTCAGCGGGCTGCGCCTCAAGGATTGACTCTGCGGCTGAGTCGGGAGAGACCTCCCGTTGCTCTGCTTTTCACGCCGCTTGTGTTGGTTTTGGATTTGTTTTCTGAATACGTTTTCGTAAATGTTTTCGATGGTTTTCATGGCTTATGTTTCGAACTTCGTATTCATATCGAATTTCTTTGAATAACACAGTATTCTAATCGATTGCTTGTGCGATTTCAGGTGATCGCGTAGGCAACGTCTAGCGCGGCCAACCAGTTTCTCGCCTCAAGTAAATACTAAGGTGAGTGGCTGACCTCCTTTACCTCGACCCTCTATTTCAAAATGAGAACTCGGGTAATGATATCGAAACCGAATGATTCGTTTGAAGAATACAAGTCCTATGTGCAAGAAGAGAAAAGAGATGTGTTGTGTTGAAAAGAGATAGAATTATTTTAGGCCAACAAAACAACCAAGTAAGTGAATCGACTATGTAACAAGCCCCAACGGTACCCTAAATTATACCTTGTTAACCTATCACGGTCATGGACAACTTGTCGACAAGGGCGATGGTTTCTTCGAGCGGCAACCCGGGGCCACGGGACCGACTCGGCCTAGGAAGAAACAGGTTATAGCCGAACTGGATAATAGGCAATCGGTAAGACGGAGACTTACATCGGAGCTCGCTACTTGCGTTGCAAGGGTCCCGTATTACCAGGCTATGTCCAAGATGGCTAGTTAATGCCAGTGACCTCCATATCAAACACTTGATATAAATTGTTGTTATCAACTAACAGGAAAAGTGATGGTAAGTTTTATGTCGCACGGCGCGCTCTGCCGGAGGAAATCTTGGTATAACTTAATGCTTCTTATGAAAATATCTAGGATGGCTAGAAAGACCACTAAAAGCCAGTTGTATGATTTTATCTAAATTCTTGAACCAAATGAGAGCCTGGAAATTAATTAGCCACTCGCCAGTACATGTTGATTGTACTGATCCTCGCTCTCTCTACAGGTACAATAGATCGGGAGGAGCGTGCTACGTGAAGGGAGGCGACGCTCGTGTGTTTTGAAGCTTCGTCCGTGCATCGAAGCTTGGATCAAACCTTTGAAGACTCCGTTGTTGAAGATCGAAGACAGATGGAGCGACTTTCCACCATCCCAGGTGTTTTTGTAATTTTGGTTGTATAATCAAGAGATGAATGTATGGAATGGCTATCTCGTCGACGTTCATTTGTAATGGAGTCAGTTTGTAAAAAGCCCGCACGGCACCCTTGTATCGAGTCTGTAAAAATGATGTTCATTATCAATAAAGCTCAAATTTCCTTCTCTATAATGTGTGTTCAATTTACTCTGCACATTCTTTTGTTGTTGTGTTTCGGATAACCTTATGACTATGCCTTGTGCGAGCGCAACTTAGGCTTGCACGGCATCACGCCCGGGAGACGACTATCGATTCTACAGAATCGGGCCGTGACACCGACCCATCTATATGAATTGGTCACTAACATCACAAGCTATCCTGGACTATAGCCTTGCCATTCGGCGACCCTTTCAACGCAAGTAGCTAGCCCCGCTGAAAGTTCCCGAATGACCCGAGCGGTTCGTCCAGCTACGGCTATACCTGTTTCCCTCCGGAACGACGTGGTCCCATGGCGCCCAGGGTTGCCGCTCGTAGAAATTTCTCCTTGTCGACAAGTTGTCCAATGACCATACAAGACTCGACACAAACTGACGTCTCACACAGTCATTCCTCTTCCAATGTTACCATCTCTTTCAAACCAATATTCAGACTTCTATCATTTGAGACCCCTCGATGACCCACGGTCACGAGCATCCTTTCCATGTTACCATATCATTTCATTCAACTCAATGCCTATTCGATGGTCCTTTTTCCAAAATTCATTGAATCAACCATGGTTCATGCCTTAAACACTAAGTTCGTGCATCATGCCTCAAATCGACTTCTGATCTACGCGACGCTATCGCCCAAGTCATACTTTATATGACGGGCCTTGAGATCGTAAGACTATGTGGTTATACCCAACCGTAGACTCGTAGGATCGTGCTTGCTACCACTCCGATAGCCTAATATAACTCGCCTGACTTAAACGCACAACGACTCGACGAGCAAAGGCTGCGTCAAGCCTCGCATTGCGGAAACGTGCTGCACATGCGTTCGACTTCTGAACGACCAAGTCATTTGGGTACCTAGACTTATATAATAAGCCGTGCAACGCAACTTAACCCATTGGGCAAGCCAAGGCTATGCCAAGCCTTGGACGATAGGACCGTGCATGCTTTATGAAGCATTCATACGGGCAACGCCTAAGACTTAGGCTACGTTCATAACTTTGCCTACTCAACCAACTTTTCTTCTCCCAAGCCACGGGACGAAGGATTGAGTGTCATTTTCAAAGCACGCCGTGCACCAACTCTAAGACGATCGTTGGACCTTTCCATATTCTAACTCAATTCGACCCGTCAGAATTATTCCCTTATCTATGTTGATTTGTCTCTTTTATTATCAAGCCTACTTTTGTAAGTTGAAAATATACGATTTATTATGTGAAGACTAAGATGAGGCAAGTTTACCGAAACTACCCCACCTGAGCGAGCGGTCGCCTCGACCGAGCGATTTCTTCGAGCAGCCGTTGCAAGGCTAAGTCCGAACGCCGTCGGCATTTCGATTCCTCCGATTGACTGAGCGGGACGGGGCACTACATCATACACCACTCAGAAAAAGTTTCGTCCTCGAAACTAACTGAGTACACTTACTCATCGACTTATCACTCGAATATTCAACGACTCTCGCGCACATTACTCCTATACATTTCTCAAATCCGAGCTATGCTCGTGCTACCCTCAATCCTTTCTTCAAAACTTACGATCTCAAAATCCTCGACACTTCTCCATTCCTCAAGTCTCACTTGATTCAGCGTATCACTTAGTTTGGATCGTGTACACATTCCAGGCGTCCCCGAAATACATGCATTTCAACCAAGCCTTGTGATAGCGAATCCAATTCCACCTATCGATCCATCCACTCAATCTTGAAAATCAATCCTACTGTCAGCCCCTGTTTTTCAAATTTGATTTAATTAGTATTAATTAGTTGCTAATAACATATTTAGCTTTAAAATAATTTATTATAATTTTAAAAAAAATTTCTAAAATTTTTAAATGATTTTTTAATAGTTTTTAAATCAAAATATATCATTTTGTAATTAACTGAAATATTTTAATAGCATTTTGTAATATTTAGATTTATTTAATATTAGTTTGTAATTAATTGAATTGTTTTAATTACAGTTTGCAAATTGTTATTTGCAAACTGATAGGATTGGACCTAACTGTAATTTTCTAAACTCTAAGGACCTTACTGCAAATTGGCCGTCACCCCCCCCCCCCCCCCCCGTACTCACCTACCCCCGACGACCGTCGACGTGCGGCGACTGCCACCGCACGACCGACCTAGCCCACCCCGACCGACCTAAAACCCCCTATAAGTACCCTCCAGTCTAAACCCTAACCCTAGGCTAAATTTCCGACCACCCAGCCACCATCAACCGCCCTACTTCCTAACCCTAACCCTAACTCCGGCCACCCCACAGCGCCACCTCCCTAGCCACCTTCACCACCCACAACCACCACTGACGAGTTTGCCACGTCGAAGCGAGCGTAGCGCCACCCGAGCGCCGCATCGACGACACCCCAGCCGTCGTCCAGTGCCCTCGACTTGCACCCAGACGCCGGACACGTAAGTAGCAGCTTCGAAACCGTGTCGCGCGTGTCTCGTACACACCTATGCGACTCGCCAGGACACAAGCAGTACGTAGGTGAGTCTGGACACGTAGAACTCGACCCGTGCGTGTCGTACATAACCTAGACACGGGGACTCGGCCATTTCTTCGTGTCCCAAACAGTCAGGACACGAAGTTGGCTATCGGGTTTAAACCCGCTAACCTAAAAACCTAAATAACACTAAACCTAACCTAAACTCTAACACACAGCTCGGGCTGACCCCCTGGCCAGCCCGACCGAGCCCAAGAACCCGGCCCCTCTGGGTCGAGTTCGAACCCCCCCTGTTTTGTTTGTTTTCTTTTTATTTTGTTTTTGTTTTTATTAGTTATTATTATATGTATATATGTATATATATGTATATATGTATATGTATTTTTGTATATATATATTTTATAATATATATACTGTTATATGTATATATATACTGTAATTGTATATATGTATATATTTATAATTAGTATTTTACTATATATATATATGTATATATATATATATATATATATATATATATATATATATATATATATATATATATATTTTTATATATATATATATATATATATATATATATATATATATATATATATATTATATATATATTGTTTTATATATATTTTTATATTAGTATTTCTATTATATATATATGTATATTTTAGTATATGTATATATATCTATTATATGTATATATATATATATATATATATATATATATATATATATATATATATATATATATATATATATATATATATATATATATATATATAAATATTGTAGTTATATATTTATATATGTATTTGAAATTCTACTATATATAACTACAATATATATAACTACAATATTTATATATATAAATATATAACTACAATATTTATATATATATATACATATAAATATATATATATATATATATATATATATATATATATATATATATATATATATATATATATATATATATATATATATATATATATATATATATATATAAATATTGTAGTTATATATTTATATATGTATTTGAAATTCTACCTTGTACAAAATATTGTTATGTAGAATTTCACAAGATTATTTTATTTTATATTTTGTGACTTGTATATTTTTACCACTTTAAAAATATATTATTATTATTTAAATTCCTGTATTTTATTTGTTATGGCCAATTGATGTCCAAACCTAGCATGGATTTTCGGACCCAATTGTGTCTAATACATTCAGAGTCTGTACAAGTCATATTGGACTTGATTCAAGGCTCTGGATCCTGTATCTGGACTTCGGTTCAATTCGAATACATGGACAAAAATAGTAAATAATTAATTAATTAATTTCTAGAAACTGTTGCTTGCTGTTTTTGAATTTTATATATATTTTAAGTACTGTAAAAATCTGGGAAAACTTGTATTTAAATACTATGTTAATTTAGATAATTTATTATAATTTTTTTAGCATTTATTAAGTGCTTTTGGTATTTTATAAAAATAGGAAAACAGAACTCATTTTCAGTATATTTATGTTTGCTGATTTTTAATAAATATTTATGAGGGTTTATAAATTCCAAAAAAATTAGTATAAATTTCTATAATTAACAAAGATCATTTTGGTACTTTATTTTATGTAAAATTGAGCTTTTGTCTATCTCAAAAATTGTTGGAACACAGTGTACAGTTTGATTTATTTATTGAATAATTACGACTTTCAATGATTTGTGTTCTTTTGAGTTATTATAGTATTTGACCTCACCCCGCACTAGTGTAAAGACCCTATAAAGTTAGTTTGAGTATTGTGTTACCCCACATTGGTCTCCTATGCTAAAGTCACAATTTGGCTAGGTGTCCATTTAGAAAGTCGTGTTGCACCACTAGTGTTTTAGTGTTTAACTTAGTGTAAAAATTAAGTTTATGTGTTATTTCTACAGTGACGAGTTACCAGGCATCTATAGCATTTTTATCGCTGCTTTGCTTTGCTAAAGGCAAGTACTTTCTACAAACTTTACATACTGTTACAACAATGAACTGCGAATCCAACCATGTTAAATGCTGATCCTTGGGGTAGCAAGTTAAATCTTCACATGTTGTACTTTCAGTCACTACCATGCTTAGAACAGTCTTTATATATCTCTCACATGATTAGAATCTGGGTTATGGAGAAACTGTTAGTAGTGTACGTGATCACGATCCCCTTCTTCGTATGTATGTACCGAGCAAAGTTTCATTTTATATGAATACTGCACCATAGGCTTTATCTCATAGCGGATTTGTACGTATGTACATCTATCGCCTTATCACTTGTACGAAAGTATATTTTATTATGTGCTCATGTACATTGTACACCCATTGACGATCACGTACCTGCTACAGTTTTAAACATTACATATGCATCTGTCTCTATGACATATGTGTCCTTGTCATGATAGATTATGATGTGCCATGATTCCAGTTTATTATATTCCTGTTCATTTTATGTTTCGTATATTAGTTTGCTAGAAACAGTACTTGCTTCCATCCTGACAGGATAACGTTGTAGGTATTCTTACTGAGGAGGAGTTGCTCTGTGATTCATATTATGGAGTTACTGCCGAGGACCAGGCTTTGTCTTATGAGGATGTACCTGCGAGGAACCTCGTCTAGTTGTCTATTTACATTTTAGATCTTTGAGACTAGTCATGTATTAGACTATGTATTTTGTGTCTGGACCTATATCCAGCTTTACATTTCAGACTTGTACTTGGACTTACTATTATATGAGATGACTTTTGTGTTTGGAGCTTTTATGACTCTTCTTTACTTATAGAACTGTTTGCACATTTAGTCTTATCTTGTTATCTCTAGAACAGCTTACTGCGCTTATCTCAAGCATAGACTGGACATGACTCGGCCCTGCCCAACAATTTGGATAGCGGGTCGTGACACCTACTGATGCTAACTCTCGCAACATGGACATCTCGCCTAGCCGCTAGGCAATCTCTTTAGGCTAAAGTCAATTGTCAGTATTGGAATCACAGTTCCCAAACAACGATATCAACACTGACCCCATCCTAAGGTCAAACCAAATTGATAGTACGGAATTTTCTACCCAAGCTCGCATCACTCTGATTTCTAAACGTCGAGCATCGATTCCTTACACACATCCCAATGTTCGTCGCACGGGATCTGAGTCGTTCAGCAAAGCCATTTCGTATAGTCTATCTCTTTGAACACGTTCGACATAGTCCGCCTATCAATCCTTCTAAGTCAAGCACGCTACGACACGATTCATCGCTAAACCATAAGTCACATTTCATACTCCCTAAGTCATTTATCCCAATCTACGAAATCGATCACAAGGTCATCCGACTTAACAATATGTTACGCCCCGATCTCACGCGAGTCAGATTATCCACGGTGGACACGAATCACCATGCACGCTCCCGCGAGATAATCATTCTCATCGGGACGTAACTCTTGTTTTGTGTCTAGACTAATTCATTCACAATGCGCGGATTGGACCTACTCAATCCTCAAGTTTCATTCATTCGTCAATCATAAGTCCTACAAATCCTCGAGTTCACATTCGTATCAAGCCAACAAGTCGAGACAATCAAAGTTACCGCGTCCTGATTCTCCCAGTTCGATCATTCCTGCGACATGAATCACCATGTCAGCGCTCACGCGAAACAATCGCCCCAAATCTGACGCGACGTATGTGCGAGGCTAGAGTTGCACTCGCGCAAGACAAGATCGTCGACGTTGTGGCTATCAACGTAACCATCAAGACACGATCATTTTTATCCAACATTCACCTCAATCAAAATCCTAAATAATGCATCCAACTGAACAATAACACTTGCATGATCGTCATTCGTCGAGTCAGAGTACCCCCGAGTTATCGTATATCGATCTTTGATACGCCTCAATACCATCGACGATATGCGTAACCTGACGATCTTCCTTTGCAACTAATTTTGAGTCGTGCGAATGATGCTATCATCCGACTGGATAATCTCCTCGACATTCAAATTCAAGTTCGATCATTATCCCTCGAATCATTCACAACATCAATTTCCTCAAACCGATTCACGTATTGTTCATCCGTTTATCTTAAGTCATCGACCAATGTGTTTTCTCAATTCGCAACAATCCTTGCTAACTCAAATCATTGAGCAACATTCAATCCAATCCTCAGAGTCATTACGTAACTTCAAAATTCAACTTTTCATGCATGCTATCTATCTGTCGTGCTAACTTTTCATATACGATCCACATTAATTTTTTTGATCAAGTCATCCGTTCGCTACACCTTAACTTTTTCCTCGATTTGATTTTACCTACTCAATCATTTTGTATTTCATACTCGCGTGCAATTCTCAATCCCGTGCACGTTTCGTGCGCGTCAATTTCTAAGTTGTTCGAATCGACTCATCAAAATCTTCAAGACTATATTTTGCTCAATCATATTCAATCTAAGGATTTGCATCCACACGACGCTTGCTGATAGACTCATCGACACCCCACATCCTCAATCGATCGATCGACATTCCTGAGACTATCGCGTACACCACTCAGGAATGAAGTCATTCAACCAATCCTCAAAATTATCATTCGAATCAAAATCGACTTCTTCGAATCCCGTTCGAACCATTCCTCTAATTCCAAGCACTCTCATCTATATCGCACCAACTATATCGCCGTTTGATAGCACCCCTATCGACAGTCATCCCACATTTACTCAATCGAGTTCAACTCATTCTAGTTCGAACATTACGAATCCCGCACTCGACTTTGCTAAGGTCGACACAATCCTTGGTGTATATGCCCAGCCCGACTTAGCCAACCATGCTTACGCGAACCATCTTTTGTTTTGACAAAAACTGTTCTCCTACGTTTTGCAAAATAGATAGACTTATTGTATGGACATCCCGTGGGATATTTGAGAGAGAGCGCACCAACGATATCAACTTACAGAAGCAACAGAGTTTACGGAAACAACGAGTTAAAGAATTTAATCGATAGTCCAAGGACGTAAAGCCGTGCTCTAATACCATTATGTCATTTTCAAAGCACGCCGTACACCAACTCTAAGACGATCATTGGACCTTTCCATATTCTAACTCAATTCGATCCGTCGGGATTATTTCCTTATCTATGTTGATTCGTCTCTTTTATTATCAAGCCTACTTGTGCAAGTTGAAAACATGCGATTTATCATGTGAAGACTAAGATGAGGCAAGTTCACCGAAACTATCCCACCTGAGCGAGCGGTCGCCTCGAACGAGCGATGTCTTCGAGCAGCCGTTGCGAGGCTAAGTTCGAACGCCGTCGGCGTTTTGATTCCTCCGATTGACTGAGCGGGACGGGGCACTACAGTTAGCCAAAGCCGTTACCCGACCGCGAGTCGGACACAGGGAATATGGGGACAATCCCTACATGTGAGTCGTGCTCGTATCATCGGAGGTGTGGATGACCCGTCCGAGTTGTCCGATACGGTCGTAAACCGGTATCGAACCAAGCTATCCTAAGTTATCATCATGGCAGTTCTACTAACATGCTACACTACTCATGGTTATACATTAACAAATACAATTAATTAAAATACAATAAAATCTAGGAGAGAGGGCAAGAGCCATCGATAAGCAAGGGGTACTTGCCTAGAGGGCTCGGCTAGGTAAGCAAGTCTTCGGCGATCGCGATCCAAGGTGGCACGTCCATCGATGTCCTCGAAACACATAATAAACAATTATTAGAATTAAATAATAAAATAATAACATGAAGCACAAGGATGGCAGTAGGCTATACCGTGTGGGTCCCGCAAGCAGTGCAGGGATCTCACACGGAAACCGAGGCACGCGGATCGATATGGACATGCAAACCAAGACGTGCACGTATATCGAAACACGCACGAGAATCAAGGAAATCACAAATATCGGGATGGCGCACGAATCAACGCAAGAAGCAAATCAAGGCGTGCACGCGAATCGAGATGGTGCAAGACTCAAGGAGGCATGTAATTCAATGCGACACACAAACCGAAGCGATATGAAGTCCAAGGTGGCACACATACCAATGCGGCACGCAAACCAATGCGGTTTGGATCACGAGATAGGCACAAAGACCGAGGCACGAAAACTAAGGCAGTGCGCAAACCGAGATGGCATGTGGCCCGAGGCAGCGCAGGGCTCGAGGCGTCCCGTTGCCCAAGGCAGCACGTGGGTCGAGGTGGCACGAGAAACAAGAAAACACGCACACTGAGGTACACGCGAATCGAGATGGCACGCAACCCAAACAATGCAGGGCCCAAAGCGTCCCGTTGCTCGAGGCGTGCATGAAGCTCGAGACACGTGTCCCGAGGTAGCACAAAAAATGACGGGTGCGCACCAACCGAGGGTGCGCTGCCCAAGACAACACGCTGCACGAGACAGCACGCTGCTTGAGACAGCACGCTGCCCAAGGCGCACAGAACGAAGCAGCTCGCTCCCTGAGGAGCACACAGCCCAAGGCAGCGCTGTGCTCGCGGTGGAGGCGTTGGCCGTCGGAGAAGACAGAAAGGGAGGGGAAGAGCTAGAGGAGCTCACCGACGGCGTGGCCAGGTCGGGGCGGGCTCCGCGACGGGGAAGGAAGGACAGCAGCGACGTCGCTGCGCCCGCTGGCCGGAGGAGACGAGGGCAGCGGTGGCTGCGGCTCGCGGCGGCAGGAGGAAAGAGGAGAAGGGGGTGGCGGTGGCTGGAAGTGGTGGCACTGGCGGTGGCGGCAGGAAGTGGTGGTGGAGATGATGACGGTGGTGCTGGTGGTCGAAGGGAGTGGCCACGGCTAGGGGGTGGAGATGATGGCGGCGTTGGAGGTGATGGAGGTCGAGGATGCCATGGAGGCGGCGGTGGCCGGCCATGGAGATGGTGGTGGAGGGAAGCAGTGGTGGTGGTGGTGGAGTGATGAAGATGGTGGTGCTGGTGGCGGATGGAGGAGGCCGGGAGGGAGAGAGGGAGATCGGGAGAGAGTGCACGAGAGGGAGAGGGGGCTGGGAAGAGAGAGAGTTGAGCGGGAGAGTGAGGGAGAGGAGAGCTGAGTGGGAGAGTGAAGAGAGAGAGAGAGAGAGAGAGGAAAGGAAATTTGGGGGAGGGGCGGCTGTGAGCTGAGAGAGGGGAGAGAGGAGAGATGAGAGTTAGGGCTAGGGTTAGGTTTAGGGTGGGGTAGTTTTATAGGAAACAATAATAATGATAATGGTGATAACAATAACAATAACAATAATAAAAATAAATAAAAATAACAAACTCCACCAAGGCCAAATAGAAATCTAGAATTTAAATAAAAGTTTTAAACAAGTACGAAATTTAAAAATCCACTCAAAATACGAAATACAGTCATATACCTATTTTCAAAATAGGGATTTGACACAACCCGAGCCAAACCCGATCCTCCGGACTTGGTCTTGAACTTCATAGTTCATATGTTGAATCCGAGGTCGGGCTGGACTTGGGCTCGGACTAGGCTTATGATTTATCGAGTTGGACTCGGGTTGACCTCAAACCCGACCCAACCCAACCCAACCCGTCCGAGTTGCACCCCTAGTATATATCGACAGGGATCTCTTCCGCCTTGGGCGGAATTACACAGTTGGTTCAAAAAAATTGTATTTTTAATTGTTTGATAGATAATATGTGTTTATAGCTTGATGATATGCAGGTAGATATAGTTAAGTATTAAAGTTATTGATTACTATTTGCAATTACCATCGGATAATTGCATTGGCTGTCTTGAATTATTCCCAACTTAATATCTAAAACAAACAAAAAAGGACGAAACCCCTTTCTCCCCCAACCCCCCATCCATCTCCACCGCTAGCTTGCCCCGATTGCCACTCCTCCACCCCAGCGGTGACAGAAGGAGTAGCCAGAGCCAGGGCCGGTCCAGGAGATTGGATTGTTCTAGCTGGATATAATTTTGGTTGTCTCTTATCTTCGATTTCAGAAAAAAATAACAAAAAATTTATAACAAACTGAAAGCTATAAAATGTTGAACTGATATCAACTCAAAAAAAAAAAAAAAAAGATATCTCCGATTTTGATGGCAGCATGGAACTCGGATTCTGAGTTCCACTCCTGACTCATAAACTACTCTGAGACTTTTCCAGTAGGAACACAAAATATGGGTATGTGGGATTGCTAATTCAACTAACATGGAGGAGTTGGGATGGACCGCAGAGGCTCTATTGATGGAGATGTGGGGACTTAGGGGTCTGGGGGTTTGTCCTAACCAGGAGGTTGCTCAAACCCGATGGCTTGTTAGACTTACTCTAGGGCCGACCTTGGCGGGGGTGGGTGAGGTGAGATGGGGGTAAGAGACGGGACAAAGGGTAGATTAGAGAGGGAGAGGAATGGACAAAGATATTTTTAGTTCATTTTCTTTTCTAGGATATCAAGTTGAAAAAAAAAAGTTTAAAGTAGTAATTCTAAAAATGGGAATGGTTTAAGATATCAAATTAATATTAAGAGTCTGCTTGGCAATTGTAGGGGTATCGGTTATGGGGTGTTTTTAGAGTACCGGTTATGAGCGGTTATGAGGGGTCCGATTTTGGATGGTTTTTAAGTAGCGGCTTTTAAACTAGGCCAATCCATGCTTGGTAATTCACTAACGGACGGTTCTGAATTTTTTTACACGAATAAATTAAATAGGGAAGGATATCAGTAGTTATAATTATATATATTTTTGTGAGGATATAAATGGAATAAAAAAATAGAGCCGCTCAAAACCCACCGAATTGGGGTGTTTATAAAGCCACCCAAAAATATATTACACCGATTTTGGGGGGTTTTTGAGCCGACCAAAATCGGTGCCTCAAAAAAATTAACAAGCAAGAATTTTTATAAACGATCGGTTCAAAAATATTTCAAAACCGGTGAAAACACCGTTACGTTACCAAGCAGACCCTAAGGGTCTGCTTGGTAACGGTGTTTTCACCGGTTTTGAAGTGTTTTTGAACCGACCGTTTATGAAAACCCCTGCTTGTTAATTTTTTTGAGGCACTGATTTTGGTCGGCTCAAAAACCTCCCAAAACCGGTGTAATGTATTTTTGGGTGGCTTTATAAACACCCCAAATCGGTGGGTTTTGAGCGACTCTATTTTTTTATTCCATTTATATTCTCACAAAATATATATAATTATAACTACTGATACCCTTCCCTATTTAATCTATTCGTGTAAAAAACTTTCAGAACCGCTCGTTAGTGAATTACCAAGCATGGATTGGACTGGTTTAAAAGCCGCTACTTAAAAACCATCCAAAATCGGACACCTCGTAACCGCTCATAACCGGTACTCTAAAAACACCTCATAACCGCTACCCCTACAATTGTCAAGCAGACCCTAAGTCTAAAATATATATATTATTTAGAGGAGAGAGACTAAAAACATCTGAATCTCTCCTCCCTCCTCTCAAGCTCGCTCGCTCGCTCACTCCTCACGAACCCCTCTCCCTATCCCAGTGCCTTCCCGCCGCCACTTCCCTTCCCGCCTGCTCCCTGCCGCTGCTGCTCCGGTCAGCCCGCACCCCGCCTCCCGAGCCACCGCGCCACCCCCCTCGCCCGCTGTCCCTCGCACCCACCGCCTCCCTAACCGCCTGCGCCTCCCGCTTCCGCCACCACCCGCCTGACACCACTGCCACCTCTCTCTCGGTCTCTCTTCCGAACCCCCTTCCCTCTTTATATATAGAAACAAAATGGAAAAGAAAAAAGATTGAAAAAAGAAAGGGGAAAAAAAGTTAGGAGGAGGACAAGGAAGGAGGAGAAGAAGAAGAGGAATTGGGCTTTTCCAAATCTCCAATCCAAAGGAAAGGCAAGCCCCCTCCTCTTCTTGATGATCTTATTTTTAAATCCTTCGTTGTTGCATATGACCTATTTGTCGAAAATCCTAAACCATCGAATTAAACTTGAAATTCTCTTGACGTGTTAATTTAGGATATATGTTCCATAATTTGATTGTATATATGTGGTTAACAATTCGAGGAAGGATTGCTCCAGGTGGTTATATATTGGTTTATGAACTGTTTTCTGCTAAGAATACAAAGGATATTTTGTCAAAAAATTAAAAATTTCGGAAGAGAACCAAATCTCGATCCAAAAACAGTCGAGTACTGGAATCCCTAATTTAGGATTAATCATACGTCATAACTGGAGACAGGCCTGCGATAACTCTAAAATTCATATGGGGGTCTGATACTTTGACCTTAGGACACATAGGATATAGACACGGGGACACGTAATGAAACAAAAAAAAATAAGCCATGATTATTCAATTTCAAGGGCATTCGCTGTGGCGTCTATTCCTTAGTATGGTGTTCTCGTATCGCATCGTGCATTAGCGCACACGGATCAAAACACATACTTCTGGATGCTGAAACGAAAGACGAGCATGTTGGATGTTGATCTTCAAATCATAATGGTTAATAAATTTTATTAAATAATAATTTTTTTAATCAATTTTAAGAGCCTTGCAAATTTTCTGAAATAAGTGGGTGGTCATTTGTTAGGAGAGGGTGTGGGCTTCGGTTAGGTTAAGTTGTGTTTGGTTTTTAATAGACATATGAAGACATTTGTTTGGGGCACTTTCCTTCCTTGAAAGTGCAAATTACAATCTTTCTTGTCTTCATTCCATCCTTGAAAGTGAGGGAATCCCATATGCACTTTCAAGGATAGAATCAAGACATGATTTCCATACACTTTTCATTCTTGAAAGTGCAAATTACAATCTTCCTCCACTTATGGTTTATCAAATGGGCTCTAACAAGATCTAAAAGTGTGAGTGAGGTCGTGTGTTTCACACGAATAAATTTATTAGACTCATGTTTGGATGAGCCTATCAAGAGTTAATTGTGCAATCTATTTATTATAATAGGATGATTTTGAATAGGAATGGATAGTTTGTAAGTGTTTCGACAGTAGCTTGGAACTTTTTTCTTAGCAAACTAATATTCTGATCTTGAAGGTTTTGTTTGTTACTCCCTCCCCTACAACTTAAGCATGTGACACTATTTGAGTTTTTTAATCGAAAATATGTAAGTACCCAGTACATTTGTATGTAGTTGCATCTCAAGCGTTTAGTGAATTGCTAGTGACAATATATATATATATATATATATATATATATATATATATATATATATGGTTAAGAGAGATGCATGCGGCCCGAGTGGTCAGGAGATCGATTCCCGGTGGGAGCGTTCGCCACAATTACCTTCTTTCAAAAAATTTATATATATATATATATATATATATATATATATATATATATATGAAGAATGTAATTTTTCATGATCGTTTCCACTGGGAATCGAGCCATTGTCCACTCGAGTCTTATGCCTCCACATTAGCCACTTTGAACTAGAGGTCACTGGCTATATATATATATATATATATATATATATATACTGCCCAAAAAAAAAACTGCCCTTTACTAAGAATATTGATGCTCAGATGCCCGCACCCAATGACGCTCCCACTATATATATATACTGCCCTTTACTAAGAATATTGATGCTCAGATGCCCGCACCCAATGACGCTCCTGCCGGTGCCAATATTGTGCACGCAGGGTGCGCAGGAAGAAGATATTGATGTACTATTTCAGTGAATTTTGTAATTAAAAAGGGTGTCATAGTGCGATAATATAGGAAGAGGTGGTTTTTGTGACTCAGAACCTGAATTTTTATATTAAATTTTGAAATGAATTGTCATTAACTAAAAGGGTATTACTTCCATTTAAGTGAAAACAAATCGTTCAAGTATCAATTTAGTTTAAAATAAAAAAAATAAAAATACAAGATAGTAAAGTGTCTAATTCTCGAATATTTAAGTAAAAACTAGCCAATATTTAAATCATCAATCAAACTTCCTATAGATCAAAGCTTTCCGCCACAAAAATATTTGATTTGAATTTTGCGCTTGACCTACGGGTGGACTGACACTTGATCACAAGCTTTTCATCAAGTGTTGCAACCACTTTTATATATATATATATAAAAGATTTGTATACAATTTTAATTTTTTTCCCCTGCTGCAGTCAAAATTTTGTTGCATCATCTGCGGGATGGAGTCAACGAGATGGAAGGGCAATACCTCTGCAGCCATAGCCACTTCCAACCCCATGTCGGAAATCATCACCAGACTCCAAGCCTACATGTCGCAATCGAAAGCGCAAGCAATGCTCTCCTGTCGCGACGAGGCAGCCCTCCTGGAAGCCACGCCAGAGCTGACGGACCTGCTCTGCCGATCCTGCTTCGGCCGTGAAATCACTACTACGGAGAAGGACAAGCAGTGGTTCCAGCTGGGTCCGGAAGAAGCCTTCTACCTACACCACTCTCTCAAGTGTTTCACCATCACCGACACGGAGGACAAGCACCACACAATGAGCACGTCAGAGCTATGGGGCTACTTCGTGTCGCGGAGGCCGGGCTTCCCGGAAATGTACAAGGCGTACGAGCATCTGCGAGCCAAGAACTGGGTCGTGCGCTCGGGGACGCAGTACGGAGCGGACTTCGTGGCGTACCGCCACCACCCGGCTCTCGTCCACTCGGAGTATGCGGTGCTAGTCCTCTCGGAGGGTTCGGAGAATGCCAGGCTGAGGGTGTGGTCCGACCTGCAGTGCAGCCTGAGGGTCAGTGGCAGCGTGGCCAAGACGTTGTTGGTTCTCAGCGTCAACAAGAATGGGAGTGACGTCGTCGGTCCTCTGTGCCTCGAGCAGTTTAGCATAGAGGAACGGGTTATCGTGAGGTGGGTGCCGGAGCAATGTCGTGAGGAGGAGCCTAAAGGAAACATTAGCCCAACGGAGCCCAAAGGAAGTGTTAGCCCGACCGATCAAGCAGATGTTGAGGGAGAGTGCTTGTAAAGAAGAGTTGGGTTAACATTTTTTCCATGTATTTGGATCTTTGTTTCGAAGACGAAAAGAAGATGATGTTCTTCTTAGTTCACAACTTCCATTATATATCAAACAAATTCTATGATTATGTTCTTGCTAAGAATCTGATATGGGGATCGACTCTAATTTTCTCGAACTTGTAATTCATCCATTTGCATTCCCAACTCTGATTTATCCTTTTTGAATGTCTCAGTTTCTTCAATAATTTATAGTATTGAGATCTCATCTTTGAACAACAGAGCTTCTCTTTATTCTTTGACACGACTCATGTCCAGTATAGTAAGTCTTTCCAATCAGTATATGAACACTTTGTACAAGATCTCATCTTGGTGTTTGATCAGATCCGAGTTTCTGCAGCTTGCACTATTGATCATAATATGAGCATTTTGTACAAGATCGAGCTTGAATTTATCCAGACGAGCTCAAGTCAAAGCTAAGTGTATTGTACATACAAGGTTGAGGAAAGGGGTTATGGGTAGTGCTTGTTTTGTATCAACATTACAAGACATGGGATGGACTGGTATCTCTGTAAATAACAAGTACATAAAGCTTGACTCAAGCTCCTAGTACAGTTAATAGAGTTGAGCTGAGTACTGCCTAGGTAGATCTATGTTGCACGGACATGGATACGACACAATACGGACACAGGGATATGGACATGAAATTGCTTTTTGGTGTATTCTAGTGTGTTTTGGAGTGTTTATGTCATGCTCCGATATGTATCTGACATGACATGACACGGACACAACACTCGTTGATTGTCTATGCTACCTCAGCCAGAAATTTATAAATACAAGGCAAGAAGATTCAATCACAGACCTTGACCAATTTCACAGTTGGGCTGCCAGTGGCACTGGAGCTGGCCAATAGGTTCCATAAATAAGGCTCATTAATCTCCAATTGATGAAGATTAAGGAGGGAAGAAGAGGGGGTGGGGGGATCTGAAAAACTCTCCTAGAAGATCAGTTGATAGTTTCCTGAGGCATCTGCTAGCACGATACTAAGGTACCTAAAAACAAATTTGAAGCCCATTTGACAAATTTGATAAAAATGAAGAAGGAGGAGTTAACAATGGGGATATTTTACTTTGGATGCAGCTTTCAAAGTGAAGGACACAAATCTCTCTTCGAGTTCTCTTTCACTATTGGCAAAGTAAATCATTCCATACCTGCAGATGATATTGAGAAGGTGCTGTTGGATATATTCCTAAACAACGGAAAGAGAGAACCCCAGAAAATAAAGGAGCACGATCTCTCATATCCGATGTGGGACTAAAATAACTCACTCCATATTGAATCGTATTGGCAACTAGATGTTGCCCCCAAACAAGCAACACACAACAGATGCATCCATGAGTGCTCAAGCTTTGATAGCATACCTTGGGTGGCATGAAACAAGATTTTCAGGTTGATAGCCTTTGAACCAACTTGATATCCATTTATAGACATTTTCAGAAGAAGAAAAAAAGGACAAGTGGTTCCTCGATATTGTCATAGTGTCAGAGAACATAGAATGATGAATTCCCACAACACCAAGTCCTTGATCAGTTGAACCAGAAAAGCCATTTGATGGAATCCCAACACCAAGTCTGTCTCAAAATTGTGAACCTAACAAAGAATATACCGATCGTCAGTTATTGAGTATCTAGACAAAGACAACTGGCAGTAGAAAAACTACACCATGTCTGTAAACAAGTAGTTCTTGTTTGGTTCACAGTTCTTCATATATACAATAAACCAGCCCAAGAGTTTCAGAGCATCCTTAACTATATGACACCCAAAACAGAAGAATTTACGATTATGGGTCGAATCGTAAAAACAGGGCATCTAACTATATGACAGTTTATAGGCAATTGACTGAGTCGAGACGTTTAGCTTATAGAAGAACAAAATATAATTCTGGTTTTTGAGAGACATACTAAAAAGCTACAAACAGAGCACCTAAGAAAAACCAAGAAAGAAAAGCTTACTGCAGCAACCATTAATTCTCCAGGGGACAGTGCAAGACCAAAACACAGATCATAAACTTTGGAGAGATGCATGTTAAATATATACTCTTTCAAAAACCAGGTTCTGGATGTTGTGCGAATTTAGTCTCAGTCGATCATTTCTTGTCTGATAAAATCCAAACCAGTCGCGATCATAGTCACTCCAGTGACTTGTGAGCCTAGTTTCGTGACAATGCAACGTGTGTGCATCAAATCACATTGATAAAATCCTATATTGATGATATCTCAATCGATTCAAAATTCGTCGATCAATCTAGCTTTATAAGAACGAGAGCTAGCTACAAAACCTATCATTAAAGAAATTCGTCCTGAAAACTCAAGAAATACCATGAGGACGAGCCTTCGATACGAGCAAGTTGTACTTGCATATAAGCGAGTGATGCGGCTGTATCCTAGTATGTTATGCGTGTAGGTCTAAGTCCACCTCCAAGCCAGCTCAAAAGCACAGGCTCCGCTCTCTCACGCTCGTCTACGGTCACGAGAAAGCGAGAGGGTTTAGACTCTGTGAGTTTGTAAAATAGAGGAAAAGGAGAATGAAAAAAGAGAGAGGGTTCATATACAACCTAGGTTTTAATCGTGATCGTTGATCATTGATCGGATCGTTGATCATTGATCGGATCGTTGATCATTGATCGGAAGGTCACGATCAACCTAGATCTACCAATTCTTGAGTGGACGACACATGGGCAGTATGCCACTAGTTCATGATAACTTAGGATAAATCAAGTTATCCCTCGTCTTCATGTATCGTTCTACAAGCGGGTTCTACAAGCAGGTTCTAGTCGGATTATATAACAATGTCATACGTCTCTACAATTGTTGGATAGTCCACGTTAACTCGTTACCTCAAGAAATCCAGAAAATTATTTATTGGTGGCATAAGTTGTTAGTCCCGAAACAGATCTTAGATGGAAGAACGTGAGTCGACAGAGTGATTTGGCAACACGTCGAGGAAGGTGCACAACTAAAATTCCGAAAGATTCAGAGAGACGAAATCAAATGTAACACTTCGAAAAAGGCACAAATGATTTCGTAGCAGCAACGACGAAGACCCACAAGTGGTTTCTGATTAGATCAGAAAAGCACAAGAGGTTTATGATTAGATCAAAGAAGAAGAGAAGGAAAGAAGAAAGAGAAAGGCCGCTTTGCTGGGGTGATGAAGATCACCATTGCTCAAAGCAAGATTCGCCTTTATACGATCCGCTTCCAGGAACCAGCAAGTTCTTAGAGAACTTCTGAAACGCTCGTCAGTCAACTTTTTTGTGACTTGAACGGGCTCCCTGAACTTTTACGGACTCCCTAACTCTCTTCTTTGGTGCATCTTTTAAAGGAGGCCAATGGGCTCTATTTATAGAGTGGAGTGAGACTTCACCTTTTCTCCTATCCGATGTGGAAGAAAAGCACAAATTTAGGTCAAGTCCACCTCCAAGCCGGCTCAAAAGCACAGGCTTCGCTCTCTCACGCTCGTCTATGGTCACGAGAAAGGGAGAGAGTTTAGGTTGTGTGAGTTTGTGAAATAGAGGAAAATGAGAATGAAAAAAGAAAGATGGTTCATATATAACCTAGGTTTTAATCGTGGTCGTTGATCATTGATCGGACGGTCACGATCAACCAAGATCTACCAATTCCTAAGTGGGCGACATATGGGCAATACGCCACCCGTTCATGATAACTTAGGATAAATCAAGTTATCCCTCGTCTTCAGTATATTTCTACGAGCACGTTCTAGTCGGATTACATAACAATGTCATACGTCTCTACAATTGTTGGATAGTCCATGTTAACTCGTTACCTCAAGAAATCCAGAAAATTATTTATTGGTGGCATAAGTATCGTTTTCCAAAACGACGGTTATCTCACGAGATATGTCTATGTGATATCTGATAGACGCAAATCAAAAAAATTTGATAAATCAAGAAATCAATCATGCATCACTAACATGGTACAACACTCATGATCAAGCTCGCCTCACGAGGACACGCGGTACTCGATTAGTATGCAAAAATCACAAAAATTGAAAAATCTCGATATGGAACCCGAATGATTGAATACAAGGTCCAATAAAGTAAAACATACATGTGTATCCAGATAAAAAATCGAAACCGGAAAGTAGGTATTACATGTTGAGATGGTTTCCCCTTTATAAAGAAAGTACACTTTGTATAATAAAAAAGTTAAATCGTTCTATTTGTGTTCAGGTATGTAGGTATTTTAGTAGGTCATTATACAATTGTAAAAGATTTTTTTTAGGGGCACCACAACTTCTACTAGGGGGCAGCCCACATTTTACTAGGGGCAGCCCAACCCCCCAAACTCTCATTTCCTCCCCAAATCCCAATTTCCTCTCTCTCTCCTTCAAAAGAAAAAAAAGAAGAGCTCTCTCTCCCTCTCCCAAAACCCTAGTCTCTTCTCCTCCACCACTCTAATCCTAATTCCTCCACCAAATTTTTTTCAATTATACTTTCATTTACAGTCTAGAAGGGCGAAGGAACTGGCCAAGACACTTCGGAGCGCTTGCCAAAGTGACACTAGTGTCTTGGTCGACACTAGTGCCTTGGTCGCCAACGAGCTTGAGCGCATCGACGACGAGGTGAGTTCTCATTCATGCGTAATGCGGAGTCTCGTTCGAAGGTCCGCCATGATATGTAGTATGATTGTCTGATTGTCTGAAGTTGGCTATTTTGGATGTTGATATTTTTGGGTGTCGAACATGTTGTTGGATACTTGTGTTGAAATATTTTTGGATGTTGATATTTTTGGGTGTCGAACATGTTGTTGGATACTTGTGTTGAAATACTTGTGTTGGTTATGTGTTGGATACTTGTGTTGAAATACTTCTGTTGGATATATGTTGGATACTTGTGTTGAATATGTGTTGGATATGTGTTGAATACTTGTGTTGGATACTTGTGTTGAATATGTGTTGGATACTTGTGTTGGACTTGTGTTGGATATGTGTTGGATACTTGTGTTGGATATGTGTTGGATACTTGTGTTGAAATGTTCTGTGATCAAGTCACAGAACAATTCATCTAGGACTGCCACACCCAGGACAGTCCTTCATATGTGTTGGACTGCCCTGGGTGTGGCAGTCCTATTTGTAAGTCATTGAATTAATATTTGTTTGCGATTCTAAAATTTCGGCAAAAGTGATAAAACGGAGGTCCAAACATAATTTTTTTGCGATTCTAAAATTTCGGAAAGCCGTCTAACGGTGAAGCGGTTAATCTCAGGCTCCTCGAAAATACGCTCATTTTGCGACAAATCGGGCCTCGTTTCGACCTCCCAGTCAAGTTATGGCCCTCCAAAGTTTCAACTGACCATAAAATGCAGGAGAATGATCATTCTCCGTGTAAATTAACACGAAGAATGGCATTCTCCGTGTAATTTAGCACGGAGAATGGTCATTCCAGTGTTAAAACGAAGGAGAATGACCATTCTCCGTCTTAATTTACACGGAGAATGGCCATTCTCCGTGTAATTTAGCACGGAGAATGGTCATTCTCCGTGTAATTTTCACAGAGAATGGCCATTCTCCGTGTAAATTAAGACGGAGAATGGTCATTCTCCGTGTTAGAAACACGGAGAATGCCATTCTCCGTGTTAATTTACACGGAGAATGGTCATTCTCCTACGTTTTAACACTGGAATGACCATTTATATAACAGCAAGTTTCAATTAGGACTGCCAGCACCCTGGCAGTCCTCCTCTTGTATAGGATTGCCAGGGGTGTGACAGTCCTAATTGAAACTCTGTGATAGAGAGTTTCAAAACTCTCATCAGAGACTTACAAATAGGACTGCCACCCTCCTGGCAGTCCTACATTAAATTAGGGCTGTCAGGGTGCTGGCAGTCCTAATTGATACTTGCTGTAACAACAAGTTTCAATTAGGACTGCCAGCACCCTGGCAGTCCTAATTTAATGTAGGACTGCCACGGAGGTGGCAGTCCTGATACTGGATCGGATAGCCATTCTCCGTGAAAATTACACGAAGAATGGCCATTCTCCGTGAAAATTACACGGAGAATGGCCATTCTCCGTGCTAAATTACACGGAGAATGGCCATTCTCCATGCTAAAACACGGAAGAATGGCCATTTATATAACAACAAGTTTCAATTAGGACTGCCAGCACCCTGGCAGTCCTAATTCAATGTAGGACTGCCAGGGGGGTGGCAGTCCTGATACTGGATCTGATACTTTAACAAATTGGTATATTTTGTCACACATACTTGCACACAGGTAAACACATATAACACATATAGCACACATGTAAACACATAAATAGCACACATGTAGACACATATAACACAGATAGCACACAGGTAAACACATATAACATACTGAACTTCATATTTTACTGTATACAAAATTTACTCCATATAGATTAGTGGACTTCATATTTCACTATATACAAAAGTGGTCCTCCATATACAAAATGTCAAACTGTAAATATATCCATACTTAGTCGATTTCGACGTCGTAGTGGTCAGCAGATAAGTCTCTTGGCTCCTCAAACTTCAACAACTTCTTACAATGGTTGATCTGATCAACGAAAGGTGTGGTCCAAGCGATGGCTTCGACCGGTGCTCTTTTGTACCAAACTGTTGAAGGTGGAGGAATCGGAGAATGAGCGATCATCGGTTGCAATTGGAGCATGTACCGCAACATCGAAAGATCGCAACTCCTACAATAGAAGTTAAAAGTCAAAACTAAACAACTACATAAAGCCAAAATGTAAGCATATGAAATTAAAAAGGACTGCCACATATGTGGCAGTCCCTCACATATATAGGACTGCCACATCCCTAGCAGTCCTAATCCATGAGAGGGACTGCCAGAGAAGTGGCAGTCCTCTGTGTCAAAGGCCGATTGTTCATCCGAAATAAAGTTAAAGTGTAGTTACCACGAGACCTTCCGATGCATCAAAGTGTTCTTCGGACGTTGTGGGAGGAGAGTATCCAGCATTTGATGGTCCGGGTTGTTCCATTTTCTATTTCTTTCTACATTAAACACAAAATTTAACTTTTATATGTAAAATTTAGGTTAAAACATTACACAAAAATAAATTCGACGACTTACAAATAAATGGGAGAAGTGATTGACACTATTACTAGATATTTCACCAAAAATCTTTAACAAATTTAGGTGGGGGGACAATTTCACCTAGGTTAGGTTAATTCTAGGTTTCTATGAGGAGGAAAAAAAAAGAGTGGAGGAAGAGAAGTAATAGAGGAAGAAAGAGAGAAGAAATAAAACATGTTTGGCTTTTATAGTCAATTTTGGGCTGCCCCCTAGTAACAAAAACCTATGGCAAACTTGTAATTTTTTCAAAAAAAATTTGGGTTGCCCCCTAGTAGAAGTGGTGGTGCCCCTAAAAAAAACCTTGTAAAAAGGAGTAAATTTTGGACAACAAAACTAGGTAGAGAAACATTCCAAACCTTAGAAAGAAACCTGAATCCTAAAATGAGACTATAATAAACTGTTTCATGCAGAAAACATTCACATCTAGTCAAATAGATAAAAAAATAAATCATGTATGACAAGTTCCTAACATAATTTGTAAAGCCCTGTTCTAAAATTTGGAATACTCTTAAATTTTCTTTTCTAAACTAAATTAGCAAGTGTTAATAACAACAACTTTAGATAATTGTCCAAATAAATAAATAAAGCTAACTAAATTAAATAAGTTAAGAAATTTCTTTCTTGTAAATAAACCCCAAAAAAAACTTATTTAAATAAATAGTTTATTAAATAAACATCTGAAGAAGCTAATTATAAAGGAAAAAATTAAATTAAATAAAATAATAAAATAAGTAAGTCAAATCTCATACCTAAACTTATCCTAATTCTATATATGCTCATCATAATCAAACTGACCCATCAATATAGATACAACTATAGGCAAAACCTACAAAATTAGAACAACTACTCCTTCATCCAACTCATCTCCTCTGCCCATCACCTTCACCATCCGTCGAATCTGACTCGGCCAGAGAAGTAGCCAAAAGCTTCTGCTAAAGTTGAACTTCTAACTTGCTGTCGATGATTTAAACATATGAATTCTTGCTCAAGTCCCTAGATAATTATAAAACCTATCTTTTACTCTAGATATCATATATTGACTAAATTAGGTAATTGGAAAAGTAACACTTAGGCTTTAATTATATTATATATTGTTAAATTATGGTTAAATTATGACTTATGTTGGGTTCTCTGGACTTTTGTTTACCTTTTTAGATATGTCATTTATATCAATAATCGCCCAATCCAACCTTCAATCCAAACAAATATTATACCTTGCTAAGTGTTTATAGTATTTACATGATTTATTCTGTATGTTTTATTATCATATGTTTCATTTACAGACTTAGTGTTACTAGTATGTCTGTTGGACCCAAGGGCAGAACCAGAAACTCGAGTTGGGGTGGGCGGAGTGTGTTAGGGTGGACTAGGTATAGACTAACTCACATAAAAAAATCTAAAAAAAAATATACATGAAAAAAAAAAACCAAAATTTTTTTTTGGGGGTTGGGCTGGAGCCCACCCCAGCCCTCAACATAGGTACGCCCTTGGTTGGACCCATTCACACGTACTTAACCGTAGGACGCAGATCACCATTGCATTCATGATAAGGCGTCTTGTTCTCAACTTGATCGGGACACGTAGCAATATTATAGAGTTGCCTTTTTTGTGTGTTCAAACTTCACAAAGTTAGTTTCATGATTGGTTATAGATTCACGAATTGACATGAGTACTTGACTCGAGACATATAGTATCATTGTATGAGAAGAACGATTGCATGACACATAGGATGTTGTTTTCCGTTCCTTCCTTAACCTAAGAGGCCCACTTAAGGGACTATGGTTGTCGCTTTAACCTAAGAGGTCCACGAGGGACTATGGTTTGATTCTCAATCGTGAGTTCATTGAGAAACTTCGGTTGTTGTTATTCGTTTATCCAACAGTTCATGCATACATTTTGGTTCTCAATTGCATGTCGCACAGTCAGTAGTTGGAGATGTACTTACACATATCGGTTATACTTGTGCATGTTATATATTGTTTTCATTCGACAAACATATTATATATCTGCGTTACTTTGAGGACTTGGTTTTCTTTCAAGTTACTTGAGCATAGTATGTGGAGCTTATTATGGAGAAATGTTATCGTTATCTTCTCAGGTTCAAGTATTGTTGATACTTAATTATTATGATTCTTCTGCAATCATATATTCTGTACTATTATTTACTCTGGTGCTCTTAGTAGTGCAACTCGGTCGGGTTGGATCGGGTTTGAGTTCAACCCGAGTCCAATCCGATGAATCATAAGTTTAGTCCAAGCTCAAGCCCAATCCGACCTCAGGTTTAACATATGAAGCCCAATATCGAGCCCGAAGGAACATAAAAGGAACACATGTTCCTTAGGTTGGGTTCGAGTTGGATCGGATTTATCGGACTATAAGTATTTGCAATAACTTTAAACAAGCTTAATATTAAACACATAATCAAATAGCAATCAAGTTTCAATCATTACAAAATACAAACTGACATGAAATATAGGATAATGAGTTAAAGATGTTGGGTGAAGAAATTTAATGTTTAAACTATTTATTTAAGAACTATGAAACCTTGTATATATAAAATCTATTTAAATTATATATATGTCGGAATTCGGATTCTTTGTGTAACCCGACGCATGAACTCGAGCCCAATCAAATTTTTTTATTGGGTTCAAATATTTTAACCCGAACCCGAATCCGAGCCCGAGCTTGCTTGGATATCTTTAACCCATACCCAACCCATTAATGGATTTACCCAATCGGACTCGGGTTTAGTCCATCCGAGTTGCACTCCTAGCTACTCTAGATTATTATTTATAGGTTCATATCATTCTTTCGGATTTATTCGAACAAATAGATTAGTGACGACCGACATTAATACATATTGTTCATTCTTTATATTCGTAATGAGTTGAAATATATTGTAGATATATCATTCATAGTGGCGGGGAACAGTGGCGGCGGCAGCATGCCCACGGGGGAAGGGGGTGAGAGGAAAGAGGAAAGAGGAAGAAGACAACTGTGAGGGACATTTTGGTCCAAAAAATTTGGTTAAAGCAGTTGACCGTCAATTTATGACCAATTTCGTCAAAAGTGGGGGGTTTGTACATTATGAAAACACTGTGGAGTGTACCATTAAATATCTACTAATATATAATGAGGCTCCAAACGGCTCAAAAGTGAGCCTCTAAGCCATATGTATATCACGGTCCATTTTATTTAAAAATAAATTATGTAAAAAATTGTTGAAAAAAATTTAAATTTGTTATATATATTCAACATGAAAAATCAAACTCAACCAAACAAGAAGAATACCTCTAACTTTAAGCACATGAGTTAGAAAAAATATTTGCCTATAATTGAATAATATTTTTATTATACGTAATGTACCGTACAAAGTATGTGCATTTACTAGTGGTAAATAAAGTTGGGGTAGGACAGAACCCTGTGGTCAAATTGAAGTGAAGTTTTTGTGTGTGTGGGTAGGAAAATGGAAAAAAAAAAAAAGGGTAGGACAGAACCCGATGGTCTTTTCATGATTTTGCAAATGGTCACATTGTGGTCAAATAGAAGTGAAGTGTTTGTGTGTGTGAATTAACTTAAATTTTTTTTTTTACCAGCCGGTGCGGGCTTAGTGAATTAACAAAATTTCTCTGAATTAACTTAAATAAATGTTATAGTTAGAAACCAACAAATTAACGGACTTCCTTTCCAGCAAGCAAAAACTCCCCCAAAATTTCCCCCAGCACTCCCCGTCGTCTTCTAACCCTAACCCTAATCCCCCCTCGTGATGTTCTTTCCTCCCGAGCCTCGGCCATGACAAACCTGCGAATTCTCTCCGGCGTCCCCCTCTCGATCTCACCGGAGGCCTCGCCGGCGTACGGAGGCGGAGGTGGTGGCGGAGGATCGGGGTTCTTCTGGTGGCTGTTGGACTGCCACGGGGCTCTGTTCAACCTCGCGCTGATCATCCCCTCGGCGGCCTTCGTCGTCTACTTGGCGTCGCAGGCGAGGAGGAGCTACGCGAAGCTGACCTATGGGAGGTCCTACATCATGATCGCGTACTACGCGCTGCTCTGGACCGTCTGCGCTCTCAACCTCCTGTGGTGCCTCTTCCAGGTGAGGGCCTCTTCTTGGAGTTTGGGGTTCTCTTTTGATGGTTCTTGATGACTGTAGTGAATTCTTTGACGATTCTTGATAACAAAATTTGAACCTTGAGGTGGTGCTGGCGAGGTTCTTGTCTGCTTAGCTGTTCCTAATAAACCTGCGCCCTTTTCTTATTTATCTTCTGGAGGGAGGGGGTAGCTGTGAGGAAGGTGAGGGTAGGTGGCTTGGCTCCATGTTATTGACCCCCCCGTGGGAGCCTTGTGGCTCCGAGGCGCCCATTCTTTTTCCGTGTCTATAAACCATTGGGACTATGTTGCACGGACATGGCATTGGTTTTGCCATCCTATTGCATTTTGGTGTCTTCACTATGTTTTCACATAATTGTTGTATGGATTTTCTTGATGAACGCTTTATTCTTATCGACCAATCCTGCGGCCGATAGTATGAATTACGTTCTTTTGCTCCAGAAAGAAGTGGTAGATGTGAAAGGGAGAAGAGGGGGGGGGGGGGGGGGGGGGGGGGGGGGTGTGGAGGGCACAGTCCTGTGAATTATCCTTTACTAAGTTTCCAAGTATATGGATGGCATAGCTTGCAACCCCCAGTAAGACTTGGCGTTTGCATCTTAGAGGATACCGGTTCAAGTAGTGGAAACATCATTATGGATAAGGTTGCATAATATCTTGACCCTCCACGATCCGCCATCTGGGAGCCTGCAGTGCTGGGATGCCCTCTATATAATTTTCAAGTATAGAAACCATTCAGACTGACAAAACAGTGGGATTAACTATTAAGTCCCCTGCGTTCATTGTCTCATCCCGTTTTCACTTTTTGGAATACGAGTACGTGAATACGTACCTCCTACATCGCGGCATTGATGTTAGTACGATGTCTAGGTCTATAGGTCTGTACATATCCGAAACACCACATACATCCACAGAACTATTTATAACCTATAATATAACAAGAACCAAGAGAAAAACTTAAAGTATATGCATTCCGGACTATCAACAAATTGAATAGAGTAACGAACCTCGATCTCAATTGCGAAAGATCCGCAACCCAGATGGAAATCATCTAAGCTGTCAAAGTTAGTTATCCAGGTTTGGATCAAGTACATATACTGAACAAGAACTAGCACAAGTAAAACAATATATGTCTGTAATCGCATGGATAATGTGACTATCATGAATAGTGAAGTACCATGTTTAACAACATGAATATGGGGTGACTAGCAAGACTAGAGATCCTATATATGGAACCAAACAATAGCATAAAAACATAGTACACTAGAATATGATAATAATGCCGTATAAGACTAACGAGATGCTTTAGAAAATCAGGCTCAACACGTGGACGGTATTGAATGATTTGTTGATTTATTGGTACACATGAACACATGTAAATATGGGTTCGTTGGACTTTGTCCACATGCCTAATAATGTTTCCCCTATATCCGTACTTGCTACATGATCACTGGAATATACAATCACAAGAACTTGAAAACATTATAAACACTAGAGACAAAGAGAAACATAATAACTGGTACATGAACATGAAAGAATATCAATAATAGAATTACTCAATCACGTGCATGCAACATGTATCAATATGACCGTGATGATATGGTCGTGGATGGTATTGAATGGTTTGTTGATTCCTTGGTACACATGAACACAGGTAAACCTGGGTTTGTTGGGCTTTGTCTATGTGCCTAATAATGTTTACCCTATACCCTTACTCACTACCTATTCACTAGAATATACAAGCACAAGCATGAAAACGTTATAAATACTAGAGACAAAGAGAAACATGATAACTGGTACGTAAACATAAAAGAGTATCAATAATAGGTTTACTCAATCACGTCTATGCAATATGTATCAATATGACCGTGACGATATGGTAAACATGATAATACTAGATACTCACAAATCACAATACAATATATATTATAAGTTGTAACCATATTTGTTTAAGTATTGTACTTGTTAGTTATCACGATTGAACACTCAAATCACAAGCCAAGCCTAAATACGAACTATCTATCCACGAGTATATGATCCGAACCGCAACAATCCACCGAAGCCACAAACAACCAAAAATCACACAAACGAGACAAATTAGACAAGTTTCTTATTGACGAAGTAATCTATTTCTAGGTTTATGGAATAGCTATAAGATAAGATAATAATTTTTGTTGAAACATAACCTATTTCTTTATGTAATCCTTTACTAATAATCGAATGACCAAAATACTTACCCAACTTTACTTTCTAAATTAACTATTTTGTTCAACCAAATAAAATATGGTTCACTAATATACTTGACGAATAATCTATTGATCCTAACTATTATTTAAACACTACCATACTATAGTCTATAGATGTGCACGATAATTACCAAAATTCTTACTATGTTGGTGGGTTCCACCTTAAATATTCATTGTTGTAGCTTTTCCTTTGTTCTTGGCCTTCATGTGCTCTTGCTATTATCTTCTCTTCTACAACCACTCATAGCTTCTTTCTTTATTTTCTTCTTCCGAATCTTCTGGCTTCTTTACCATGTTTCCTAGAAGGCGGGTTCAACTGAAAAGCAATGGCGGGTTGACGAGGAGCGAGTGTACAAGGAGACGGGTGCAAAGGAGAAGCGACAGGTCGAGTCTGCAGAGTCGGTTGGTGTCAGGTCTTGTTCACCGCAGCAAGAAGGTCCGTTACAAGGACAAAGGGGCGATGGGTTCTGACAAGGCATGCGGTGGAATGAGGATGGCATTCATGCGGTTGTCCAATGCTGGAGGTGCGATGTAGGCGGAAACTATGGTGGGGTTTCGGCTCGATCATGTCAAGTATTAGTTGGACAGGGAAGAAGATCACAAGGAGGAAGATGTAGAGTTGTTGGACAGGGAGGGACGTATGGAAACTTATTTATAGGGGCATGGCTTATAGTTTCGGCATAGTACAATTCTAATCATAGTGGTGCTACCTTACATGTGACTTAGATGGCTGCATATAGAATCAAATTTATCTCTATCTAAATCTAACCTATTTATATATGTACCTTAAACTATTAAGATTTGCATTGCTACTGCTACAATGGTTTTATCAATTATATATTCTAGTTATCTTGCATTGGTTGGTCCTTATTGTAATATACTAATACTAATAAGTTAACTCGATACATGTAGGTACCAAAATATCGTCAAACTTATAGTAAATCAATTAAAATATAAATATAATAAATATCACCCAAATCGTTAAAGATAAGTACAACAATCCGTAAAATTCAATTTATATATATGTAACTATTTTCTAATTATTTTAGACATGTAAATTCAAATTCCCAATACACATTTATATAGATTGACAAAAATCTAAATCAACCCGTTTCGAAGACATAATTATAAATAGATATAGAATTTATCTACTCCTAAGATATAAATCATTAAATATTCAAGTATAAAAGGATAGAATGATAAGGGCATCAATGGTTACGCCTACAATAACCCTAAAGTAAACCACTAATCCAAAAGACCCAAACTATGCATCCAGATCCCATCTCTCATGTGAACAATAGTTTCTTATAGTTCCTACACTTTTCCTTTTATTTCCTTGGCCTAAATGTACCATAGGAATCAATCTAGTAATAAAAAGCTTTTACTTAATCAACATCCAAGTCTTTTATAGTAATCTATACAAAACTTTGTAATCACATATTTGGCCTAAATGTACCATAGGAATCAATCTAGTACTAAAAGGCTTTTACTTAATCAACATCCAAGTCTTTTACAGTAATCTATACAAAACTTTGCAACCACATATCCTAGCATGCCAATTACATGGAGACTCATGGAAGAAAAGATTAAAAGATGAACTTACAGATACAAGTAGGGAGGACTTACAACTAGGGACGTCCACGTCTTTAACTGCCGGACCTCTTTGCTGCATCTCCTTCTTGTGTGTATATATTTCCTTTTGTATGCAGCACAACCATCAATCTCATATATATATATATATATATATATATATATATATATATATATATAATTATTATTATTTTATTTTTTATTTTCTAAACCAAAGCCCGTGGACTAAAGCCACCCAGCCGGCTTTGGCTCGGAGACCGTGGACAAACGCCACCCAGCCGCCTCCCGTTGGGGCTCGATCCTGAGACCTCCCCCCAACATGCCAACGGTCTTACCACTAGACCGCGTGTATATATATATATATATATATATATATATATATATATATATTTGTTGCTCGGTTGTATGTATGGAATCAAATTTTGGCAACATAATGATTCCTAACTAAGGTAGGTCTCCTACTTAATTTAGTTATCAAAACAACTTAATAGTTAATATATTAATCTTATCCAAGCTAACATTATATTAAATTTGATTAACCGATTTGGATTTTAACTAATCTTATCATTTAGTAGGTTACAGTTTAAACAATCAAATCTACCTATTAGGATACGGCACATATTTGGCACTGATTTTGGAGTGCCCGTTCTTCCTAGGATTTCAATATTTAAATAATTAGAGAAGTTTAACAACTGTGAACTGTGATCTTAAATCAAACAAGATCAAAATGCCCTATAATACCTTTGGAATACCTATACTATTAGTTAATTATTGAAATTCCATTGTCAGAACATACTCTCAAAAGTCAAGCAAATATTTACAAGCACCTTCAACTATATTAGAAATTGTTAAAGATCCAAAACTCTCTCTCATAGTGGAAATATTTAATGTTAACACTCTCCCCATCAGCTATGCTGCTATGGTCCATGCTCATCCATTTCCTGAACTTAACACAAAGTATGTTCACATGATGCCTTCAAAGTGAGAAAAACGATGGATATTTAGCACAACAGTGATGAGCAAGAGAGAGCTGATAGTAATATTGAAGTATATTGTCTGATCTACTGTGACATGTCACACTCCATGGCCCTCAACAAAACACTTAATAATGGAAAGGAGCCGTACAATGTTTGAGAAATATTTAATGTTACACTCCATGTCTCATAGTGGAAATATTAATGTTAACACTCTCTCCTCATCAGCTATGCTGCTATGGTCCATGCTCATCCATTTCCTGAACTTAACACAAAGTATGTTCACATGATGCCTTCAAAGTGAAAGAAAAACGATGGATATTTAGCACAACAGAGATGAGCAAGAGAGAGCTGATAGCCTGATAGTAATATTGAAATATATTGTCTGATCTACCGTGACATGTCGCACTCCATGGCTCTCAATAAAACACTAATAATGGAAAGGAGTGGTACAATGTGCAAGAAATATGATTGTTAATGATATCGTCACCATCAAACAAGGTATCTCATGAATTATCCTTGTTTGAACACTAACATCCCATTAAAGAACTTATATATAGCTTGGTTTGCTTTCTTTCCTTTATTTTGTATCAATAGCAAAACCTTTCATTCCCAATATTTAGGGTATGCGACATGAATTCATTTCCTTTGTTCGGCAACAATTGGGAAATTTCCTCGGTTACTTTAGCAAGCCTTAACAACTTCAATCCATGGTCAAATTGGTCTATCCTCCCCCTACTTGCATCTTTGACTACTAACTTATCCACTTCGTAGGAAAGCTGCATTTGCCAATCTCCATTGCACATGTACACACGATTAAAACAATTGACCCACATCATATCCTCCATAGAACATAACGCTAACCTCCCGTAAGTGAATTCATTTATTATCTTTTCACCTTTTTGTTTGTTTTTTCCGGTAGTGCGAAAGCACTTGTGCCACTTTTGACCGAAGTAAGAGAATGTGAGAGAAGACGGACGATGAAAGAAAATTTTGTAACTAGGGCTTAAAGTTTGCTATCTACAGGCTCTCTCCTTTAATTTGAAAGACTGATCCAGCTACTTTTCTCTTGATGTACATTGGCGGTAAAAAAATGCTGAAGAACTTACCTGTTTCCTAGGAATCAGGATGGCTGTCCATAATATGTCTATTAGCTTCATGCAAAATAAGATTTTTCCCAACTGGATAACCAATAACTTGGTGTGTGGTCTTCTTGTTCACTATATTAAGTCGTCCTATTATGTCCCAGACTTGCAATCTTTAGCATATCATCATTCTATAATCACCTATGCAATTTACAGTTTTTTGGATCAAATGTATACTTTTAGTCTTTAATGTATCTTTCAGTTAACTATGTATGCATTTGAAACACAGGCATTGCAATGCAACCCTGCTAAGGAGTTTTCTTGGAACATATTATCACTGTTCACGAAATCCGGAATGTTGTTTTTGGAAATCAGCTTGGTGGCCTTCTTACTTCAAGGAAATGGAGCTACTGGGTCAGATACGTTAGCACGCACATTTGTCATCTCTGGAATTGTAGTTGCTGCAGACATCTTAGTTAAGGTATTCTTTACTCTATCTGTTTGATTATTATCAATCATGCTACTTGTACCTAGAGATATATTTCAAGTATGCTTTAACTAGTTCCTTGAGACTTGCAGGACGAAGTCATATTTCTGTTGCTAAATAGCTCATTATTCACTTCTTCAGCATTCATATAGAACTTGGAGAATGTTGTAAATCATGATTACAGAAGAGACCCATGATAGATAAGCACTTAAAGAACTTTGAATGTGACCATATTGTCCTTACACTGGAGTACACACCCAAAACTTATTATATGGTGACATACTATTGTATGATCCAGGGACTGGGGGGAAACCCTGAATATGAAAATCTTAAAGAACCCCAAGCTATCTTGCACGAATGTGGACACAAATGCAGATGAGACGGGCATTATCAGATAGGTACAATATAAGCACCTATGTTGCACGAATACAAACACATACGATTACGGACACAATAAGTATATGGACACCAATCACACCACTCCTTATTTTTGCAGAATAGACACAAGGAGTCCAGGCCATAAATTGATTCCAAAATTTAGATAGCCTCTCTTATCTTTCATTAATGAAAGATTGTATTAATAAAGTTGGGTGCACACCATCAAAATAGCTTCTTTCCTTGTGTGATTTTTGACGAAAGTTGAATTGTGTTTCAATTCACAACTTCTGCATCGGGCAACTTTTGCATCGGTTTTGAGAACTTCCTAACTTTTAACTGAAGACTTCCATGCAAGACTAGAATGCCATAGAATAAGGGGAACTGAAATTTAGTTCAGTACTTGGAGGGAGGACATAAAAAGCTAATGGAACAAAAGGGATTCAAGCAGTTGACCCAATTTTTTTTTGAAGGCTTTGTTGTTGTCGTACTTGGAGGCAATAAATACTTTTCGAGTAGGTTTTGACGGAAGACTTTTATCCAAGAGAAATGAACATTGAGAGCGGTTGTACCATTGCAAGTTTTTTCAAGGTTTGAAGGATTTGGTCGTTAATTAGGGTTCAAAGAAAATCTGGAGGCAATAGGATTAGTGAAACCAAGTTGTCCAATCGTAGTTGCAGGTGCTATCTTTACAGGCGTTTGTTTCTCAAGGGTCCAAGGAAGCCGGGTTATGATAGTTGCAAATCATCAGAACTAGATGAAACTAAGAAGGACAATGTTTCTTAAGCAGCAGGGGGTCAAAGGAGAAACTAGAAAGACAGAACTCATAGAAGTAGCCATCTGACAATATTGGCCAATAGGGAATGATAATGAAGGCATTACATTAGCAAGAGTTTTTATACAGTCAAATTTAGCATTTTGGAGGATAAGGTGAAGGTTCAAACAGGTGGGCATTGAGTTGACGCTTGACAGATTTTAGTGGTGGAAGATTGGAAGTTCGACAGATTTAGGGGTAGATTTCAAGAGTAGCAGCTTGATGATAAGGACCTCCCAAGAGAGTAAGGGGGTTAGGATGTATTGTTTGAAATCATTAGTCTAGCATGCTGGCTAGTGGCATATAAGTACTTAAGTGCTAGGTGAGAGAAAATAGACTCAAGGATAGCCGGAAGTGAAGAAATTAGTAGCCAAAGGCGGGAGGGAAGTAAAGAGAGCTCTTCCTGAGTGGTGTATAGTCTCTCTGAGGCATGTGACCTTTTGCCATATAAAGGAAAGAGTGGATTTTCACTCGAGGGCAGTAATGAGATCTCTGGACAGAGTTTTGTTAAAGGCTTATGCCAGTGAGTAGTGACAACATTATGACAAGGAGAGGGAAGTAAGGTCTTCTTCACCAGAGAAGCCTGAGCTTGAGGGTCATAGTATGTACACCCATTAATGTTGGAATTAATGTTGGCTTGTTTCTACTCCCAACCGAAAGTAGCTAAATCAAGGTGTAGATATGGTGAGTTCCTTTTCTTGAAGTGCTGCTCATGTTGCGCTAAAGAAGGCACAAATGATCTGGGGCAGGCCTTTACAGCTCGATTCTTGCACCCATTTTCTTAGCAGAAAGAAATTTGCGAGGCTTGTGAAGAGAGAGATTAGACCTAATGCTGTGCCCCAAGTGATCAATGATTAATGGGGAAAGTCATCTTAGTTTTAGCAACCATATTCTTTGTGAAAATACACCCATATATTGTTGTCCTTGTGGTAAGATCGGCCATCATGTCGGTGCAGTAACTGAATGATTCGGAGGCCAAGATAGGGAGAGGTGCAGATAATTCCTTATGTTGGAAATAGCTCCAGAAAACAATCGCAAGTGTCCATATGCCCATGATGGTTGATGAGGCTCCATCTTTCAAGCCAATGCATGTTTAGGGAGAGTTGCCCTCACAACTAGAGGGATTGTCAAGGAACGAGTTAGAGGTGGCAGGCAAGGTGTATGAGACATAGGCTAACCGAGTTTCACCAACTTAATTGAACAAAAAATTAAAGTAGGTGGTTTAGACTCTAGCTTTAGACTTTTGGATTCCAATAAGGTGGAAGCAGAAGCCCACCACGACGATGAAAATCCACAAGGAGGGTTCTGATGACATATTGGTAGAGATAGACTCCTAGAGTATTCTTGAAAACATGAGGGATTAAGAGAAGTATTGGTTCCACTGGTTTACAAGAGAAACTGCATAGGCACTAGAGAGATTAAAATGGTCAGCCTGTCAGTTCCTCAGTGATTAAGGTTCTAGATAATTTGATGCTGCTTATCTTATGCCAAGGCAGTGAGAACAAAACTTTATATTTGGAAAAGTGTACAAGCAGTAGTTAATGAAATGCTGTGGTTGATTGTTCAGATATCAGTTCCCGTGGATACGATGAATAACCCATTTATAGTGTACTCACCGATCAATAGATGGTTGATGAAGTTGAGGTAGTAAAACTTATCGTGTTAATGAAATCTAGGATTACTAGAGAACAAGAATCTGCAAAAGATGAGTTCAGGAATTGTTTCCCATACCCAAGTAAAACACCCAACTTCCCAGTCTTATATCCCCAACTCCAGAATGATATAACAAACTGTAGCAAATACTTCCAGCAAAGAGATTTATTTCAAAGAAAATTGATTCTAGGAACAAGACCTAATTTTCCATATATAGAAGTCAATCTTACCAAGCAGCTGTTAATTTTCAGCTGTAAAATTTGGCAAGCTAGTAAAATAGAGACCAACAAGTTAAACTAGTTCCTGGTCTACTCCCTTCCTCCTTACACCCTGATTAAAGATTGTGCATATATACTGCTGGAGTTGCTCCAGTTTGAAACTTAGCAACTATCCGGAGAGGGGAATTGTCCGGATACTTGGCTTTATGGCAAAGCTTGTAAAGATACCCTCAGCTTACTTTGTGAGTGGAGGGTTATACCGCTGTTATTAGACTTGAGTATAGAGATAAGCTGGACATAGCTGCAAGGTGTAGCCACCTCATGGAGGCTTAGTTAACACAAAAAGTTTTCTTATGGCTCAACTTAGAGAACTAAATTTAAACATACGTTTCCTATGCACAGTTTCTTCTAGTACACTTAACCGGCCCAAGGATGTTATGGTGGGACTAGTAAGTAATGATTTTAATAGGTTTAGCAATCTAATGTGGTCAACTTGATTCAGTTCTGATCATTTATATTTCTCCAACAAACTTCATTCCATGTAACAGTCAACAACCTGTGAGACCCATACAAGAGGAATCATATCAGTTTTTTTTCTTCTGTTGCACATTTTGGTCTTAGGCTAGAAGAACTGCCTTGTTTATATTTGAACCTTCTTCACAGGGGAAAACCATTGGAAATTGAAGTGGGACTGGATTCTATATGGTGTAATTACCTTCTGTTTCCTATCTTAATCAGTTTGGGTAATACCATATAGGGATTGATGATAAGCTATCCCTTTTGAAGTTAGTGAAGGGATCCCACTTCTGCATCACCACCAACCTGCCATCAAAAGTCCGTGGCCCACTCTTCATGATTATGTCCAGGTCTTCATGTAAGCTGAATTTGATGAAATAAAATCCATTTTTTCCTGCATACCTATACATGAGTTTGTGCATTTAGTGCTCATCCACACATCTACTATATATATATATATATAGTTGGAAGAGGTATTTAGTGGTCATCCACACATCTCTAATGCCATAAAACCATTAATGCTTTATAAATAAGTGTATTGGGTAAGTAAGAAACAAGATAACCAGAAAGTTGGTGTAGCTGAAATGAAAATACGAAATGGATGAGTGGAAATACATTAAAGGGTAGGATAAGAAATGGCTCCGACCGTGAGAAGTTAGAGATGGTGCCAGTTGAGGTTATGATGAGAGAAAAATTTTCTTAGGTGGTTTGAACATGTGCAACACAAACCAATAGATGTTAATGGAGGAACGGTAATATAATAGTTAATGGAGCATCTAGGATTGAGAGGTAGCCTAGAAAAACATGTTTTGAAGTGTTAAAGAATGATATGACTTTTGTTTTGTTACAAATGGCATGGCCCGTAATAGATTTGAATGGAATAAGAGGATTCAAAGTAAGTTTCGTAATATCAGTATTGGATCCTTCTATGAGTATCGACACTACTCGCAGTTTCGGATCGAAGTATGGATTTTTTTTTATCGGAAAGAATAATTATTAAAATTTTAGAATTTTTAAAATACATTTAGGCATAATTTGAAGCAGTGTTCTAAAATTTGCTAGACAGATTCGGTGCGGCGGAGGACCACCTAGCGCCTAGGCGCCAAACTATATATATATATTTTGAAATTTGAAATCCATAATACAAATTTGAAATTTGAAATTTGAAATTTGAAATCGAAACATGTTCTAAATCCATAATACAACTCATATATTTTTTTTAAAATTTGAAATTTGAAATCCTTATTACAACTTTGAAATTTCAATGTTCTAAATCTAAATCCAATCTTAAAATCGAAACAACATATCCACGATACAACTAAAGCAGTAAAAAATCAAAAAAAAAAAAAAAAACTCAAAATCCGAACAAGGTCGCACAGGCCTGCCTAGGCGCCGAACATGTCCTAATAGGCGCACAAGGGTGCCTGAACAAGGGGTTTTTGGTTCGGTCGGCGGCCGCCTAGCACCTAGGACCATTTTTTAGAACATTGATTTTAAGTATTTTCTATGTTGTTTCTTTGTAGTTTTGAAATTGAATGAAATAGTAATCATCCTTGCTGATTGGTTTACCCGCGATAGATAAGTTTTCTTCTTTGACATGTTTTTACACCCTTGTTGACTGGTCTTTTCGTTCAATTTTCTTTGCCGAATTGACTGGGAAAGAGACCCCCAATGTCGGTATTGGTCAGTATCGGAACATGCGAAACCGTATCGGATCGGTATTGGCCGATACCACAAACTATTTTCAAACATCTGTCCCAAAATTTGGGACAAAGGGCTTGTTGTTGTTGGCATAATGTGTATTATGTGTTATTTCTCGTTGTTTTTGGATTAATATCCTCAACATTGTGACTCCTTCACCCGTAATAGATATTTTTTGTTATTTGTTTGCTTTTAGAAATAAACCCACAATAGATAGTTTTTGATGGAATATTTTTAAGATGGATGACTTGCAAATTTATAACTATACAATTTGACAGATGGTATTATGGTAATGCTCATAGTGTTGCTAATGAAATGTTATCTACACATTATATCATGTCAGTCTCTGCCACCGCCACTGCCACCGCCAAAGTATTGTGTCGAGTCTGTCGACATTGGTTTTCCGTACTCTTTTTCTTGTAATTTTTCTTTGCGGAAAATGCTCTATTTTTCTTGTAATTTTTTTTTTCCGGAATTGACTAAGAAAGAGATCCTCAAATGCCGGTATCAGCTGACTGTATCGGTGTAGGGAAGTACGGGATTGGGAGAGGCCAAAGCTATACAATACCGTTGATATGAATCGGTATCGTATCAGTATTGGCCGATTCTGCGATACATGATTTGCCGGTGGGTATATTATATGAATATAAGTATATGAAAGGCAATTAATCTAAGGATGTAATGAACCCAGTTGTGAAGAGCTTTGAGTGGAAGGAAGATGAAAATAGTGAAAGGGTAAGAGGAGAGGATATGACAGGTACAAGCAATAACGTGGATGTGGTAGGAAACCTATACTTTTGGAAGGGAGAACTTAGTTGACCGAAATTCTCCCCATGTTTGGGTAGGTGCCTCTAGGCATTGTATTTGCTGTATTTATTTTATGCTTTCTCTGTATTCGTGTGCATTTGCTGTACTTATTCTACGTATCTGCATGTTTAAGTTGTTTTATTTTGGCATAAAAGTTAGAGCTCCAACCCTTCAGGTTATCTATGTGTTTGGCTTTGGCGTCACACTGTTCATCGATGACCATGGGAAGACGGATCGGGTGAAATGGGGTTTGTGGATCTCTTATGAGCTGTTGCTTAGTGCTCTCTATGGCTTTATTTTGTTCATGCATCACTCAAAGTGGAGAGAGAGGTTACCAGGTAATGTTAATGTTTCACTCGCATGTAAAACCTTTTTATACTTTTCTTGGACCACCTTATAAGTTGATCTTTCTCTCCTTGTGCCTCTGCAGCAAGGCCTGCCTTCTACAATTACATTTGTGCAATGTTCCTATTAAATGTGATATCACTGTTTGCCTGTGTCCTTGCTGGAAATGGAGCTGGGTTTGGCTTCTGGTACTTCTTTTATTCTTTGTTTTGACAAGTTATGGAGGAACCTGAATAAACTATTCACTCTCTATTTAATGCTGCATCTTTTTTTAGGTTGTACGACCTGACAACCGTTTGCTACCATTCCCTTTATCTTCCTCTCCTCTATGTAACGTTTCTGGCAGATTTCTTCCAGGTCAGCCTCCGTCAACACTCTTGAGTTTACTATGAATTTTTGTGCTTTTCATAGCTTCAAAATCCTCACAGGCATCCATTTTATTGAATTATTTCCCCTGATAATTACAGGAGGAAGACTTGCGTTTAGAGAATGTGTACTATTCCGAGATGAAGGATGCTGGTTTCTTTGATGCTGATTGGGATTAATACCATTTTCTCCTGTAAGGACAATAGGTCGAAGTGAAAGGAGTGTACCATATTTGTAACTTGTTCCTTGTTTTGTCTGTAAATAACAGCATTCTTCCCAGAAAATTGATCATCTTAGTCATGCTGAACACACCGATCTGGTCTTGGTCTTTAGAAATTGTACACGATATGTAATGAAATATTAACAGATGACAACACTGTACTTTGCTCAAGCAAGCTTGTGATTCCTGCTTAAAGATGGAAATCATGAAGCGATCAGAGTAGCTTCTGTGACTGGAAAGCTTTTAGATGTGCTTTATGAATGTTATGCGGAAACAAAGCTCATGTTGAAAGGGTATGCCCCAATATTGCTTACGATTAGCAGAACAGTGGAACAATTGGAAAGAACTGATGAACTAGTCACTTACGTCTCGGAAACAAAATATTTATTGTACATGCAGGGATGTGTATATGGTATTGTTTAAAGCTCTTCTATGAAGCTGTTGTCAATGGAGAGGCAAATACTCTGCTGTCCGGAAACTTGACTTGTGTGGGTCACTATTTATGGGCATGTTCTACTTTAAGGACTAATATGAAGCACATTCACTCTGCTTTAATAGGGAACATCGTGCAGTATGATGGTTTTTTTGTTGTTGCAATTTTCTACTTGTATTAGATTGAGGGTGTTGGATGCCTTTGCATAGATAGGACTTGCTTCTGAGTGCTGAAGCATTAAATTTATCCATCCCCTCAGTTGTGAAACCTAAAGTCTAAAGGTGTGTGTTTGCTGCAACCAGGATAGTTGTGAAACCTAAAGTCTAAAGCATTAAAAGCAGAGGAAGCAAGCCTAAACTATGAATTAGAAAGTTGTGCTAGGTATGACAGAAAATATAAGGAAAAATGAAGAAGCAATCTTATCATGTAGCTCATTCCATTCTGTCCTATATACTCCATTACTTTAGCCATGATGATGGTTGAGGGATCGCACATGATCACGTATGTCTCTCTGAATTAAACCTCCATGTCTTTAATTGTCGGTTAAAAAAAAAACTATCTACGGTTGAGACCATTGTCATCTTCTTCGTCTGGGAATATATATTCAGGTTTTAGTGTACTTTCAAATTGACAAAGAAAACAAATCAGAACACAATTAACCATCTCAACTTATAATTACTTCAATCAGGGGGACTCGGAATGGCCAAGATCTACCAAGGGTTAACCCGATACATAAAAAGCGTTATTAATTTCTACTAGATTGAAATTCGAACCTACATCCTCTAGAATGCAGACGCCAACACAAGTACCACGTACACATGAGAAATCTGTGTAATAAACATAAAACATAAGAGAGATAGTATAATTATTTTCAAAATAAGAGAAATTTGTTTAATAGACAAAAAATATATATAAAAAAAATAGTGTAAATAAAAACACACACACACACACACACACACACACACACACACACACACACACATATTTTAAAAAACCAAAGCCCGTGGACAAAGCATATATATATATATATATATATATATATATATATATATATATATATATATATATATATATATATATATATATATATATATATATATATATGCAAATGACCTCTAGCCTAGTGGTTAAGAGAGATGCATGCGGCTCAAGTGGTCGGAGTTCGAGCCCCAGTGGAGGCGAGTTCGCCACAATTACCCATTGCTTCAATATATATATATATATATATATATATATATATATATATATATATATATATATATATATATATATATATATATAACATCGGGAGGGGAGAAGCGGAAGCGGCTGAGGAGGACTGGACGGGAATTGGGGCGCTCGGACAGAGGCGGGTTCCTACGGAAGCTTCACAGGTTCGTGACCTTTGGAAGAACAATGAATGGTGGGATTTCTCGAAAATTCTCCACGAGTACGGAGAGTCTGCTGTTGCTGCCATTGGGAATGCGAAAGTTCAGATTTCTGACACTCAGGACGAATGGGTATGGAGGCCGGGATAGCGGGGAGATTCTCCACTTCACCGACGTGAAGGATCGTCAGTCGCAGTTCCATCCGCCCGATCCTTAGCAAGGTATGTTTGAAGTCCTGCCTATTGAAATGGTCTGTATTAGGTTGGAGGTTTTCAAACACAAAATATGTAAAACCCATAATTTTTAGATTATTAATAAATAGGTTTTGTAAAGTATACTACTACTACTACTACTTATAAATTAGTTGGAAAAATATTTTTTTTTTTACAAAATTAATTAAATTGCAATGTTCTATTGATTGTATCTAAGGCCTTTTTAACCCGAGCCTATTAGCTATCGGTTTAAACCTACTACCCAAACCCGTCAGACTAAATCCTACCCACTCCCCGGTCTCCCCAGATCTACTCCACTCGTCGAGAAACCCCCTACGTAGCCCCTCTCTCTTCCTCACGTAATATCCCTCAGAAACCCATTCCATTCAGAAGCTCACAGAACACCCTAACCTTCACAAACCTTCCTCTTCTCCTCCCACACTTCATCCCTCCCAATTCCGATCACACCCCGGTGCTCCTCGCAACACCCCGGACGCATCAACACCCCTATTGGGGGCATTTTCGACGCGCGCTAACCGACCCCCGATCGGCCGACCGCCGCCCACCGGCCTCCCGCATGCCTTCCGAGCGTCAGTGTGCCGCCCCGTTGTGCGCCGCTCCGTGCGTGCGTCCGTGCCCCGTTCCGTCGCTTTTGCGCGACCCGAGTCTGAGGCCTCCCTTCAGTACTCCTCCAATCTTCCGGTATAAGAGTGAGCAGAATTCGGTTTTTCCATCGAAACTGACCCGACCCGACCCGTTTAGAACTTTCGGGTCGATTATTTTGTAAACGGGTCGGGGCTCGATTATTAGAAAGGGAATAGAACGGTTATCGGTTCGGATTACGGGTTGGAAAAATGGTTCCCGACCCGAACCGAAAACCGATTTATTTTTATTTTTTATTTAGTAAATTACTAAAATACCCCTCCCAAAAAACCCTAAATATAAATGTTCTCCCAGCCCAGTATCCCACCGCTTACTTTCTCTCTCTCCTGCTACTCATTCATTTCCACCAGCCGCTTCTTTCCTTCGAGAACCCTCTCCGAGTCTCTCTCTTTCCTGATCTCGTCGAGACTTTCTTCACTCTCCAGTCTCCACCGCTGCCACTCTCTCTCTATTGCTCAACCACCAGTTCTCTAGACCCCATCGCTGCCTCTCTCGACTCCTGTAGGGTCGATCTCATCTACATCTGACCTAGATCTCTAAAGATCTGCAAAGATCGGAGTCATCTGACCAAGATCTGTAAAGATCGGACCTAGATATGTAAAGATCGATCCTAGATCTTTCAGACCTAACCTAGATTTCTCAAAGGGGACCGTTCGTCACTCATCTGACCTAGATCTGGTAAGAAATTAACCACTCTCGTTTTTATTTTTTTACAGTAAATTATTGATTTAATTAAAAATTTCCCCTAATTTTTATGTATTTTTTTTTCATGATTCATGGCTGGTTCAGGTCCCTTGCTGTCTTGCTGTGCTGTCTGAAATATTGGTTATTTCTAACCAGTCTCTCGAACTCACTGTAAGTTTTTTTTTTCCTAACTAGTCTTTTGAACTTGAATCCGAGTCCGAGTCTTTAATATGGAAAAGTTGCAGGGTTGCTTGCTATATTTGCTGCCAAAATTTGCCAATGCAAAAAAATAGAGGAAAAAAACTCTGTTAGCTGCCAAAATTTGCCAATTCTATGTTTGCTTGCTATGTTTGCTGACAAAATTTTCTAATGCAAAAAAAAAAGGAAAAAAGAAAGCAATGTGCAATAAAATGCATCGTTAATTCAGGGTTGCAGTTTGCATAAAATTGTGCAAATTAATTGTTGGGTTATAATTTGCAGTTCTATAATATGTTGCAGTGTTTGGTAATTAGTAATACAGTTTACAGTTTACAGTTTACAGTATAGAATAATATGTTGGGTTATAATTGCAGTTTACAGTTTGCAGTTTTATAATATGTTGGATTATAATGATGTCCATGAATCAGTGTTTATAGTTTACAATTTGCAGTTTTATAATATGTTGGGTTATACTTGCATTGTTACTGGGTTTAGTGCACAGGGACATGTCAGTTTAGTTAATATGTTGCTGGGTTTATACTTAGTTAATATGTTGCAGTTTGCACAGTATAATTTTAGCTTGCACTTGCAGTTTGTAGTGTTTGTCTAAAAGTTGAAGTTTGCTGTTTGCAACTCTTCTTAAAATCACAACCGTTAGGGTTAGGTAAAGGTTAGACAGGTTATAATTTAATTATGTGATGTTTGTTAGGTAGCTTCCATCAATAGCAACAACTTCATATTCGTGCAATGTGCATATTTCTACATTTTTATGAAATTTTATATTTGTAGTTCCTATTTTGATAGCATAGTTTATTTTTTAGATGTCGCACGAAGGTGATCCACCTCAGCCACCAGTTAGTTCTCAGGCCATTAATGAGCCAATCTCCAATTCTAATTCGAGTCTTCGGGTTACTAGAAAATCTACCAAAAAACGGGCAGCATTTTGGATAAATTTTGATAGTTTTTTGGATGCGGAAGGTCGTCCAAAAGCTAGTTGCAAGCATTATAAGAAAGAATATCATTGTCATAGCAAATTAAACGGGACAACCACTGTGAAAAATCATTGGATTTTATGTCCTTTGAATCCAAGAAACCATGACTCTACTCAGTCAATACTAAACTTGCAACCAAATGCAAAGGGCACGGATAAGATACTAACTAGTTGGAAATTTAATCAAGATGAAGTCAGAAAAGCTTTGACACGAATGGTGATTATTGATGAGCTTCCGTTTCGGATTGTTGAATGTGAAGGTTTTAGAAACTTTATGAGTGTTGCGTGTCCAATCTTTCATATTCCCTCGAGGTGGAATGGCACGAGATTGTTTCGATATTTACTCTATTGAAAAGAGTAAGTTCAAAACATTTTTGAGAGAGTCTAAACAAATAGTTTGTCTAACTACGGATTCATGGACATCGTTACAGAAGATAAATTACATGTGTCTTACAGTACATTACATAAATGATGACTGGAAATTGAAGAAAAAAATTATAAATTTTTGTCCAATTTCCAGTCATAAAGGGGAGGCCATCGAAAAAGTGGTAGAGACATGTTTGCTTGATTGGGGTATTGATAGGGTATTTACTATCACAGTTGATAATGCTAGTTCTAACGATGTTGCTATTTCTTATTTGAGCAAGAAAATACAAAATTAGGGAAATAGCATTCTTAATTGCATGTATTTATATATGAGATGCATCGCTCATATTGTAAATCTCGTTGTGGTTGACGGTTTGAAGTTGATGTCTTCATTGGTTTTTCGTGTTAGAAATACAGTAAGATATGTGAGACACTCTCCTAGTAGATTCCAGAAATTTAAGGAGTGTGTTGAAGCCGAAAAGATACAAAGCAAGAAGTTATTGTGTCTTGATGTGAGCATCCGTTGGAATTCTACATTTATTATGTTAGACACGGCTCAAAGGTTTGAGAGTGCCTTTGAGAGATTCGCATCTATTGATCCATGGTTCAAAGTAGAGCTAGCGGAGCATGGTGGGTATCCTAGTGATGAAGATTGGTCTAATACAAGAAGATTATGCACTTTTCTTGAACACTTTTATGAACTCACAAAGCGTATCTCCGGTTCCTTGTATGTCACTTGCAATAACTTTTTTGATGAAATCACATCAATTGACATTCTATTGCGCACTTCAAAAGAGAGTAGTGACTTTGACTTAGCTACCATGGCCGATAAAATGAGGGAGAAGTATGATAAGTATTGGGGGGGTATCGAAAAGATGAATATGATTATATTTATTGCACCGATTCTTGATCCAAGACATAAGTTGGAGTACGTGGAGTATGCTCTTGATCAATTATATGGTGTGGAAAAGAGCGATTCCATGAAAAAGAAAGTAAAAATCGTTATGTACTCTATGTTTAATGAGTACAAAAATATTAGCACTTCTCAAGTTGGTGGCACTTCTAGTGATAGAGTTCAAACTCCTAGTAAAAATCAGCCGGTGGGATCCTTGCAATTGAAAAAGTTCATGAAGGTCCAATTCAAGAAGCATAAGATGGAATTGGAAGGTGGTGATACTAAATCAGAGCTTGACCGTTATCTAGATGAGAGTACCGTGGATGATGATGATGATGAAAGTGATGATTTTAATCTTTTGGGATGGTGAAAGCTGAATTCTCCTCGTTTTCCGATCCTCTCAAAGATGGCTAGAGATGTCTTGGCCATTCCCATATCTACCGTAGCTTCTGAGTCGACTTTTAGTACGGGTGGTCGTGTCCTTGATACTTATAGGAGCTATTTGACTCCAAAAATTGCTCAAGCACTTATTTGTTGTCAAGATTGGTTTAGGGGGCCTTCGGATCGATCCGTTGTGTCTATTATTGAAGAGGATTTTGAGGATGTCTACAAACTTGAAATGGGTAATTTAATTTTTTTAACTTGTATTACATTTTCCAATTTCGCAGTAGTTGTGTTTTAACTTGTTCATTTATTTGTTCTTATCATTAGATTTGGGTAGGTTAACTGTGGCATCAACATCAACAAGCGATATTTGATTACTTGGGAACAAATATCAAATGTCTGTAATATTCTATTTGAACTCTGTGGGAATGTTATTTTGTCTGCTACGCTCTATGCTGTATACTGATTACTCTGTCATTTTGGTGGAAAAATCTAATTATGCTCTTTAGTTTACTCTGTTAATTTTGGAGTCAAAGACCTAATTAGTTTACTCTCTGAAAAACCTATTCTCTGTTAACTTGTTCATTTTAAGTCTAACAAATGGTTTTGTCTGCTATGCTGAGATGATGCTCTATGCTGGTGTGCTCTTTACTGCTGCTACTAGCAGTATGTAATTCCATTTACTATGCTCTTGTGTGCATGATATGCTCTTTAGTTTACTGCTTCTACTCTGTTTGTAATATTCCATTTGTGCATGAACTGCAGCCATTTGTGCATGATATGCTCTCTGTTTGCAGTGGTGTGACATTCAATGCAGCTAGTGGCGAGGCAATTGTTGCAGCCATTTGTGCATGAACTGCAGCCATTTTGTGAATAGTTATTTATTGGTTTTCTTGAAATTTTTACTAACATATTAAAGAAAGTGGCAATGATGATTACGGCTTGAGAAAGTGTGTAATTGATACTACATGGCATCATACTATCAGCCTATGATGCATAAATAAGCCATCTGAGCCATATTATACTTTCTTTCCTTCTTGTCTTCTCTTTTTTGTGCATGCAGGATGCAGCTCTGTTAGTGGAATTGAATCAATTGATGACCAAATCAGCATGCTGACAATGGAATTGATGACCAAATTATTATATTAGTTATCTTTGCGGCTTTGCCTGTGTAAATTTAATGGAATAATGGAATGTAAATTGTTTCCTTGTTATTGTCTGGAAATTATTTTACCTATCTTCTGCTGCTGTTGTGGACAATGTTAAAGCAGCTGTTGTTGCCTTTTTTGTTAAAGCTGCTGTTGTGGACAATGTTAAAGCTGGCAAAGATTGCCTTTTTTGTTTAAGCTGCTGTTGACAAAAGCCTGTTGTGGAAATTATTTTACCTATCTGCTGCTGTTGCTTTTTTTGTTGTTGAAGCAGCCTGGCCTTTTTTTTGGCTGATGGACTTTGAATAATTTTGTTAAATTGTAATGAGCCGGCCCATTATATGAAAGCCCACGAACCGAATGAACCGATAAACCGAACCGATTTATTTCGGTTCGGTTTAAGTTCAGTTTTGAAGTTAATCGGTTCGGTGCAGTTTTCAATTTGGCCGATTCGGTTCATGTTTGGTTTTACTATTACCGGTTCGGTTTGAATCGAACCGAACTGATGCTCACCCCTATTCCGGTAAGTCCCTGAACCTTCTGTTTAATTTCCAGAATGTGAAACCAATTCTGTCCGACCGGAATTGACAGAATAAAGCTTTATCAATTCTGGGATAGCTAGTTTCCTGTTTTTTACCGTATGTTTTGTAATAGGTTTAATTAATTAATTAATGTTAAATGGTTAGATTAGTGTTAGCATGAATACTAATGCCTTTATAACCGTCGGATTAGTTTTTATAATTATTCAGAATAAATACTTAGTTTATTAATAAAAAACTGTAATTAGCTTGCTAATAAATTATAGGAATTAGATTCATAAAGTACAGTTATTCTAGGAAATAACGTTAGTTATTATTCCTTAATAACTCTTTTAATTATTCGCGTAATTAAATGTTTCTTGTTAATTATTAATACAAAATATTTTTGTAATAAACTCGCTAAAAAGTTTAGTTAGTTTTGTCTTATTAAAGTAAGACAGTATTTCAATACTACCCTTATATATATATATAAAATAAAATTATATATATATATATATATATATATATATATATATATATATATATATAAAATATATATATATATATATATATATATATAAAATATATATATATATATATATATATATATATATATATATATATATATATATATATATATATATATATATATATATATATATTAAAAAAAAAAAAAAAAAAAAAAAATATATATATATATATATATATGATGAGGGAGGTGAGGTGTCACCCTATGGAGGGTGTCTACTTGTCACCTCCCACATGCTATCATCATGCACCCATGTGCTTGATGATAGCATGGGGGGGGTGACAAGTAGACACCCTCCCATGAGGTGCCACCCTACCTCCCTTATTCTCTCTCTCTCTCTCTCTCTCTCTCTCTCTCTCTATATATATATATATATATATATATATATATATATATATATATATATATATATATATATAGGTATTACTAAATAAATAACTTTCATAGTTTTATTATTAAAATGGTATTTTTATATTAAAAAGTATCTATTTAAATATTATGGTTGGTTCATGTAAATAAAATGCTATTTAAATTTCAAAAGTATTTTTCGGATATTATATAAGTAAATCTAGATGGAATATTAGTTTACGAAAAATCAATTATTATTTACTAATAAATAAAATGTAGTATTTCTCGCATTATTTAAAATAATAGTTTTATTAGAAAATCGTTTTTACTAATTAATATACGTAGTTAAAGGTATTAGAAAATTGTAGCTTTATTTCTCTAAAATATTTTATCACTAAACGATTATTTTATTATAATTATTGAAAGATTTAGAGTCTAGACGATATCATATTATTAATTAGTTAATTAATTAGAATTATAGCAACCTTAGGTTGGCAACTAAGTCATATTTTGCTAATGTAGGTTTCAGTTTCAGGACTTAGCCTGAATATTTTCCTGTCATCATCTACATCATCGGAAAACAAAGGCAAGTTCATACTTATTCAAACTTATGTTTTACTTAATAATTAAAGTCATTGCATCGTAGAATCATTGTATCAACACTTGACCCATGGATCCTTCTCGGATCCAGACTGATTGCTTGATCTTGGGATTGGGGAGTAGTGTTAACACCTGTGGTCAAAGCCCCCTATTGCCTCATTGTGGATAGCGGAAGCCCAATCCACTTGGGCTGAAGTCGGACCATGTTCACTAGAACACATATTGCCTCCATTCCCAACCAGCCACACGATGTTACACGATTAAAACACTATTGCTAGATATAGATTGCATCATTTTTATTTTCAGAGATTTATTGCATCACTGCTTCTTTATTATTATTAGAAAATAAATTATGTTATAAAATTGCTTCTTGTCTCTTTTTAATTATTCATTAAAATGCTGGAATGGATATGTTCTTGTTTCCCTCCTGACTGGAGACCAATATTTTAGGTGGTTGTGATGACGAGGAGCTGGCTTATAGTTCTTACTACGGACCCGACTTGGATTTCGAGGAGTTAGTTGAACCCGGACAAGGGACCCAGGAGTTCTAGATGCACATTTCCATTAGTTTCCTTTCCTTAATTTTGAAGTTGTAATAAATGAACAAGTTGTAATAACTGAATGTTTCTTGCTTTTGTGTTTTTTCCAATTAGACTCTTGGTTTGAATTTCAAATGTTTTAAATAAAATTTTATTCTGTATTTAGAATGTTGTTCCTGCGTTGCTGCTGGTTGATATAGCTTACTGCCGTCATCTCACAACGATACAGGTTGGGCATGATCTGACTGGACCCAGTATATTAGGATTGGGTCGTGACATATTTTCAGTGGTGGCCCATACAGGTCAGGTTCTGCAAATTTGATCTAGTCAACTTTGTCTAGATCAGCATGCAGTCCTGTAATCTGACTTAGGTCTAAGTATGACTTTAGAAAAATAGACTCTAGAAACAAATTAGAACACTTAGACTACTTTCACCCTATCACAACATAGGACCGAATTTATCTTATTTATATAATATCTATTTTTGCTTGCTTATAGTTTCGTAGGTTACCTTGCTTATGTTTGTACCTAAACCTTTCGAAAGATGGCGTAAGGGAAGACAACCTGCTCTAGGCCTGCTGTCGAAGAGGTTTCATCCTCTGAGAACACACCTACCCAGGCCCAATCTAACCCTTCTCCGTTGCAGCTTACAGATCGTCCTCATGCTGCACGGACTCTCCGACGTTGCTTACACTTCCACAGTGCATGAAACAACACCGATTCCTCCGAAGACCACACCACCATCTGCTGATGTAAATCTTTCCGCTGCCCCATATAGGACCGTTGTGCACCTTTAGAGGAGGATGAATAGTATGTGTTGTTAGCCCAATGATTACATCGTGTTTTTGAATATGGCTAATCAAATTAAGTTTAACATAATGATGTCACTAATATTCATATACTCACTATCTTGTTGCTACTTAAACTTAGCATTGTCCTATATCATATTGCCATGCTTGTCTCGTACTACAATATATTTTGCTCGCCTAACATATATTTGTAGACATGCAGTAAGCATGATCAAACATGATCAAACTAGGATATAAGCAATGAAGAATTAATAATGGACCAAAGACGGCGTCATACAAAAAGATTTCTCCGAACTGCCTAGCGACCTATCCGGGGCCTCGCATCGGGGGTTCCGCTGCCCAGTCAGCAGACAGAGGTCGAGGGGGCAGCGCCCTCCGTCGGGTGTTCGAAGGCGAAGCCTCCGAAAGGTATTCAGATTTTCAGATCTGCTTATCTTTGGACGACTGCTGTCAAGGAAAAAACGTCTTCAGTTCTACTCAATATCAGAAGAAAGGCGTCATCAAAGGGCTCTTGGTTTATTCTATTTGTTCCAAGTCTGTAATCTTCAATTTATTGAGTCTAGAAGAATGTGTACGTTGAGTCGCACTGTGTCATCTCAACCCCTAGACATATCTCTCCAAGCTCTACCAAACAAACAGACCAATTCGTGAACCAAGCCCAAGCTTCACCAAGCCAAACAAAGCCCAAAGGCCATTCTGCCACCTAAGAGGCAGAATTCGGGCCGAACTCTGCCCCTACACAGAGTTCGGGCCGAACTCTGTCTCCTAATTTTTAGCACCCTAATTTTTAGGGCCTGCTTGGTACAAGCTGTCCAACGTTCAAAAATTTAAATTCTTGGGGCAGAATTCAGGCCGAACTCTGCCTCCCCAGAGTAGTATAAATAAGGCTTGATTTCTCTCATTTCATATCATCTTTCTATCTCTCACTCTCAATCATCTAAGCCTTATACTACCTAAGCCTTATTCTTCCAATCTACTAGCCATAAAACTTCCTAATCCCCAAGGTGCTCAAGTGCGATTCAGCTAGAAGTTTTTGTGTAAGAGTTGAAAAGAAAAGTCACTTGGACAATTCCAAGTTTTGCCACCTGCGAATCTGTAAGAAGGTGGCGTGCTCTTTTGAGTAAAGGCACGTCGTTGTACATTATTTCACAAATAGTAGATTTCAATCCTGAACTAGAGTTCTTAGGCCTGGACTAGTCTTCCACGAGGGAAACCAGGTTAAAACTGCTGTGTCTGCGAATGCTCTTCTGATCTTTATTTACTTCTGTATTTTTCTCTGATTTATTTACTATCTTGATAGTTGTTTTATGGAGGTGATATAGAGTTAATTTTTTTATTTGGTGATTATCGACACAAACTCTATTCACCCCCCTCTAGAGTTGCCTACACGTTATTTTAATTGGTATCAGAGAAAGGACTCTATTGTTAGGCTTAAAATCCTTAGAGTAGATCCTTGCTTATTTGTGTATGGCATCGTATTCCTCCTCCTCAGATAAAGAGGGTTTTACTTCTAGTATTATGGACAATCATGTTTCTTCTAAATGCAAGAAATGCTCTAAGTGGAAAGCTATGGCTAAACAATCCTTAGAGATTCTTGAGGACTTTCATTCTACAAATGAAGAACTTTCAGAAAAGGTCATTCATTTAGAAGAATCTAATGAGCTTTTGAGAAATGAAAACAATAATTTATTATCTAGACTTGACTCTCAAAACTCATCTTGTGTTTCTTTAAAGAGTTTGAATAATTCTTTAATTTTAAAAATCAAATCTCTTTTCTCATCATTAGAAGATCTTAAGAAGCAAACACATGAGCTACATCATTTGCATGATACTTCTATAGAGTCTTTAAAGAAGCAAAATTATGATTTTATTTCTAAAATTGCTATATTTGAAAAAAAGAATTATGCTTTAAAAACTAAATTTGATTCTCTTACTTGTATGCATGGTAATTTGTTATTAGAACATGATATTCTTAAGACCAAATCCATGCATGCCCACTCTAGAGATATTCATCATTCTAGTATGTCACATGTTCATAATCATGCTCATTCCGATACATATGCACACACTAGTATTAGGTGCTTCTATTGCTCTCGCATTGGACACATGAGTGTAACTTGTCCTATTCGTAGGAGTTTTTCTACCAATGCTAGAGTAAATAGTATATGGGTCCCTAAAGCTAACAAATGTGGATCCAAGTTTATTTGGATACCAAAGTCTTCGCCTAATGTTGTAGGTGGAGCTTTTTGTATCGAGATATAGCACCGAGGAGCGTGTTGGTGGTTGCAAAGCTCAAAGGTCATATTCCAAGCAATTGTACCAACACAAGTGTGGCCACTAGAGCCACTTTGGTAACATGCTAAACGATTCTCTTTAAATGGTTCATATTTATTGAATCTAGCATGTTTTTCTTGATATCTTGCTACTAGCTCACATTGACATTCTTCAGTTGCTTTTTATATAAATCAATGTGAAATATAATACTAGCATGCTTAGTTAATTTTTTATTATTTCTTTTATCTAGCATGACTAGTTACTTAGCGTAAATGATTAGTTCACACTATGTAGTTTATCACTCATTTTCTATTAGTGTGACACATTTACATATGCATGCTCGCTATTCTTTGTCTTTATTTATGAAGCATGCATATCACTCCAGTTCATAGGAGCTTGATTCTTAAATTTTAGCTTGACTCTCCATTTTTAAAGTTTCTGAGATATTACTTCTTACCGATTTCTTTTTAATATGTCATATTTTTTTAATCGGTATTTGTGAATATATGTATTTTGCACAAGCTTCTTATCACTTGACAAGTATACACTTATACTTCCATTTTAACCTTGTGCTTACATAATATATTCATTATTGATTTTCATGTTTTATTTTGATTAAACCTCTTGAGAATCAATTAAGTCTCTGCCCAATAAAGTGTATTTATACATATTATTTAATTTGTGATTGTTTTCAATATTTATTAATGATACATGAATATATTTATTTTTCTATGTAGTTCATGTATTTCTTATATTGATATCTATTTTTGTATAAATATCTTCTGTGGGCATATGAGTTAAGCTCAAGTTTCATATTATTTTGAAGAGTATCTATTCATGTGCTTACCTCATACTTTAGCTATTGATTCTTTTGACCAAATTTATGTTATCTTTTCTTGAATCAATTAGCTTTCTCCTTAAAGCTTTCTTTTGATAATATCTTCTTACCACTTGGGTGACTTTATGTATATATGCCTTTTAATTGATTTTTGATCTTTTCATGTATGCCTATTTGTGATATATATATATATATATATATATATATATATATATATATATATATATATATATATATATATATATATTAATGATTCCTAACTTATGATATTTATTTGTTTTACTTCTTCAAGTTAGGATGTTGAGAGAAAATGTTTATTAGTGTCTTGTTCATGACTTTTATGGAAGTTCTTTTAAGAGTTGCTTGGTTTTGTGCTTTACCTTACTTGTTAAAATTATCGTACTTATTAGTGCATATTTTGAGTATGTATCTTCTATATATTTATCTCCATAAGTGCATTATGAAAATGTTTGTTTTAAAAATATTCTTAGCAAATTTTAATGATTATTCTTTCATTATTATTTGGGTATTTACCTTTCTTATACTTAGGAATTTTGGATTTGATGTTGTTTCATGATACTGCATATATTCCTTTAAATCTAAATTCTTAAAAGTAAAGAACATTTTGGGAACAAGCCGAAAGGGTCCTTCTGTCACACAGGTGTAAATAGCCTGAAGCTACACGGTGTACTCGTCTTCGGACTACCGCTAGCTAGGAACCGGAACCTACAGCTAACCCAAAGTGATCAATACTTTATAGACTTAAGATTTATTAAGGTCTACTTGCAACCATTATCTAGTTCTAGATCCACCCCTAAGTTCCAGAATACATCATCATATCTAGCTATAAATATTTTTATTATTGTTGTCCAATGATATTTTTGTAACACATAAGAATACATGTAATTGATATATCATACTTCTCATGTCCTTAGCTACTATGGTTTGAGTATGTATTGAGATTTTCTATTTCTAGAGAATACACTTATTTCATAATGGCTATAATATTTTTGAATTCTCTAGATCGATCTATTATTTCATTATCTTCAGTTAACCTCAATACTTGGCAAAGAAACTTGTTTCATTGTGTTTTCATGAATATCTTTTTAGCCTCATTTCGAGAAGAGCATAATTCTTTTATTTAAGTTATCCTCTTGCTCTTATCCTTGCTTAGTAAAGAGTATATATATATCATTTTGATCATTCAAAATGTATTACCCGTATTGTGAACTCTATGCTTAAGCATGTATCTTTAGTGTTAGTGTCTTAAGATTTAATGAACACATTTATCTTGTTAATGGCCTACCTCATTAATCTTAATTAGTTATGCAACTTGCTTATTTGCGATGTATTGTTAAGCTACATAATTTTTGCTCACTTTCACTCATCTAGCTATCTTCTTGAATTTCAATCTATATGTAATATGCTAGTTTACAAAAACATGATTTATGAATTTTCTTGATGAGATTTGTTTTCTATTTTAGATACATATGTTTGTCTCTAAAATTAGTTTGACAAATATTTTATTTAATCCTGTTTCTATTAAGGTTTGTGATTCATCGCTTTAACTTCCTTCCATACTAGTCATTGGTAAGCATCTCTTAAATTTCTCTCATCTTTTGAGTCATGATTTTATCATATTATCATTTCTTTAGAATAAATTTGCACATTTAAATAATATTGACTCTTTTCTATATTTTTCGTTGTTTTGTTTATATGGTTTTTAGATGAGATTTATGACGGATCATAATTATTTATTGGTTTACTTTATGAATGATCCTAATGATTGAAGAGTCCTATATTATCTAATTATGTGGTTATCAAGTTAATTTATTACTCTACTTTGACAACTCATGGATTATCACATATGCTCTTTGCTATTTGAACTTCATTGGTTTCTCATTTAGTATTAGCAAGTTTGGATTATTACCCGTTAATGGGTACATATGTGGTAAAACACACATAGTCCATACAAAGCAATAAATTGGTTGATCATTTCTTAATTAGATAATCATGGACATGATATTTGAGTTTTATTTTTTTTGTATTTTTGAGCTATATTTTGTCTTTCACTATGATTGATTTAATTGACTTTATTTTTTTCATGATGATCTTCTTTTCAAAAGGTAACATGCATTGATATATTATATTTAAATATGAGAGTCTTATATATAGGCTAATGTATGTCATCTTTTGATTAAATGTGCTTAATTAAAATATTATTTTGATCATTCATCTTTAATGGCTACTAATTGGATATCTCTTCTTGACTAAAGATGATATTATTCGTTCTATGACGTTTTTTATAGCCTTATATGCATTAAGCAAGGGGAAGAAATCAATAGTTGATTTACCCCTAGATGAAGTTATCATTTTTTCTGTTATAAGTACTTTGGAACTAGATACGCATATTTTAAGGGGGAGCAAATAAATTGGTTCAATTCATTTATACCCTTTAATATGTCGTATACCTAGTTCATCATTGACCCATATTTTTATCATTTTTTTAGTGATTGAGGTTATGATACTGTTATTTTGTGAAAGGTTTATAAGAGTATATGCAATTGTTTTCATCATATTATCTCTCTTTTTTATGAGTCATCTCATAAATATTAACTTTCGTATCTTATCTTGATGACTATTGTGCTTTCTTTGATTTAGCTTTCCTAGTATGCTTAATTGATTTGACTTTTCTTGTTGAGGACTTACCCAAAATTCATGATTTTATCTATATTGAGAGGGAGCATTCAAGTCGACTGAATTTCTCTTTCTTAAATAATTTTCTTATTTACCTTCATGTTTATCTAAAGGTATTCATATAGCATGATAAGGTAATTGAGTTCAAATGCATGAATTTTGGATAAGCAAATAGATTTGCAAATAATAAGATCATTTTATATCAATTGTTTTATTTTACATTGATCATTCTTTTATTTTGTTCCACTATTTATCTGTGGACAATTGTGACTATCATAGTTTCATTGATCAATGTTTCAAGTTTATTTATTTCAATTGATATATATTTCAATATCTCAATTGGCATCTTTCTTCTTTGATATCTATTATTTACAATTATCTAATCCCTATGGTTTTTGACTGAATTTTTTTTTCAAAACTAGAACAATATTTCATATCATACTAACCAGAATACTGGAGAGGGGGGGGGGGCATACATAGCCAGCTACGTATATTGAAATGGAATCCACCTCGCTATACGGTCACGGCTGTCTAGATACATGAGGGTTTAACTACAAGCCATCAGTCTCTTATGGTCATTAACAAGCCTATTGTCTCAATCTCAAGCAAGTAGTAGCAGTTACAAGATGTTAGAGCATCAAATATACAATAGTAAGGCGTCCCCTATATTACATATTTGGATGATCATGAAGCTAGTCGTACAAAATATGAAGACTAGCAAGAGTTTCAGTCATACATGATCAACCCTAGGATTTGTTAATCATGCTACAGCCCGTAGGCAGACAGTAAGTAAAGTACAATCGAGCTAACACGTGCTCGTCGGCTAAATGCCTCAAAAGAATATTTTTACAATAGAGTGGGAGAGCAAAATAAAACCCACTCGTTGCCGGGGTTACGCCTGGTGGTCACCATCTGGCTGAAAGGTAGGAAGATCCTCTGGATCTGCTCCGGTATCTGGCCATACAAAACCAGCTGGGTCAGATCCCAGAAAGAGCAAGTGCCACAAAGGAGGCTTCACTTAAGAACTAAACCAGCAATTAGCACAAAACATAATTATATAATAAAAAACTGGAAATATAGAAAATTATGATAATATACGATAAGATAACCATGGGACTATTCAGATAACCAAGTTACAACCCGTAAACCAAACAAGGACCGAGTTGTAACCCCTCATCTGAACGAAACTTGGTTTTCCACCATTTATCGATAAAGTAAGAACAAGCATTCAGGTCATGCTAACGATCTTGTACAGGATCAGGACACGACTAGACTGGGTTCGACTCCATCCAATCAATGACGGCCACGCAATGAGTACGGCTTGATACTTTAACTAGGGTTATCACATGCCTAATTACTAGCAAGATACAATGAGATTGTCCCACAACCACAAGCCCTGCAGACCATCCAGGCTATCCGGACGTAATTAGGGGTTGAATTCATGTGGGTACATCGTCCAGGAAACGCATGTACCCTTAGGTAGCTTGAAGGGTGCAACACATGACAGTATGCTGGAAATGTGCCCTACTCGACGGCAGGCTACAGATCCCATGATGGGGCGCCCAGATAACGGGATTGCCTGTAGCTGGAAAATCTCTTCATGACTACTGGATTATTCTAGTTATTAGCCTTAGTCAGTTTAAGTAGGTACCCCTGACCGTAGTACTCAGGGGTCCCTGCCCTAGACATGATGCGAGACAATACTGGTTTACTTGTACAAACACAATCGTCCACGGTGTCCAGGCCATTCATTCTTGTCATTTCATGCTAGCCATCGCAACAGCTTTCAATAGTTCCCATCGGGCTTACTTGTCATATCTTGTCATGTCACGTCATGTCAGTTACTTGACATACCATGCCATGTACAATTATCATTCCAGTCATATTAAATAAATTCGTGATTATCAAGTTCATGACAAAAGACGTAAGGATATAAAAGGGTAATAGTGTACGCCATAGGGACTCAAAGTCTCTACGCGAGCAAGACTACGCCTAAGAGACCCCGAGCGTAAAACAGCTCTACGCGGGCAAGACATAAGGATAGGCAGCTCTACGAGAGCAAGAGAGCAGGTGGGTGGGGTTCTACGCGAGCAAACGCTTTACGCTAGCAAAGTCGCATGCGGGCGAGACTCTACGCGAGCAAATGCTCTACGCGAGCAGAGCTCAACGCGGGCAAATGCTTTACGCGAGCAAGCACTCCACCCAACGGAGTAGCCCCTGCGTAGAGTTCGAATGAACTCAGCGTAGAAGCGATTACGCTGGTACGCAAATGCATGTATGTAAAGGGTAATTAATACGCGGGCACGTAAAACATGTGCGTAAAAACTAAATACTGTACTAGTATGTAAGAACATGTGCGTAAAACTGTATCTTCTCTCCAAGGCCGGTACAAGCAGGCGTAAAAGCTCAAGAAAGCCTCATCTCGGTCGAGTCTCGGTGAAATCTAGCCATTCAAGAGCCAAACTTGCGTAAAATCAAAATTTCCACCACATGGAACTCCCCATTTCGAAAACAACCAAGTCCAGTAGATCAAAACCATAACGATCAATAATACTAAAACTCAGATCTACATGAAATGAGCCGCAAAAATTAAAAATGCTAAGTACTAAAGTGTCTTTCAATCTCGTGAGGAAGACAATAGAACAACAAAATTTGAGTTCCTCCATGAAGCAAGTTGTACTTGCCTTCTGCGGGTGGTCGGTGGAGAAATAAAGAAGGAAGAAGAGTAGTAATAGGAAATGAATGAGGAGAGAGAAGGGTTGTTGGATTAATAAATGGGGGATGGTGGTAGGTAGGGGTTTGCATACTAACTCAAACCAAACCAAACCCAACCAGACTGAACCCAATCGAACTCGAACCAAGCAGTTAAAATGCCAAAATAAATCGTGCAATGAGACACGCAATATGAGTCAAAATATGTACACGTATACCAAGAATACATAATACGACCTACGGGTGTTACACATTAATATTAACTTTCGTATCTTATCTTGATGACTATTGTGCTTTCTTTGATTTAGCTTTCCTAGTATGCTTAATTGATTTGACTTTTCTTGTTGAGGACTTATCCAAAATTCATGATTTTATTTATATTGAGAGGGAGCATTCAAGTCGACTGAATTTTTCTTTCTTAAATAATTTTCTTCTTTACCTTCATGTTTATCTAAATGGTATTCATATAACATGATAAGGTAATTGAGTTCAAATGCATGAATTTTGGATAAGCAAATAGATTTGCAAATAATGAGATCATTTTATATCAATTGCTTTATTTTATATTGATCATTCCTTTATTTTGTTCCACTATTTATCTGTGGACAATTGTGACTATCATAGTTTCATTGATCACTGTTTCAAGTTTATTTATTTCAATTGATATATATTTCAATATCTCAATTGGTATCTTTCTTCTTTGATATCTATTATTTACAATTGTCTAATCCCTATGGTTTTTGACTGAATTTTTTTTTTCCAAAACTAGAACAGTATTTCATATCATACTATGTTTTTGGATGTCTTTCTTGGATTTTATGTTGGTAAACTGTCTATTGATTATTTTCAAATTCTTTTAGTTTTACCAACTATTTGTGTTTTGACAAGCTATTTTCTATTTGGCACTCTACATTTGGTATGTAGTTTCTATACTTGTCTTTACACACTTCTCCCATTGTTCCTCATTTAGTATATCTTGATCATGATTGTCTATGCCTTCCTTCTTTACTTATGCTTGAGTTTGTTTTATCTCTTATTACGTGGGAGCTTATTTTTTGATCATGTCAAAGGGGGAGAAATAAGTTTAAGTTAGCACGCAATACATGTTTATTAGTGACAAATGCATCTATCGTATATGTCTTAAACTTAACTGATTTGCCATAATAAAAAAGGGGGAGATTGTTAGTCCAATGATTACATCATGTTTTTGAATATGGCTAATCAAATTAAGTTTAACATAATGATGTCACTAATATTCATATACTCACTATCTTGTTGCTACTTAAACTTAGCATTGTCCTAATTGTCCTATATCATATTGCCATGCTTGTCTTGTACTACAAAGTATTTTGCTTGCCTAACATGTATTTGTAGACATGCAGTAAGCATGATCAAACATGATCAAACCAGGACATAAGCAATAAAGAATTAATGATGGACCAAAGACGCTGTCATACAAAAAGATTTCTCCGAACCACCTAGCGACCTATCCGGGGTCTCGTATCGGGGGTTTCGCTGCCCGGTCAACGGACATGGGTCTAGGGGGCAGCACCCTCCGTCGGGGGTTCGGAGACGAAGCCCCCGAAAGGTATTCAGATTTCTAGATCTGCTTATCTTTGGACGACTGCTGTCAAGGAAAAAGACATCTTCAGTTCTACTCAATATCAGAAGAAAGGCGTCATCAAAGGGCTCTTGGTTTTTTCTATTTGTTCCAAGTCTGTAATATTTAATTTATTGAGTCTAGGAGAATGTGTACGTTGAGTCGTACTGTGTCATCTCAACACTTAGACATATCTCTCCAAGCTCTACCAAACAAACAGACCAATTCCTGAACCAAGCTCAAGCTCCACCAAGCCAAACATAGCCCAAAGGCCATTCTGCCACCTAGGAGGCAGAGTTCAGGCCGAAATCTGACCCCACACAGAGTTCGGGCTGAACTCTGTCTCCTGATTTTCAGCACCCTGATTTTTAGGGCCTGCTTGGTACAAGCTATCCAACGTTCAAAAATTTGAATTCTTGGGGCAGAATTCGGGGCGAACTCTGCCTCCCCAGAGTAGTATAAATAAGGCTTGATTTCTCTCATTTTATATCATCTTTCTATCTCTCACTCTCAATCATCTAAGCCTTATACTACCTAAGCCTTACTCTTCCAATCTACTAGCCATAAAACTTCCTAAGCCCCAAGGTGCTCAAGTGCGATTCAGCTAGAAGTTTTTGTGCAAGAGTTGAAAAGAAAAGTCACTTGGATAATTCCAAGTTTCGCCACCTGCGAATCTGTAAGAAGTTGGCGTGCTCTTCTGAGTAAAGGCACGTGGTTGTACACTATTTCACAAATAGTGGATTTCAATCATGAGCTAGAGTTCTCAGGCCTGGACTAGTCCTCTACGAGGGAAACCAGGTTAAAACTGCCGTGTCTGCGAATGCTCTTCTGATCTTTATTTACTTTCGTATTTTTCTCTGATTTATTTACTATCTTGATAGTTGTTTTATGGAGATGATATAGAGTTAATTTTTTATTTGGTGATTCTCGACACAAACTCTATTCATCCCCCTCTAGAGTTGCCTACACTTTATTTCATGTGTGATGTGCAACAGAAATAATCACCAATTAATTTTTTTTAAGCAGTTTATAACTATGACAATAATAAAGAGACAGAATTGTAAGTGCAGCAAGGGATAGAAAATCAAACTCAGTGAACGCCGCGATATATATTGGTTTTCTTTGAAGAGGACTAATTCAGTTGCAGGTACTCTTGTCCGCTGTTAATCTACTATTCACAAGCTAATTAAGAGCTTACAGTCTCTTTACAACACCGTGCTTGGTGACAAGTGCATGACTGACTTCACAACACCGTGCTAGGTGACGAGCGCACGACCGGCTTCGAAAACTGAGATATTTTCTGAACTTGAAAAACCTCTTTACAATTCTGTAAACCAAAGACTCTAAATCGAACAGATATTACTGGCTTTGGCTAAGAGATATATAGGTGGAATGTGAAAGCTTTAGATCGCTGAAAAACACTTTTAGAAATAGATAGAGAGAAGAGTGAATGAGTGATTAGAAATAAAAAATTTTCTTCTATTTATAGGTATTTTTGGGAACCGAACTCGGGCAGAGTTCAGATGCGAAGAACTCACAGACGAACGTTGTATGCAGATTTGGAGGCAACTGAATATTCAAATATATTGGACCGAACTCGGTCATAGTTCTGTCTGAGTTCTATCACTCTAGAACATGTTTTGTATGGCCAAATTTGCATAGGATTTTATGGCTTTTTAGATACGTGGAGCTTAGATAAATGGGTAGACTTTTTAGATGAGTGGACTGTAGATAGCCTAAGCCAGTAGTACCCGATCGATTTTACATTCTGTGTCCTAGACTCAATAAAGAATAAAATACAAAATAAAATGTAAAATGACTCGATCTGATTCCGATTCAATTTTGCTTTTGGATGACGACTTAAATGCTTGTTGTAGATGTAGTACGCTCTTCGATATTGATTTCACTTGTCCTGAATTGTTAGTAGCTGTTTCGTATATTTTGTGTACCGACTTAAGTCATCGTTGATTATCAAAATCAGGTGTGACCATTAGGCAATGGGCCAACACCCCACCTGTGCCAGTGGACCCCACCGAGCTCGTAGGCCTACTACGAGGAGTTCTTGAGGCCAAGAGGGCTCAAGCTGAAGCTAATCGCGAACAGACCGCGATTATGAGAGAGGGCATGGAGAATGCCCATAATATGGCTATGGCAGCACTAGACTCGTCATAGTCAGATCAGAGGCCCGCCAAAGTAAAATAAGAATAATTTGTTAAGTTTTATGTTTTATTGGAGAAATGTAAAGTCTGACAAGCAGCCTATTAGCCAGAAAAATGTTAGAAATATGGAGAGTTTCAAGAAGTTGGATCCGCGCCCTTTCAAAGGAACAGAGGACCTCATCTATGCGGATGAATAACTGGACGATATGGATCGACTTCTTAGCGTCGATCGACTCCCAGCCGATCTTATGGTAAAGGCTGTAGCTTTATAGCTCAAGGATCTAGCCAGTATTTGGTACATGAATGAGCCTAGATTCCAGACTGGCGAAACCTCCTGCGTTCCTTCAAGAAACAGTTCAAACAAAAAATTTTTTTGGAAGCCGCTCTAGAAGCTATGGGGAGGCAGTTTCATGATCTGAAGTAGGAAGACCGTACTATTGAGGAGTACGCAGCTGAGTTCAACCTGTTCGGTAGATTTGCACCCCGCCTGGTAGAAGACCCAGTGGAACGTGCCTAGAAGTTCCGGCATGGATTACGAGAGGAGATCCGCACCTTGGTAGCTACAAACGGTACGAAGTCTTATGATAAAATGCTGAAGGTGGCTCAAGATGTTGAGGTAGCTCACCTGACCGACCCAAGAGGGAGCACCCAGGAAACAACATCAACTATCAGGGCAATAACAAGAGGACCAACAACAACAACAACAACTAGCCCTCTCACCTTCAGCAGCAACAACAACCAACAACACCCAACAAGGCGCCCCAATACCATCAACAGAAGACAACCAACTGCGCTTATTACAAGAGGTCCGGTCACACCGTAGACATCTGCAGGAAGAAGTTGGGACAGTGTCTTGCTTGTGGATCTGCCTTCTACCAAGTGAAGGATTATCCAATTGTATTTAACAGGACTGGAACTGGCCAACAAAGAGGTTCACTACCCACCCAGCAGCAGCACTACAACCAGCAGAGGGCCGGGCAAGCTTTTGCTTTGGCCATTGAGGAGCTAGAAACAGAGTCAGAGACTGAAGGAGATGTCATCGCAGGTGCCATTTTTATTACATTCGCATCCGACTTTAGCTTTATTTAACTCTGGAGCTTCACATAGTTTCATATCATCGAACTTCATTACTGCATATCACATAGATATAGGATATAGTAATATGATCTGTAGAGTAATAACAGGAGGTAGACCTATCCCAATCACAGAGACTTGCACCTGCCCTATCACTATCTCAGGTCATACCTTTCTAGCACCCTTCTAGTTATGTCTCTCCCTAATTACGATGTAGTCTTGGAAATGGACTGGCTGAGCAGGCAGCACGTCATGATAGACTATCATCGGAGGACCTAAGTTTGAGGTGGCTCGAGCACCAGAGAGCAGGGGTGTGTCTCCTACACCTCCATCACAGAAGATTTTGGACCCCCTCATCCCCTTATAGCAGAATTTCTAGATGTCTTTCCCGACAATCTTCCAGGATTATCCCCCTAATCGTGACGTAGAGTTCACTATCGACCTAGTTCCTGACTCTTCTCCTATCTCACAATGATACTACAGAGTCAACCCAAAGGAGGCCAAAGAGATGAAGGATCAGATTGATGAGCTCAAGGCCCAGGGATTTATCAGAAATGGAGCTTTACCCTAGGGGGTACCAGTCTTGTTTGTGCCCAAGAAGGACAAAACTGTATGGATGTGCATAGACTACCGAGCATTGAACAACATCACCATCAAGAACAAGAATCCTCGATTGACGACCTCTTCGATCAATTGAGCAGAGCAAAAGTTTTTTCGAAGATTGATCTCAGGTGTGGATATCACCAAGTTAAAGTGAGAAAAGAAGACATTCCAAAGACGATATTCAACACCAAATATGGACAATATGAGTTCTTGGCCATGCCTTTTGGACTTACAAATGCTCCAGCAGTGTTCATGAATCTCATAAACAAGGTCTTCCATGAGTATATGGACCAGTTTATCATTATCTTTATCGACGACATTCTGATCTACTCAAAGACCTAAGAAGAACACGAGAAGCACTTGCAGATAGTCTATCACGATCCGTTATCCAAATTATTGGGCCAGGCCGAGCCATGTCCAGCCTACGCTTGGTTAAAGCATAGTAAGCTGTTCTAAGAGTTTATACATGAATGATACTAAGTGTACTAACATTAAGCCAAATAAGATTTTATCACAACACAGCTTCTATTGACGAAAGTAAACAAGTGTTAGAAGTTATTATACTTCAAATGTATGAGATTGGAGACAAAGTCCAGTATCCAAATATAAGTTCAAACCAAAGTCTAAGTATCAAAACACATGAAAGATATCTAAGCAAGGTTCCCCGCTGGGGCCTCTTCTGGAGCTAAGGCCAGGTCCTCAAGTGCAGTGCCATAATATGTATCACATAGCATTTCCTCCTCGGAAAGTGCACCTACAACGTTATCCTGTCAGGACGGGAGCAAGTACTAATTCTACAAACAGAATATACTGAGCATGAAATGAAAAGAGATGTAATAACTGGAATTATGTCATGGCACAATCTATCATGTAATATCACAACTATCATGTTAAGGATATATTTGTCATGGCAACATATGTATATATATTGTTTAAAACTGGAGCAGGTACGTGATCGTCAATAGGTGTAAAATGTACTATAGCACAAGTATATAAAATGTACTTCCGTACAAGTAAGCAAGCGATAGATGTACATACGTACAGATACAGCTGGTACGCCTATGACAAGGTATACATATAAAATATCAACCTTGCTCGGTACATACGTACGGGAGAAGGTGGCATGATCACGTACTCAACTATCAGTTTCTCCCATTGTAAAATCCTTAAATTTCTACTATATATTTTTTTATTATTAAATTTGGTACTGATTTAAATTTTTATAATTGTACGTCGCGTCGTCGTATTGTACGTCGCGCGCGAAATATCATTTTTCGTAATTGCTCGACGAGTCCGAATATGTGCGAGCGTGCATATTTTTAGAAAATCATTTTCTATTTCAAAATAATAGATATTATAATTATTTTGCTATCATTTCTAAGTTTGTTATTTTTACTTCATTTCTAAAAGTTATTAATAATAAATAATATTTTGTATACTAGAAAAGCATAATTATGTAAAAATTATTTGTGCATATTTCATAATTATTTAATAGTTTATTTATAAATAAATAGTGTAATTTTTGAAATTTATATTATAGCATATTTTTGAATATTTAAAAATGTTATTTTTTAAACTAGTTATTTTTAAATCGGTTGAAAGATTTATTAAATAAATTTTATTTAAATTTTGAATAAGGATTTAGATATTTTGGATATTGTCTACAATTTAAATTTAATGGAGATTGAACCCAAATTTAATTTAAATAATTAATTTGGGTTCAATCCTTATCCAACTGGGAATTTCTACATCCTATAAAAGGCAGGTACTCATCCATAAACTTCTACCATTCATAAATTCCTCCATAAATATTTCTACCACAACGTGAGTGCATCGTGTCGGTGTCCAAATCCTTCGCGTGTCAGCCGTGACGGCCTCGAGTCCGACCCCGGGTAACTTTCCAATATCTTATTCCAATTTTCTTTACATATCAATCTCGTTCCGTGTCCAACACAGGGACACATACTCGTCAAATCCATCCTCCGCTTCCTCCTGGTCCCGACCCCAGCACACGAAACTGCCACGACGGCAGAACCACCACCGCCATGGCCACCTTCTGATCCACTGTCACCACCGTCACCCTACCCTCTTGGCCGCCATCTCCACCCGTATCTCAGCCATCGACCGAATCCCGGCCTCGCCTAAGCCATAGCCTCCAGCCTGCACCCGCTGCCATCACCACCACCGTCTGAACAACCTACAATATCACTACCGACAGCCCCGGACAAACCCCGTCCACCGCGTCCAACGCCACAACCAACCGACCTATTCCCATTCCGTCACCGTCATCAGCGACGACCGCCAAATGCATCCCCAACTCCTCACCGCCACCACCATCCTTCGTCGAACCCCTCGACTCCGGCCAACCCGTCACCGTCCTCCAGCACCAACCTACCACCAGTACCACCATCACCACCATCACCATCGATCACCAGACTCCATCGCCGTGACCGGCAACCCCACGACCAGCCCAAATATCCACATCACCATCATTCCCCAGAAAAGAAAAAAGAAGAAGACAAGATATCCTAACCCGTACCTATCCCCGTCGTGGCCGCGTCGGTCGCATATCGTCGTGCCACCGCGAGACTCCGCGGACCCCACACGTGTGCCCTCCATCGTGGGTCCGCCTCATCCGCCACGCCCGGGGATCAGCAGCGTCGGCGACCGTCCAAACCACCAGTAGCCGTCGCTTTTCCTTCGTTGACCCAGCGCCGATCCAGCACCGCGTCCCCGCGTCGGCTAGCGCACCGCCCGGCACCGCCGACCCCCCGCTCTTCCTCTTCTGCGCCCTCACGCTCGCCGCTTCCCTCTCCTTCCTCTCCTCCGCTCTCTCCCCATCAGTTTTCCTCTGCACAACTTTTCCCCCTTCTCTCTCTCCTATAGGAACAGTTGCTGATATATTTTTTTTATTTGTTTATTTATTATTATTAGTTATTAAGTATTATCTCATATACTTAAAATACAGTATTATAGTATTACTTAGTATATGTATACTATATACATTATTATAAAATATTCTTACTAATAATTTGTTTTAATAAAGAGTAAATATATACCAGTATTTTCTAAAAAATTATATGATAACAAAATATTGTATTAGGCTTAGCCATACAATTTCAAAAGTTTAGTCTTAGTCCTAGATAATTTTACTAGATTATATATGTATATATCTTTCTAAAAATATTTTTATAGCTTTTCTACTTAAAAATATTATCATATTGATTTCTATCATTAAAATTTTAGTGTGCCCTAAAAATGATTTCTCTTAGTATTTTTCCAAATATTTTATCTAAATGTTTTTACTAAGGAAATATAGTTTTCCTATTCTCATTTTTACAACTTAAAGTTTTTGCCTAAAAGCGATTTTTATATTTTCAAATATTTATCTAGAAACTATTTTTACAAATAATATATATTTTTCAAGTATTATAAATAGTTTTCTAAAATCGTATATATTATTTATCTATTTTCTTTTGATCGTCCTTCTATCCGTAACTAATCCTATTGTTTCTATTCCTTTGCCAATTCTTGACCTACTTTATAACATCCCTAGCTAAATTGACCCTTCTGGACCCAATGGAACTGTTTGTGCCACCACCCGAGGTCACCTTGCATAGTTGTTGTACCGAAGTCTCAGTTCGTGTCACATTGATCATTGCAGCACATCAGGCGTCCTACCAGGCAAGACACCTTGCCATTTGCTGTTTATTTATTTAGCTCATATTTTATGCATTATTCATTATTTTCTTTATGCAAAATAAACTGTGATACATGGCATAATCTGTTAGAACTTACTGTTCATTTATATTTCCTGCTATGTATTAGTTTTCTACACATTAAACCTAGATTTAAGGGACTACCTTGTGTGTTGCATTCATTGGCCTTGACACGTTGTACCACGAAGTTGTGTGTCGCATATAGAACACGGACACGCGTGACTGGCTGGCCACCGGTACGTATAAGCCGTGCGATAGGATTAACCGCTAATAGAGGTTGCATGCTAGTTTGACTTAGCGGTTATAGAGGTTTTATGTTGTGGATACAACATAGTAGGCATTGGACGGGGAGGACAATTTCTTAGCGTATGGACTTCGATGCACTTTCTCTTGTGACCCGGAAGCTCTGCTGGAGATACGGGGTTGATGACCCATAATTACTGACGGCCACTGGCGTTCTGCGAAACGTTATGCTCTTATTGATTGGGCCTCTGGTGCCCCAAGGGGGGACTATGCCGATCCCGTTTTAGCCAGGGCCCATGCGTAGGAAGGATTATTCTTAACTATATTTCACTTAGAATGGTTAGGCTACCTTATCCGTTAGGTACGAGTACTTTTGGTTTGGGTACTTGTATCTGACTGTGGCTTGGAACAATAACTTGTCGCGGATTAGTTCGTCACATCTTGTCCTTGTTTGGTTGTAGGTGTGATTTACTACTTCGATGAGAAGGTATTGAACCTTGTTGGGGTCCGGATACTATATTGGGTTCATAGCATGGAAAGATACGTCACCGTGAATTAGTTTACCATCTCCTGTCCTTGTTTGGTTGGGGGGATGGTAAGCTAGTTCAATAGGTGTGTATTGGACCATGTTATAATTCAATTGACTTATTTATTTGAGCAATATTTATTCAGTTTATATGGCATGATATTATGTGTCTTGTTACGTCCCTCTGAGGACTTGGTTATCTCGTCAGGTGTGTGCTCTTGTCTTTCGCAGGTGTTCTAGCTGTGGCCATGATCATCTCTATTTCTTCGAGGATGATTGCTCTTAGATCGTCTTCGCTTCGCTCGCCAAAATCATTCTTTGTATATCATGTATTTCTTTTCTTAGTTGGTAGTGGATTTATCTCTGCCCAACTACATGTAACAAATAACAATTTCATAGATGATTATATGATATCTTTTATTCTTATATTTTGTGGATGAGATTAGTTAGTTGTGGTTGACTGCATTTTACAGCTTATGTATCCATACGAGGCCTATGTACTTCGTATGAATACAGCTGACATGTCTACGTTCCAAGTCCTACGTATTTTGGGACTGGGACGTTACACCCATGTCCCAATAACCATCATGTGAGATATACAAGAGCTTTTCTAAGCATGTAAAGATACTGGGACATTATAGAGCATGGTATGTACTGAGAGCAGTATAAAGCATGATATGACTTGCAGTTCAAGAAACGATATTTTAACATAGTTTATCATATGCAGTAATAAAGTTTGTATGGGTACTTGCCTCGAGCAAAGCAAGGATAAGAATATGTAGCTATAGATGTCCAATGTCCTGTCAAAATGATATACAGTCTCAGTCTCTAAGTTATGTTCAAGATTTATACTAGTGTTGTGACACGGCTCCTAAATAGATTACTAGCTAAGTGAAGCTCTAGTAGTCCAAAGTGAGGTGTTACAACATCTAGACTAAAAAGTAGGTCTCTACACTAAGGTAGGGTAAAGTCTCGATACTAAAATACCCCAAAAACTCACAAAAACACACAAGTCAATATTAATTAAATAATTAAACAGACTGTACATTGTGTTCCAACAATTATTAAGATAGTTATACAGTCCTATTTTGTATAAAGTAATATGCCAAATTGATCCTTATTAATTATAGTAATTTATTATAAATTTTCTAGAATTTATAATCCAGTGTAAGTATTTATTAAAAATCAGTTTACAAGTGTACATTGAATATGAGTTCTGGTTTCCTATTTTTAAACAGTGGCAAAACAGTAAATTAAATCCTGGAAAAGTTATATTAAATTAGCTTAAATAACATAGTATTCTATAATAATTTTTATGGAATTTATTTAGAAATAAAAGGTTGTCTGAAAATTCAAAAACAATAAAGGACAGAATCTGAAATTAATTAATTTATTAATTAAGTATTTTGTCCGCGTATACGAAGTTGAACCAGAGTCCAAATATGGGACCCAAAGCCATGAAACAAGTCCGATATGACTTGTACAGACCTTGAATATGTGTAGGCTCATCCAAGTCCAATCAACCCATGCTAGGCTTGGACTTAGAGTGGTCGTTTGTACAAAATATGTAAAATCATAAATAAATGTAAAATTTTAAATACATGTAAATAAATTTAAATTGCAGAAATTGAGAGCGTACATATTACAGTATAAGCACTGTATTTATAAAATATATATTACAGTATAGACACTTTATTTATTTAAATATTATAGTATATGCACTGTATTTATAAAGTACATACTTAAATATTACAGTATAGGCACTGTATTTATATTGACATGAATTTAAATGACGTAAATTAAATGACATAATGGAAATAACAGAATGTAAATATATATATAATTTTAAATGATGTAATTATCCAAAAACACAAAAGAAATGAAAAGCAAGAATTTAATATTAATTAACTTCAATATTTGATTACTTATATTATATATATATATATATATATATATATATATATATATATATATTTTTATATATTATATATATATATATATATATATAAATAAATATATAAATAAATAAATAAATAAATAAATAAATATATATATATATATATATATATATATATATATATATATATATATATATATATATATATATATATACATAATTATGAATAATATATAGTTTATACTAAAAAATGCATTTAATAGTTTTATGAACAGTATATACACTTATACTGTATTTTACAAAAATATATATACATATATATATATATATATATATATATATATATATACATAATATATAAAAATTAATTTAAATATAAAAAAACAACAAAGGGGGGTCTCGAACCATGGACTCAATAAGAGGGGAGGGGGTACTTAGTGTTGCTAGGCTGACCAGTAGGCCAGTTTGACCTCCGGGAAAGAGGGAAAGGGTTTAGATATTTAGGTTATACTTAAGATGGGTTCAGGTTAACCCGCTAAGGGTCATCGTCTTCGTGTCCTGGGCAGCTGGGACACGTCGAAACGTGTCCAGCGTGTGTCGGGTCTATCCTGACATGAATTGTCGTGTAAAAGGGTATTGTTGTGCTCGTCGTGTCGTGCTCGACACGATGGTGCCAATTACGTGTCACCACAACACGTTTTCTTGTCCGTGTTCGCGTGTCCAAACTAGGGTAAGGTATTTCTTCGTGTCCTGATGTCGGGATGGGTCGAAACTAGGGGCAAATGGTTCGTCTCGAGGAGACGAACACAATGATGGCTTAATTTGAAGAATCGACAGAGAATTGGGGAAGTCGACTTACTTGGTCGGTCGGGCAGGCTACGTTGGCGGTGATGCGGCGGTCGGCATCGGCGGCGGGATACGGCTCGTCGAGCTCGACGTGCTGGTATCCTCCTTGGTCGACGACGAGGTCAGATGGCCGAGATAGGGGGGTCGCGTCGGAGTTGATCGCCGGAGTTGGCTCATATCAGACAGTATCAGTGTGTTTTTAAAATATTAATTTTGAGGATTCAATTTATCAATAATTAAAATTGATTTAGAAAATAGGATTTTCTTTTTAGGAAGTGTGCCTATTTATAGGAAAATTTTATTAGGGTAAACTAACCACGGTTAATTACTAACTCAGCCATAGGATTAAATATTTATCGTTTTGCCATGATGGTGAGAAAAGCAGCTTTTACGGTAGCAGTTTTTAAATTACAAAAAATTCAAATGACATCCAAATGACTCCAAACAAATTGCAGAAAAATTCTAAAATTAGTAAAAAATATTTAGGACCTAATGGAATCAATTTGGGGCAAATTTGGAATTATTTTTCATTTATTAATTTTTTGAAAATGGGGGTTACAAGATAGTCTTGGAGACATTGAGGAAGGAGAAGCTATATGGTAAGCTGTCCAAGTGCGACTTCTTCTTAGACAAAGTGGATTTTCTTGGCCACATTGTCACAGGAGAATGCATATCAGTAGATCCTAAGAAGATAGCAGCCGTGGAGTCATGGACGACACCTAGTTTAGTTACAGAGATCAGGAGCTTCTTGGGTTTAGCTGGGTATTACAGGAAGTTCGTAAAGAACTTTGCAAGGATTGCTGGGCCTTTGACGAAGCTAACCAGGAAGAATGAATAATTTGTTTGGACCGAAGCATGCCAGGCATCATTTGAAGAGCTGAAGAGAAGGTTGACATCAGTACCAATATTATCGCTACCCTCAGGATCAAGTGGATTCTCCATCTATAGTGACGCTTTCGGCAAAGGATTGGGATGTGTGCTACAGCAGCATGGGAAGGTAATTGGTTATATTTTATGACAGTTACGAAACCATGAGAAGAACTACCCGACGCATGACCTGGAGCTAGCAGCAGTCATCTTCGTCCTGAAGCTCTGGAAGCATTACCTACACGATGAGAAGGTAGAGACATATGGACCAAAAAAGTCTTAAGTATGTCTTTACACAGAAGAAGCTCAACATGCGCCAGAGGCGATGGCTGGAGCTTATGAAGGACTTTGATGTCAATTTACAATACCATCAGGGTAAGGCTAACGTCATTGCTGATGCGCTTAGTATGTACCCGATGGCTATATTTTTAACAAAGGACCGGCATCTGCTAGAGGACATGGAGAAGCTTGGGCTAGAGATTGTGTTACCAGAAGCAGTGATGTTGAAGCTTGGAAAAGAAGCTACTATACCAGAAATGGACTCACCCATGATGCATTTACAAGTACAGTCCAGCCAAATTAACAAGGTCAAGGAGACTCAGTTCTAGGATGAGATACTGTACAAGCTGGAAGACCGAGTTTTAGCCATAACACTTGAGGGTTTCTCCATAGCTAGGGATGGAGCATTGAGGCATGACACGAGACTTTGTGTGCCGACTGATGAACTGAGGAATGAGCTGATGAAGAAGGCACATCAGTCGCAGCATTCCACTCATCCGGGAGCAAACAAAATGTACAAGGATATGAGGGTATATGTATGGTGGCTTGGAATGAAAAGAGACGTGGCAAAATTCGTCTCCAAGTGCTTTATCTGCCAACATGTGAAGGCTGATGGTTAGAGGCCAGCAAGATTGCTACAGCCGCTTTCCATTTCGGAGTGGAATGGGAACATATCATCATGGACTTTGTAATAGGATTGCCTAGATCCCAAGGAGGAAAAGATGCCATCTGGACAATTGTAGACAGACTGACCAAGTCTGCCCACTTTATTCCCTTCAAGGTTGGTTTATCCACCGAAAGGTTAGCAACTCTCTACATGCGAAACATCTACCGACTTCACTGAGTTCCAGTCATCATTGTATCAGATAGGGATGCCCGATTCACTTTACACTACTGGAAGAGTCTACAGGAATGCTTGGGTACTCGACTAAAGTTTAGCACCGCATAACATCCGCAGACTGACGGACAGTCTGAAAGGACTATTCAGACGTTTGAGGACATGCTGAGATCATATGTTTTACTGTTTGAAGGATCTTGGAAAGATTATTTACACCTGGTTGAGTTCTCATATAATAATAACTACCGGGCCAGCATCCATATGACACCATTTGAGGTATTGTATGGACGTCATTGTCGCACTCTACTAGCATGGGACGACGTAGAAGATTGAGTTATGCTGGGACCAGAGATGGTTCCAAATACTGCAGAAAAAATAAAGATGATCAGAGAGACGCTGAGGATTGCACAGGACCACTAGAAGCATTGGGCAGACAGTAAATGCCGAACACTGGAGTTTGAGGCAGGAGATAAAGTCTTTGTCAAGATTTCCCCTACCAGAGGCACTATCAGATTTGGCAGAGCTAGGAAGCTTAGACCCAGGTATATTGGTCCATTTGAAGTTCTAAGCAGAGTTGGAGAAGTAGCATACAAAGTGGCTCTTCCATTTACTCTCGAGGGTGTGCACAACGTCTTCCACGTATCGCAGCTGAGGCGCTACGTATCGGACCCGAGCCATATTGTGGATCACTCAAAGCTAGAAATTGGACCAAGTCTCACCGTGCCAGAGTAGCCAGTGGAGATTGTAGACCGCATGGAGAAGAGACTGAGGGATGCGGTGTAAGCCCCTAGACTTTAAAATAATATTTAATAATTTTTAATAGCATTTATATCTTTAAAATGAATTATTATAATTATTAGGAATTTTTCTAGAATTTTTAAAATAATTTTTTAAGTAAAATATATCATTTTGTAATTATTTGAATTGTTTTAATATCAATTTGTTATTTATTAAAATATTTTAAATGCTTTTTGTAATTATTTTAATTGTTTTAATCATTGTTTGCAAAATTCGATTTGTCTATGCAAATAAAAATTTGCACAGAGCAAGGCGGTGGGGGTTTTTTTTGCAATACCTATTATTTGGGGGGGGGGGGGGGGGGGGGGGGGTTGTAAAACCCTATCCTGACCACCGCTCTGTAACACCCAGTTTTCTGAAATTGGGGATTTTTGAAAATTTATTATTTTTATTATTTATTAGTGGTATTTTAGTTATGGTATGATTTTCTAGTGATTTTAGTTAAGTTAAACCAATTTCTAAGTCATGACTTATGACTTTGTGATCTTACTAGTATAACCTTAGTGTAACCCTAGATATTACTTAACCTAGAGATTACCATGACCATGTGAGCCTAGCCATAGGCTTAGAATATCAAATTAGTGATTTTTAGCCTAAGGGGTAATTTGGTAATTTTTTAGGAATTTATTGGAATTAATTTGGTTTAGTGTAAATTTACTATTCATTGATGGTTGATTAGTGTCATGAGAGCCCCTAACCTAGTTATCCTAATCCATAGGTTAGCCACTAACCTAGAATGACTAAGAGGATGATATTTTCATTTGGTTAAAGATTTGAAAATATCTAAATACCTTTATTAGATATTTTCCATACTTTCCTCAAAATATCAAGATTTTGGGCTCAAGGTCTTTCCCTTAGCTTGTAAGCAAGCCAAGGACAACCCCCCCATGCCTTGGCCATGCCATGGCCGGCCAAGAACCCCCCCTGGCATGACCCCCTTCCTATATATTTGATAAATTTATTGCATTGCATTGAATTAAATTCATGAAAAATACCCTTTACTTCAAAATTTCATATCTCACTCTTTAGAGGTCCAAATCACCTCTAGTTTCTTGCATTGGGTTCCTACAACCTAGAGGGTGCTAAGGGAGGCCAGCAAATTGGACACAAGGACTTGGACACACCCATAAGTGGACTTGGACACCCCCCCCCTCATTTATTGAGTTTTCAAGGATTTTGCACATATAGGTAAATGTCTCTAAACCATATTAATATTGTAATTTTCTTCATAAATGCATGCATATAGGTGTATACTAGCTGTGGGTAAAGTTTGGTGGAATCTAGGGTTGTTTGATGTCCGTATCGGACACCTTGGGTCGTTTTTGACACGGGATCGAATTTACCTATTTGCACTGCACAGTAGCCTAATTCCCTAGTTTTCTAAATTTCCAGTTTTATGTAAAATCGAATTTCCAACTATTTTTGATGTATTTTATTTCATGTAATTATATGTTTTTAGTTTATATATATGTTGTATATGTATTTGTGTGTGTGTGGGTGGATTTTGAGGATTTTAGGGTATGTGTACATGTGTATATACACATGTGTATATATAGGTGTGTGTGTGTGCATATATATATATATGTATGTATATATGTTATCTGTGTGTGTGTGTGGGGAGCATTTCCTGTCACAGGAAATCTGAGACACTCCCCTCCCTTTCCTGCTTTCTATTTCACCCTCTCTCTCACTGTCTATGTCTCTCTCTCTTTCACTTTCTCTCTTCTCTCTCATTCTATGTCTCTCTCTCTCCTTCTCTCTCTATATATATATTGTATATAATATATATTAGGTATATTATACATATACATTATGTATGTATATATGTTATATATATATTGTAGTGTGTATATATGGTTATATATATATATATATGTGGGGTATATGGGTATTTATATATAGTGGCTATATATATAGGTTTTACATTATATAGTGTATGTATATATATCTATATAGGTAAACCTAGAACTAGTTGACCCTATAGCTATTAGCCTATGGCCATTAGGGCTAACCCTAATTGACCAAATACCCATGACTTAACTAGTTTACCCCCTGTTTGACCAAGTGTTGACCAAGGTCAACCTTAGGTCAAACTTGACCTAATCAACCTAGTTTGACTTGAACTAACCTAGAATGACTAGTTTGACTAAACCCTAACTAGTAGACCTAGGTTGACTAGCAAGTTGACCAATGTTGACCATTGTTGACCAAAGTCAACTATAGGTCAACCTTGACCTAGAAATGACCTAATTGATCTATAAATGACTTAGATGGTCTTAGAAGGACTAGCTGACTAAGTTTGACTAAACCTTAGCCTAATGACTAGTTGGTTTAGGTTTAACCTATATGAGTAAATAGTAACCTAAGTTATATGGGTAGTCCTATGTAAATTAAGATATGTATGGGGTTAAGTGGAATACTTAGAGTTGAGTCATGACTTGAGTTGGAGAATGGGATTAGCTTGATTACAGGATTAAGGTTGGTATTGTGCTGTATATATATTTTGTATGATATACCTTGTATAGGAGATTTGTTATGCCTTAGCTTTGTGGTATAGAATCCTTGGTATCCAAAGACATGTTAGCCTTATAGAGTTTGAGTTAGAGTTGGCCATTGACCTAATTATCTTACAGACTAGTATATGATTAACCAAAACCTTAGTTGGTCTAAGTTTGACCTAGACTTGACCCAGATTGATCATGTTGACTAGTATTGACTAGTTTGATTAGAGTGTTGACCAGGAGTTGACTTTAACCTAGATTTGACTAACCTTGACTTGTTTGACCTTGTTTGACTCTATTTGACTTAGTTTGATTCCCTGTGACCTAATATGATTTGATTTGACTTAGATTGACTGTAGAGTTGACCAAGTTTGACTTTGACCTAGATTGGCTTAGAATTCATATAGATTGCATTGTAGATTTCATTTACCTTCATTTTGAACATGTCATAACTGTATTACTCTATTTTAGGACATTGTGACCCTGGTACAGACATCTGATATTACACTACTCTTTCCAGAGTGTCAGGCGAGTACATTCTCTGATAGTTCTTTCATTTACTTGTCAATTACTGTACTTCAGTTCTAGATAGTTTTATGTGATTCTTACAACACGTATGGATATTTCTGAATTCATGTATGCGACACACATACTATTTGTCTGGCCTCTATATCTGGAACCACTACTGGCATCACCTTCTGGAACCACTACTGGCATCACCTTCTGGAACCACTACTGGAATCACTACTGGCATCACCCTACTGGAATCATTTCTGGAATCATTGGCTGGACTCATACTGGTTGTAGTGTTGGATTATGGATTCATTTGTGGACGGGGAAATACTTGAGTAGACATGTGAACATACCTAAAATCTGGAACCACCTCCCTTGGAACTATTCTGGAATGCTAGCCATCCCACACTTGGCCGAGTGTGCGATGTGCCTGATTACCCTAGCCGTTTACATATTGATCTCAGTATTTTAAAACACACTGTTAGAGTATAGTATGGACTACCCTGGAATCATGGATCACTTCTGGACTCATTTACTGGACTCATCTTATACTGGAATCATCTAGTATTGGATTACATTGACTGGACTCACACTGGGATTACATTTTATACGTGTGGACTTATACCATGTTATTCTAGTTCAGCTAGTTTACTACAGTCTTCTTTGCCATGTTTTTTCTCTGTAGTTACTTACTTTCCTTGTACCCTCACTGTTTCTTACATCATTATCTGTATAAAACTGCCATGCTCATCTGTAATGTCTAAAAACTGCTTTATAGTCTTTGTCATTTACTTGGGATTTCTAGATGAGATGTGCTCGTTCCTGTCCTGATTGGACCTGTTGAAAATATTACAGATGATACTCCTGACGACACATGCCCTACTTACCATGGACCTGGCGAGGGATTAGCTACCTTTGGTTCCGACTCTCAGGAGTGATTCAGGAGTTTAGCGTAGACTTACTT
>JANAVB010002199.1:2261101-2391176 GCA_029216955.1 Iris pallida
AAATATTATTAGTATAATTCACAAGTTATTTTATTAGGTAATTTTATGACTTGTATATTTTACCACTTTAAAATATATTATTAAAATACTTAAATTATATTTGAATACTGTATTTTATTAATCATGGCCATTTGGTGGCCAAACCTAGCATGGGTTTTTGGGCCCAAATGTGTCATACATTCAGAGTCTGTACGACTCATATTGGACTTGATTCATGGCTTGGGGTTCCGTATCTGGACTTCGGTTCAATTTCGAATACGTGGACAAAAATAAATAGTTAATTAATTTATTTCAGAAACTGTTACTTGCTGTTTTGAATTTGTATATATTTTAATTGCTGTAAAATCTGGGAAATTGTATTTAAATACTATGTTAATTTAGCTAATTTAGTATAATTTTTCCAGCATTTAATAAGTACTTTGGTATTTTATAAAAATAGGAAACAGAATCATTTTCAGGATACATATGTTTGTTGATTTTTAATAAATATCTATGAGGGTTTATAAATTCCAGAAAAATTAGTATAAATTTCTATAATTAACAAGGATCATCTTGGTGCTTATTTTATGTAAAATTAACCTTTTTGTCTATCTCAAAAAATTGTTGGAACAAAGCGTACAGTTTGATTTATTTACTGAATAGTTACGACTTAATAATTTTTAATAGCATTATAGCTTTAAAATGAATTATTAGAATTATTAGAAATTTTTCTAGAATTTTTAAAGCAAAATATATCATTTTGTAATATTTGAATTGTTCTAATATCAATTTATAATTTATTAAAATATTTTAAATGCTTTTGCAATTAATTTAATTAATTAATTTTAATTATTGTTTGCAAAATTTGATTATCTGTGCAAATAAAAATTTGCACAGAGCAATGCGGTGGGGTTTTATTGTAATACCTATTATTTGGGGGGGGGGGGGGGGGGGGGGGGTTGTAAAACCCAAACCGACCACCCGCTCTGTCACCTTCTCCGGCTAACCTGGCCGAAACCATAATCCTAACCCTATTCTAAAAACCCTAATTCGACCGATTCTTTCCTATAAAAGCCCCGACCCCAAACCCTAACCCTAGACTTCCCTACGATCGGCCAACCACCACCACAGCGCCGCCCTACCTATTTTCTTCCCCGACGATCGCCGAAACCTAGATTTACCCTAGGCGCCGCCCCAGCCGTCGTCATCCCCTCCGACCACCACCGTTCGGTTCGCCTTGACGAAATGAACTTGGCTGAATTTCTCAGACGCCCCGACTCTCCTTGCCGTACAACGCCCCCGAACGCCACCGCCTCTCGGACACGTACGTGTCACTCTCTCTGTGTGTCGTATTGTGTCTCGTGTACACGTGTGTGGACTCGCCTGAACACGAGGAACCAGTGATGGGCAAGGACACGGCCTTACGTGTCGTGCGTGTCGTGCCAACCCTGGACACAAGACTCGTGTGTCCGTGTCCTAAATTGTCAGGGACACGGATTTTAAATAATAGGGTTAACGGGTTTGATATTCTGCTATTGGGTTTAAAAACCCATAACCTAAATCACTAATAAAACTAACCCTAATCCTATCCCTATCACATAACCCGAGCTGACCCCTGGCCAGCCTGAGCGGTTAAGCCCCCTGTTCCCTAGCCGAGTTCGAGCCCCCCTTTCATTTGTTTTTATTTTAATTGTTTTATTATATATATATATATATATAATATATATATATATATATAGAATATATAATATATATTATGTATATGTATTTATATATGTATATATGTATATGTATTGTATATATATATATTATTATATACTGTTATAATATATTGTATTTATATATTATATATATATATATGTATATTTTATATTAGTAGTATATATTATTATATATATTATTTATATTTATTATATAATATTCATTAGATATTATAATAACTATGTATTTATGTATATATATATGTAATTGCTGTATATGTATATGTATTTCAAATTCAACTTTGTACAAAATATTATTATGTATAAATTCACAAGTTATTTATTAGGTAATTTTATGCTTGTATATTTACACTTTAAAATAGATTATTAAAATACTTTAGTATATATTTGAATTACTGTGTTTTATTAATCATGGCCATTTGGTATCCAAATCTAGCATAGATTTTTGGGCCCAAGTGTCTAATACATTCAGAGTCTGTACAAGTCATATTGGACTTGATTCATGGCATTGGGTCCCGTATCTGGACTTCGGTTCAATTTTGAATACGTGGACAAAATTTAAATAGTTAATTAATTATTTTCCAGAAACTGTTACTTGCTGTTTTTGAATTTTTGTATATTTTTAATTGCTGTAAAAATCTGTGAAAATTATTTAAATACTATGTTAATTTTTATAATTTAGTATAATTTTTTCAGCATTTAATAAGTACTTCTGGTATTTTAAAAATAGAAAAACAGAACTCATTTTCAGGATATATATATTTGTTGATTTTTAATAAATATCTATGAGGGTTTATAAATTCCAGAAAAATTCGTATAAATTTCTATAATTAACAAGGATCATCTTGGTACTTTATTTTATGTAAAATTGACCTTTTTGTCTATCTCAAAAATTGTTGGAACAAAGTGTACAGTTTGATTTATTTATTGAATAGTTACGACTTACAATGTTTTGTGTTGATTTGAGTTATTATAGTATTGGACCTCACCCTACACTGGTGTAAAGGCCCTAGAAAGTTAGTTTGGGTATTTGTGTCACCCTACATTGGTTTTCTATGCTAAAGTCATCATTTGGCTAGGTGTCCAGTCAGAAAGTCGTGTCACAACTAGTGTCTTAATGTTTAACTTAGAATGAAAACTAAGTTTATGTATTATTTCTACAGTGACGAGTCACCAGGCATCTATAGAATTTCTATCACTACTTTGCTTTGCTAAAGTCAAGTACTTTTACAAACTTTACATACTGTTACAACAATGAATTGTGATCCAACCATGTTAAATGCTGATCCTTGGGGTAGCAAGTTAAAATCTTCACATGTTGTATTATTTTCAGTCCCTACCATGCTTAGGACAGTTTTTATATATCTTTCACATGTTTAAACAATGGGTTAAGGGCAAATTGTTAGTAGAGTACGTGATCATGTCCCCTTCTTCGTATGTATTTACCGAGCACGGATACATTTTATATATAACTTTGTCGTAGGTCTGATCCCGCGTTGGAGTATGGACATACACTGATGCCGTTTAGTGTACATATGTACACATCGGAAAAACTTGATATGTACCACTGTACATCCTATTTACCTATTGACCGATCACGTACATGCTACAGTTTTAAACTTTTAAACAAACATATGTTGTCATTTCTACAGAACCAATTAAACCATGATATGCCATGATTCCAGTTATTACACTTCTATTCATTTCATGTTTCATATATTTAGTTTGTTAGAATCAGTACTTGCTCCCGTCCTGACAGGATAACGTTGTAGGTATACTTACTGAGGAGGAGTTGCTTCGTGATTCCTATTATGGAGTTGCTGCCGAGGACCAGGCTATACTTTACGAGGATGTACCTACGGGAAAACTCGTCTAGTTGTTCATTTACTTGAGACTTTTGAGAGTAGTCATGTATTAGACTATATATTTTGTAACTGGACCTGTATCGGGTTTTACATTATGGACTTGTACTTGGAACATATTTTTATATGAGACGACTTTTGTGTTTGGAATATTTCTGACTCTTTATTACATATAGAACTGTTAGCACACTTTAGTCTTATCTTGTTATCTTTAGAACAACTTACTACGTTTTATCCCAAGCGTAGGCTGGACATGACTCGGCCCGGCCTAACAATTTGGGTAGTGGATCGTGACATGCGGTCATTCCGCTAGTCAAGGTAGCTTGGCGTCACTACCCTCCAAGCGAGACTACATGGGAGCGAGAGGCTGATATGAGGGACAAGTATCCTTTTTCTTTTAGGTATGATCTTAACCCCTCTCTTTTCTTTAACTGGTAGAAATTTCGAGGACGAAATTTTCTAAGGAGAAAAGGTTATAAAACCCATAATTTTTATAATATTAATAAATAGGTTTTGTGTAGTATAATGTGTATTACTACTACTACTATTATTATTATTATCATCATTATTATTATTATTATTATTATTATATATTAGTTGGAATATGGAAAAAATATTTTTTTAGAAAATTAATTAAATTGTAATATTCTATTGATTGTATCTAAGGTCTTTTAACCCGAGCCCATTAGCTAGCGGTTTAAACCCGCTACCCAAACCCGTTAGACTAAATCCTACCCACTCCCTAGTCTCCCCAGATCTACTCCACCGTCGAGAATCCTCCCACGTAGCCCCTCTCTCTCCCTTACGTAATATCCCTCAGAAACCTGTTTCATTCCTTAGAAGCTCATAGAACACCCCAACCTTCACAAACGTCCCTCTTCTCCTCCCACAAAACACTCCAGACGCATCAACACCCCAATTGGGGTGTTTCTGATGCACGCCAAATCAACCCTGACCGGCCGACAACTGTCGACCGGCCTCCCGCCGGTGGCCAACACTTGCGCGGCATCCCCGACGGCGCCGACCGTCCGTGCGGCCCCTCCTGGCCTGCCAGCGCGCTCTCACGCGTGCACCAGCGTGCATCCGCATGCACCAGCGCCGCCCGCCGCCCGCCCCGCGTGCCAGCAGCCGCGTGGCTGTCCCCCGCGCGTCTCGTGCCTCTCGCTCGTCCGCGTGACGCCCGTGTGTGCTCCGCTCCCCGCGTCCGTCCGTACCCCGTTCCGTCGCCTTTGCACGACCCGAATCCGAGGCCTTCCGTCGGTACTCCTTCTCCAACCTTCCAATAAGCCCCTGAGCCTTCTGTTTAATTTTCAGAATGTGAAACCCAATTTTATCTGACCGGAATTGACAGAATAAAGCTCTGTCAGTTCTGGGATAGCTAGTTTCCTATTTTTGATCGTATGTTTTGTAATAGGTTTAATTAATTAATTGATGTTAAACGGTTAGATTAGTGTTAGTATGGATATTAATGCCTTTATAACCGTCGAATTAGTTTTGATAATTATTTAGAATAAATAATTAGTTTATTAATAAAAAAATTGTAATTAGCTTGCTAATAAATTATAGGAATTAGATTCATAAAGTGCAATTATTCTAGGAAATAACTTTAGTTGTTATTCCTTAATAACTCTTTCAATTATTCGCGTAGTTAAATGTTTCTCGTTAATTATTAATATAAAATATTTTTGTAATAAACTCGCTAAAAGTTTTGTTAGTTTTGTCTTATTAAAATAAGTTTAGACGGTAGTTTAATTACTACCCTTTTATACATATATATATACTATGAAAGTTATTTCTTTAGTAATACCTATATATATATATATATAATACCTATATATATATATATATATATATATATATATATATATATATATATATATATAGATATATATATATATATATATATATATATATATATATATATATAGAGGTATTACTAAAGAAATAACTTTCATAGTTTTATTATTAAAATGGTATTTTTATATTGAAAAGTATCTATTTAAATATTATGGTTGGTTCATGTAAATAAAATGCTAATTAAATTTTAAAAGTATTTTCGGATATTATATAAGTAAATCTAGACGGAATATTAGTTTACGAAAAATTTATTATTATTTACTAATAATAAAATATAGTATTTCTCGTATTATTTAAAATAATAGTTTTGTTAGAAAATTGTTTTTACGATTTAATATACGTGGTTAAGGTATTAGAAAATTGTAGCTTTATTTCTCTAAAATATTTTATTACTAAATGATTATTCTATTATACTTATTGGCGGATTTAGAGTCTAGACGATATCGTATTATTAATTAGTTAATTAATCAGAATTGTAGCAACCTTATATTGGCAACTAAGTCATATTTTGCTAATGTAGGTTTCAGTTCCAGGACTTAGCCAGAATATTTTTCTGTCGTCATCTACAACATCGAAAAACTAAGGCAAGTTCATACTTATTCAAACTTGTGTTTTAGTTAATAATTAAAGTCATTGCATTGTAGAATCATTGTATCGACACTTGATCCAGGGGTCCTTCTCGGACCGAAACTGATTGATTGATTGACTCATTGACTCGGAATGGGAAGTAATGTTAACACCTGTGGTCAAAGCCCCATATTGCCTCATTATGGATAGTGGAAGCCCAACCCACTTGGGCTGAAGCCAGACCGTGTTCACTAGAACACATATTACCTCCATACCCAGCCGGCCACATGATGTTACACGCTCAAACGCTATTGCTAGATATCGATTGCATTATTTTTATTTTCAGAGATTTTTTGCATCACTACATCTTTATTATTATTAGAAAATAAATTATGTTATAAAATTGCTTCTTGTCTCTTTTTAGTTATTTATTAAAATGCTGGAATGGATATGTATGTTCTTGTTCCCCTCATGACTGGAGGCCAATATTTTAGGTGGTTGCGATGACGAGGAGCTGGCTTATAGTTCTTACTATACGGACCCGACTTAGGTTCCGAGGAGTTAGCTGAACTCGGACAAGGGTCCCAGGAGTTCTAGATGCACCTTTCCATTAGTTTTCTTTCCTTAATTTTAAAGTTGTAATAAGTGAACAAGTTGTAATAACTGAATGTTTCCTTCTTTTGTATTTGTTCCAATTAGACTCATGGTTTAAATTTCAAATGTTTTAAATAAAGTTTTATTCCGTATTTAGAATATTGTTCCTGCATTGCTACTGATCGATATCCGACTGGACCCAGTATATTGGGATCGGATCGTAAAAAAAATCTCTACTGACGATGTTCGTACAATGCTCGGATTTTTGCCACCTTCGAAATGTCACTGATGCCCGCAGCCGCAGGTTGAAACCATTGATCACTTGTTCTTCGACGGGGCATTGGCTTCCGAGGTATGGATTTACCGTAGAAACTTTTTCTCCACGCGAAACATGGAGGGCGGCATTTTGAACCAGTTTAGAAGATGGGAAGAGGATCCTAATAGTGAATTCCAGCTTCTGATTTTTCTCGCAACTGTTTGGGTATTGTGAAAAAACATGAACAAACTGCAATACGAGGGATCGATGTTTGGTGTCCAGCCGATTATCGCGAAGATTAAACGGCAGGTTGGAAAGGTCGCTCGACGGAGTGATCCGACTGCAATCGGATTGGCGGAGAGGTTTGTAGTAGTGGGACCTTTTTGTTTATAGGGGTTGTATGGGGGAAAGGGTATACTTTTCATTTTACATTTATACCGTTTTGGACAAGGTTTAGGCTATTTTCCACATGTGTCTCCTGAGTTGAGACTCCTTTTTATATATATATATATATATATATATATATATATATATATATATATATATATATATATATATATTAAAGAACTGGTACTTCATTGAATAAGATGCAATTACATATTACATATGATCAGCTTCAGATGGAGCTATTATCTACTCATTACCCCAATATCTGTCTCCAGATTGTTAATTAAACTAGTTACAGATAGTCCAACACCTTCGAAAATTTGTCTATTCCTTTCTCGTCAAATGTGCCAAACCGCTGAAAATAATCGAATCCTTGCTTTATCAAACCTTTCCCTCCCTTGAGTTTTCATGCAAAGGATCTGTTTTACTATCTCAGTTAATTCTTCATGCACATTTGCAGTGAGGCCCATGCTCCGTCTACAATGCTCCCAAATCCGATTAGAGAAAGCACACATGAAGAATAAATGGTTCCTTGATTCATCCCCTCCACCACAAAGGACACATTCCCGAGTTGGAATAGGAATACCAAACCGCATCATGCGATCTCTAGTGAGCAATCTGTTGCGCTAAGCTTTGTATAAACAGAAAAAGGATAACATGAATTTTGATGCCTTAACTGCCACACTGGGCTAATAGCTGCAGCTGAAAGGAAAGGACCCATGCACCGACTGGCAATACCACCAACGGGCAGAAATAATACTGGGACCCACTATCTGTACCTGGGATTTGGGTTTTAGGTTTAGCCTAACCCAGGGCCGGCCCGGAGTATTTTAATGCCCAGGACAAAATCCAAAATGATGCCTCTTGTTCAGATATATTAAAAATAAAGTGTTAATTTTTTGGAGAAGATTTTTTTTTTATCATGAGCGCATTTTACATTTAGGGTATCGTAAAATATCATTTCTCTTGAAAAATAGTACCATAGAAATTTAAGTAGAAGCGTCTTGGTCATGTTTAAACACAATATCATAAAATATTCTACAAAATTAATAAAAACTCCTAGACAAAAACACTTCCACTATTTTTCATATAATTGAATAATCAAACACCATAACTCATTCCAACTCAAGTTCGACTAAACAACATCTAAAAACTAGATCGATCTAAATATCAAATTGGCTTTTCCGCAACGGTTAAGTAGAACAATGAAAATGACATCTTTGCATTGAATATTTTGTTCCCGCACATGATCCAAATTCAAATACCAATCCAACAATCCTCAAATCAATCCAAATACCAAATTCAACAATCCCTGAATCATCTTATCACTAATATTTGTTAAAATCCACTACGTAATACAACATTCCAAAGTATGTTATGCAAAAATTTGAAATCAGTTTACTCAAAATTCAATAATTCATTAGTGCAACTCAAGATCGTTAAAGTTATTTTCGCTATTAGCATCACCAACAATCAAGTTCATCATTAAAACTCGAATTTCAATACTCAAGTTCATTATCTGAAGATTGTTCAACGAAACTTGCGACATCGTTTCAGTGAGTAGTTGTCGTTGTTTTAGCTGCAACTCACGTCAATTCAACAATTGTAAAATCCTAATTTTTAACTTCAAATCCTTAAGTAGATTTTAAAATTATGCACAGTAGAAGAGGGCATGAAGGATAAATTGAAAAAAATAGGAGTTTGGGATTAAATTATAAGTAAAAGACAGAAGGAAGCGAGAATTAAAATTAACAATTTTCAGGAACACTTATCGTTGGCCATCAATTCGCCTCTAGAATTAGAAGACAAGAAGTTCTTCTCTCTGGAATCAGAAAGGACAAAAATTTCACTACCGTAAAAGTAAATGCCAGTTTTTTTTATTTTACCAACTCTTTATTTATATATTAATACTATATAATATATATTACTAACTATTAAAATTATTTGGGGCCCCTTGAATCTTGGTGCCCGAACCCACGTCCTGATTGCCCCTCCACCGGGCCGCCCCTGGCCTAACCCGCAAGATCCCTCACACTTGGGTTTATGACCATTAGGTCATTTCTCTCCACCTCATTGCTTCTTTTGCATACAAGTCCTTAAATGAAGGAAAATGCTAAGTTTACTACAAAAAAAATTTATAACTCTTTTACAACCCAAATCCATCTCCTGCTAACATGGTACCACCCGGTTCCCCCTCATCCCCCAATCAAAGGATGCCATGTTGGCGGTTGTAAAGTTTACAACCAAAATTGGTTGTAAGCATTGTTAGTCCCGGGGGCTTGATCAAAGATGAAAACTAATGCAATCGAGATCTGAGATGTCACACAAAACTTTGTGATGATCAAACTCAAGATCTACGAATAAAACTAAATAGCCAAATTACAATATGAAGGAGAAAAATAGCAAAGAGAAGATCTCTTGTTCTTTCTTGCAAACGTGTTGCAATTGTGACAGAACAAGTTACAATAATCTAGAGAGATGAGAAGAAGAAGAACAATGCTGGGGTGTCAAAACACCGTTGCTCAAAGCAAGATTCGCCCCACACGATCTGCTTCCAGGAACCAGCAAGTTTGAAGAACTTGTGGAACGCTCGATGTCACCTCTGTTCTGACTCCTCGGATGGACTTGTAATAGCGGCAGCAACTCTCTCTCTCTTTCTCCTTTTCTGACTTGTATTTTCGTGGTACCCACAAAGGAGGCCAGAAGAGAGTATATATAGAGAGAGGGGGGGAACCCTAGCCGCCTCATCAGTTATGGAAAGATTGAATCAAATCACAAAAAAGATAGCAACGAATTAATTCTAATCCCACAAAGATAGGAACTGAATTAATTCAAATCCCACAAATATAGTAACGAAATTAATTCAAATCCCACAAAGATAGGATCTGAATTAATCGCATTGATTCACCCTTTCCATAACCGATTTGAAATCTGCACAGTCAGCGTAGCCCTCCATGCGGCAGCAGCAGCAGCAGCCTGGCCGCATGGACCGCTTGAGCCGTATGAGCCGCATGGCCGCATGAACCGCATGGCCGCATGGCCGCATGAGCCGCATGAGGCCGCATATGAGCCGCATGCCACATAAGACCGCATATGAGCCGCATAAAGACCGCATGACTGCTGACGTACTAAGTGCAAAGTGCGCCAACAAAACGCCATATTACGCCTCATGAGCCCGAGTCCGAGTCCGAATCCGAGTCCGAGTCGCTAAGCCCCTTTGGGGCTTAGCTCCAAGTGGAATTAATCCAAGAGAATGACAAAAGCATTAATGCTTAATCCTTGGAGCCTTATTCTTACCTCCTAGTAAAATCACCCACATGGTTCCCTCCTTAGGGTCACCACCCCATGTGCATCTCTCAACAACACACCCAAGTATATATGTTGAGATAACTCATGGTGCATTTCCGATGTGGGACTAAAATTTACAAGGCATGTTGAGAGCAAGCTCTCTTCATGTAAAGAAAGTACCAAAGAAAGCACCAACAATCCCCCATATATCACAACATATATATGTGTCCAGGGTTGAGCGTTCTCCACAGTAACTGTCCATTTTGCATTAGGATAGATGTCGCTGACGACTTGAATCTTCCCGCATGGGTTAAATAATAATGTGATACAAGAATGGACTACGCCTTGAATTCTGCACCACAATTGTAATTCTTCCCACTCACAAAGTGTAGTTACGTGTGCTTCTGGCTGCACATTAAAGGCCCTGTGCCAGCCTGGTTTCAGTGTATAATTTTGGGCGTCTACAAGTTTACCCTCAAGAGACGGCCTGATATCTCTTTCCATACACTATAGGTGAGTTCTTTATTAAAGAGATATGGCATGAAGCCTTGCGCTTCCTTGCGGTGCTACGCCGCTATGACATGGCCTGAAGCCGAGGCATTACCCCTACTTGGGAACCTCATCGTAGTGTCATACTACTGTAGCATGAGGTCACAAGCCTCTTTGTAGTGCCAAACTACCCAGCATGAAGCCTAAGGCTTCCTTGCGGTGTTACGCCGCAACGACATGGCTTGCAATGCCGAGGCTTTACCCCTACCTGGGTACCTCATCGTGGTGTCGTACCACTGTAACATGGGGCTATCCTCCCCTTTGTAGTGCTGTCTACAACTCTTTAATTACGTCATACAGCATTAGGCTACCTGCCTATTTGCGGTGCTACGCCGCTATGACTTGGCTTGCAAAGCCGAGGCATTACCCCTACCTGGGAACCTCATGGTGGAGTCATTCCACTGTAGCATGGAGTTTCACTCCTTGTAGTGCTGCTCTACCGTGCTTCCTGTAAAGCACACCAGACATTCACTCTGCCTGAGAACTCATTAAGGCGTTTAAGCCAACCTTCCACAGGATTTGTTTTTCCGCAGAAAAATACATAGTAGACAACAGTGGTTATGGGTCCGTATCCCTTCCATGTTCCAGAGAACAAGTACCCACTGTTACCTGATAGTTTCCCAGTCAGTGATCCTCCTTTGAACCAAAAGTTAGATGCCTAGTAGATTTCTCTTTGAACTAATAGCATAAAACTTTATGGTAGGATTACAAAGACACACTATCAGAATGCCTTCAAGCCCATTTTACAAGCTGTGTCATCGACCAACTGCCGCTTGAGGCCCTTTGTGAACGGATCTGCCAGGTTCTCCTGACTCCGAACATCAACCACTGCAATTACACCTCTTTTGATAAGATCGTGTACTGCCCTGTGCTTCAACCGCACAGTCCTCTTCTTCCCATTGAAGAGGTCATTTGATGCCACCGCCGCAGTCGCCTGGTTGTCACAGTATATCGGTATCGCCAGTATCTGAGCCCCAACCACTGGAAGATCATACATGAGCTCCCGAAGCCATTCTGCTTCATCTGCTGCAGTTTCAAGTGCATAGAATTCAGATTCCATGGAGGAACGAGAGAGTATAGTCTGCTTCTTCGACTTCCACGATATAGTAGCTCCACCCAAGGAAAAGACATATCCACCTGTGGATCTCTCGCTTTCCACCTCTGAACACCAGCTAGCATCACTGAAGCCTTCCACTACTGTCGGATATCCGTTGTAGTGCAGTGCATATGTCTGAGTCTTCCTGAGATATCTCATTACTCGCTTCACAGCTTTCCAGTGCTCAACCCCTGGGTTACTTGTGAACCGACTCAGCATTCCCACGACGAAAGCTATGTCAGGCCTTGTGGCAGTAGTTGCGTACATCAAACTTCCGATAACGTTTGAATACTCCAGCTGCCTGACGCTTTTCCTCGAGTTTGGCTTCAGCTTCTGATCATACCTGTATGGCGTATCGATCCCTGGAAGATCCTTATACCCATAGCGTGTGAGCATCTTCTCAATATAGTGAGATTGTGACAACGCTACTCCAGTGTCTGTCCGGATGATCTTTATGCCCAAGATGACATCTGCATCCCCCAAGTCCTTCATACTGAACTTGGTTGAGAGGAACTTCTTTGTCTCTGTGACACAGCCTATATCCGTACCTAGGATTAGCATGTCGTCCACGTACAGACAAACGATGACTCCTCTTCCATCAGCGAACTTTGTGTAAACACATTTGTCCGTCTCGCTGACTCTGTAGCCGTTTGACCTAATAACTTTGTCAAACTTCTCATGCCACATCTTGGGAGCTTGCTTCAAACCATATAATGATTTCACCAACTTGCAGACTTTGTCTTCAAGACCTTTGATGACAAATCCATCTGGCTGTTGTATGTAAATCTCTTCGGTCAGCTCCCCATTCAGGAACGCTGTCTTTACATCCATCTGATGTATCACCAACTTATGTATAGCTGCTAGAGCGATTAACATCCTGATGGTGGTCATCCGAGCTACTGGAGCGTACGTGTCGAAGTAGTCTATCCCCTGTTTCTGAGAAAATCCCTTGGCGACCAGCCTGGCCTTGAACTTGTCAATAGTTCTATCTGCCTTCATCTTCTTCTTGAAGATCCATTTACATCCAATAGGCTTTTCTTCTTCAGGTAGATCTACCAACACCCATGTGTTATTGGAGGTGATAGAGTCAAACTCGTCATTCACTGCCTCCTTCCAGAAGATAGCATCTCTGGTCTTCATCGCCTCATCATAGGTAAGCGGATCTGCTTCCATATAATAGGTGACAAAGTCATCTCCGAAATCTTTCGGTCTTCTCGCTCGCTTAGCTGACGGCTCGGCGAGTTCTGGTGCAAGAGTTGTTTCATCAACAACAGCTTCTTCTTGGACTACTGGCTCGTATGAGATTTCAGTCTCATTAGTACCTACATCATTTTCTGGAATGTCCGAAAGAATAATGTTTTTGTCTTTTGCGAACTTGTCTTCAAAGTATTCAGCATCGCGAGATTCGATAATATGATTTGATTCAATATCAAGAAATCTCCGAGCATCACTCTTCTCGGCATACCCCAAGAAGATAGCCTTCGTAGTCCTTGTCCCCAGCTTCTGAATCTTTAGATCTGGAAGCTTCACATACGCCAGACACCCCCACACTCGAATGACATTCAAGTTGGGTCTGACTTTGAACCAGAGTTCATGAGGAGTTACGTCCGAAGTTGCATATGACACTCTATTCAGAATGAAAGTGGCCGTTAATGCAGCTTCTCCCCAGTAGCATTTTGGAAGACCTGCAGTGAGCAGCATGGAATTCATCATTTCTGTTAATGTCCGGTTCTTCCTCTCTGCTACTCCGTTGGATTGAGGAGAATATGGAGCAGTAGTCTCGCATATGATTCCATGTTCTTTGCAGAACGATGCGAATTCATGAGACCTGTACTCCCCACCTCGATCACTTCTCAGCCTCTTGAGTTGTTGTCCAGTCTGCCGTTCAGCCTCGGTCCTGAATTCTCTGAACTTCTCGAAAGCTTCGTCTTTGGACTTGAGCAAGTAGACGAACGCGTATTTTGAGAAGTCGTCGATGAAGGTTATGAAATACTTCATCCCGGCCTTCGTGGAGAAATATTTGAAGTCACAGATATCGGAGTGCACCAACTCCAGAAGATCTGTGCTTCTATTGACCCGATGAAAGGGTTTCCTTGTGATCTTCGTCTGAGCACACACCTCACACTTCTCCATCTTACCCCCACATTTGGAGATAAGTCCTAGACTAGACATTTTGTTAATTCTCTTACAATGAACATGTCCTAGTCTATTATGCCACAACTCAAGAGAATAATCAGAAAATGCAACTGCATTAATGTCTTCAAACTGGTTAACAAGCTGAATTTTAAACATGCCTTCGGTTTGATAAGCCTTTCCGAAGTATGTTCCTTTCTTGGACATCACCATCTGACCAGCATTGATGTCCATCCTCAAGCCTGCGTTGCAGAGCAGGCTCCCAGAGATCAGGTTCTTGGCAATCGTCGGAACATACTTCACACCTTGAAGCGTCAGAGTGTTCCCAGAAGTGAGTTTCAGTTCCACGGTCCCGATCCCCAGAACTTCAGCTTGGGCCTGGTTCGCCATGACAACCTTCTCAGATATCGGCTGGTACGTGACGAACCATTCCTTGCCTAAACAGACATGGCAAGTCGCACCAGTGTCTATCCACCAGTCAGAGTCAACCCCCATAGTTGTGACCTGTCCGATCATAGCAACAACGTTAGAAACCAATGAAACCTTATTAGGCTCACCTTTCTCTGATTGTTTAGGCTTAGATCTGCATTCACTCTTGTAGTGGCCTTTCTTGCCACAATTATAACAAGTCACGTGGGACTTAGTCTTCTGTTGCTTGAAAGAAGGACCCTTCACTTTTAGATTAGCGAAGTCCTTCTTCTTGGGATAAGAAGCCGCCTGCTTCCCCTTGGAATCTCTCGTCTGCACAAGATTGGCTTTAGCCAACTGTTTGGACAGAGTGTCCACCTTCTGTTGAGAACGCATCTCGTCCTCAACATGGATCTCTTGAAGTAGATCTCCCAAGCTAATGTCTAGCTTCTTTCTGTGCATCCTTGCATAGAAGGTACTCCATCCAGCAGGAAGTTTTGAGACGATCCCTCCGACGACAAATTTGTCGGGAAGGGGCATCTCTTCGTCTTCCAGTTTCTGACGCAGCTTCAGAAATTCCTTCACCTGTGGCAGCATGGATTTTTCGTCCTCAAAGAGCAATTTGTGATATTTTTCAACCACAAACATTTTGCTCTTGTTCTTGTCTTCTTCATATAGATTTTCCACAGACTCCCATATGTCTCTGGCAAGTTCCTTCTTTGAATAGGATTCTGCCAGGGAATCCTCCATAGCATTCAGGATGAGAAGCCTGCAGATGCTATTTTCCCTTCTCCACTTGGCCTGGAGTTTGGTAGCCGCGTTGATGGCGACAGTAGATCCAGTGTCTGGAACAGAGGGTTCTTCCTCCAACAGAACATGATCAACGTCTTTCAGTTGAAGAGTTAGGTACACCTTTCTCTTCCAGACTTGATAGTGCTCTCCATCGAACTTTTCCAACTTGCAGAAGTCCGATTGGAGGAGCGAAGCATTAATGTTTTCCATCTATACGGATCTTGCTTTGAGATTGTTAGTCCCGGGGGCTTGATCAAAGATGAAAACTAATGCAATCGAGATCTGAGATGTCACACAAAACTTTGTGATGATCAAACTCAAGATCTACGAATAAAACTAAATAGCCAAATTACAATATGAAGGAGAAAAATAGCAAAGAGAAGATCTCTTGTTCTTCCTTGCAAACGTGTTGCAATTGGGACAGAACAAGTTACAATAATCTAGAGAGATGAGAAGAAGAAGAACAATGCTGGGGTGTCAAAACACCGTTGCTCAAAGCAAGATTCGCCCCACACGATCTGCTTCTAGGAACCAGCAAGTTTGAAGAACTTGTGGAACGCTCGATGTCACCTCTGTTCTGACTCCTCGGATGGACTTGTAATGGCGGCAGCAACTCTCTCTCTCTTTCTCCTTTTCTGACTTGTATTTTCGTGGTACCCACAAAGGAGGCCAGAAGAGAGTATATATAGAGAGAGGGGGGAAACCCTAGCCGCCTCATCAGTTATGGAAAGATTGAATCAAATCACAAAAAAGATAGCAACGAATTAATTCTAATCCCACAAAGATAGGAACTGAATTAATTCAAATCCCACAAATATAGTAACGAAATTAATTCAAATCCCACAAAGATAGGATCTGAATTAATCGCATTGATTCACCCTTTCCATAACCGATTTAAAATCTGCACAGTCAGCGTAGCCCTCCATGCGGCAGCAGCAGCCTGGCCGCATGGACCGCTTGAGCCGCATGGCCGCATGAACCGCATGGCCGCATAAAGATCGCATGACTGCTGACGTACTAAGTGCAAAGTGCGCCAACAAAACGCCACATTACGCCTCATGAGCCCGAGTCCGAGTCCGAGTCGCTAAGCCCCTTTGGGGCTTAGCTCCAAGTGGAATTAATCCAAGAGAATGACAAAAGCATTAATGCTTAATCCTTGGAGCCTTATTCTTACCTCCTAGTAAAATCACCCACATGGTTCCCTCCTTAGGGTCACCACCCCATGTGCATCTCTCAACAACACACCCAAGTATATATGTTGAGATAACTCATGGTGCATTTCCGATGTGGGACTAAAATTTACAAGGCATGTTGAGAACAAGCTCTCTTCATGTAAAGAAAGCACCAAAGAAAGCACCAACAAGCATAGCATTTTCCTTAAATGAATATTGTCCCCTTTTAACATAACTACCACACATCTAAGTTATTTATCTAGAAAATCTCTAAATTTTGAAACTACCGACAATTAAATTCTCTCATGAAAAATAAAAATATATTATATATGACAATTTTTTAGAAATTTTTTGCCGTGTGCACAACCTCCAATGAAATTTCTTACGTGGATTGATAAATGCGGACATGAGGAGAATTTGTCCATATAGAAAACATGTATGTTAAGCTGATCAATTGATCAAACTATGCATAGGACCTCAGACCGTAGACACAAGTGTGAAGTGCTGACTGATCCAAGACTCCCGATATATATATATATATATATATATATATATATATATATATATATATATATATATATATATATATATATATATATATATATATATATATAAAAGAACATTTTATTGAAAATCTAATAGGAGCTCAAGAAGAGCATTATAGAGTGGTACATGGCCCAAAAAAAACACAAAATGGCCCTGTTGAGCAAGGTAATACATGCAAAAGGTAGAAATTCTAAATATCGAAATTTCGGGGAGCCAAAATTTTGAAAAACAGGAGTGAATCAAAACATTACGAAATTTCGAAACTCGACATTTTGAAACATTTCGAATATATATATATATATATATATATATATATATATATATATATATATATATATATATATATATATATATATATATATATATATATATATATATATTGTTGGTGTTGTTGCTCTTGTTTCATTCAAAAATTAAGCTCCTCACAAATGTTTAGTCCTACATCGGCTGTGACATAGACGTTGATAGAGCATATAATGTTTCACTCTTGTTTGCTCCATTGAAGTATTGTGGAGGTAGCCCGTGGGCCACACACGTGCGCCACCGTTGCTGTCCGATCCGGCTCGGTTCGGTTCAGTGCGCATAATGGGTGTGGGTACGTGTCCACATCTGTGGGCGCCGAATGCCGATTCGATTCCTTCTTCGGGTTTGGGTTAAAATCCTAAAAACTTTTGCTATTTATTGGCCTTTGACCACTTTAATTCCTACTTAAATTTTTGAACGTTGGACACTATTGATTTTGTCCAAATACATTGAACCATATTTTTTTATATGCCTTTATTCAGCATCTAATACGTCCTTGATTCAAGCCGTCGGTTACAAAATTTATGCCTATATAATGAGCCTTTCTTCTCCTCTCTTCACAATAGAAAAAACTCTAAGAAAAATCTCTCCCTTCTTGTCTTGCAGAAATTCTTTCCGTTCTTCGTATCCTCGCTCTGGGCAGAGCTAAGTCAGGATCAATCTCTCCAAGTTGTCTGCGATAACGGGATACCGATAGAGCCAAGATTTTACCACTAGGAGCATCCGAAATGTCTACATATAGACCTGAATTAACTCTTAGGACAATGCTTCGTGCGCGACTTCCCGGAGGCTGGTAACTTTAATTTTTGTTTATTTTGTTTGCAGATTATTAAAGGAGAAAATCAAATATTACTAACAATCTAAGAGTTAATCGTGTAATTATCTTCTTTTTACATGTCATGTTTAACATATACAAAATTTGATATCATCTTATGAACCATATATTGATTCTTTTTTAACTATATTATGTGTTACATTTCAGACTGAAATATGAATATTTAGCACACGTCGTGCTTCAGAATTCTTATGAGAGATGCTACATGTAGGAGAGAATAAGGTCATATGCTTATAAAATGTTCAAAGTTTACATGATTATATTTTCTTCTTGCTAGTTCCATATTATTTAGATAGCAAAGTCTGTACCGAGTTCTTCTTTACAATTTCACGAGTACTTCAATCTAATAATAATCACTCACAATTCCCCCCAAAAAGAATGTATAAATTGACTGAAAGTTTTCCATACTATTTGATTCAATATTGTTAGAAATTTTATTGTGCCCTGTCGATTCATGAGATGAAAAACATATATTAAATTGCGGCAGCGTACCTGAATCCATTGCTAGACTTGATGGATCTTGAACCTGTCGTCCTTTTATGGGGTTCGATCTTCCAACTTGCTACGACCCTTAATGACAAAGAGGAATCTGAATCCTTTGTCCCTCTCTTTCTGTTGATGGGGATGCAGAAAGAAAAAAAGAGAAAACCTCTCTTTTGGTGGTCGTATAAGTTCGGGACCATAACCCTAATGAATACATATATTTATATGTTTTGATATTTCTAATTTGGCCCCTCATCAAATTAGATTTATCTCCGGTACCTACACATTATTTTCATAACAATTATACCCTTAAGCCAATTTTCAAATAGACCACTTTAATTTGGCTTAATTATTTAGATAGCCCAAACACAATTAATTTTACATGTGTGGCCCCTAATTATTTAATAATTCCAACAATCTCCCACTGGGCTACATATGTAACCTAATAATTGTGTTAACGTTAGTGAGCTCATAAATTGCTATCTTAATCCTTAGGGTATATCTGGACAATCTCGTCCATTAACCATATCAACATAGGATCAAAGCGGCATTCGTCACATATAGCGTAACTAAACTATCAATGGTCACACATACCAATATAGCTAAACGACATAGATCAATCATGGATGCGTAGCATGAAAATTACATACAATGTGATCAATACATGTCTATTTCCAACTGGTCATCCTTAACTTTAGTGTGATCAATACTTTAACATAATGAAAACAGAATGAACTAAATTTTCATATATCTGATCAGATAAATATCCAAAATACTTTAATACATAAATGTGTCCAAAACCAAATAGCACCCAAATACATAAAATATAAACTCCCACTGTATTGCCATATTCTTAATTAAGATAACACCCATATGAGCAATATGCTCATGAAAGACCCTGAGTGATAATACTTTTGTGAGCGGATCCGCTAAAATAGAGTTTGTCATAATGTGCTATATGGACACTTTAACCATTCTGAATTCTTTCCTTCACAACTAGAAACTTTATGTCAATATCCTTGAGTTATACAAGTTTCTGTTGTTATTGGAATACATTACTGCTGATTTATTGTCACACCATAATTTATGTGATCTTTCAATACCGTACTGTAGGCGCAGCCTTGTGACAAAATTTTGCAACCATATTCCCTGAATAGATGTCCCACAATATTTTATAAACCTTGCTGTCATGGTGAAAGAAATTATGAGTGCATGTTTGACACTCATCCAAAATATATCTCTATTAGTCAGCATAACCTGATGTGGATCTCCTGCTGTGTTGGCATCCAACAAAATCAGAGTCAGAATACCTTATGATCTCCAGAATTATTCGATCTCGTACAAAGAGCATATAATTTCTTGTTCTCTATTAATTACTTAAGTAGTTTGGTTGCTACCCAATGATCCATCCATATTTGCTTAAATATCTGCCTAACATCCTAATATGTATGCAATATCCTGACGCGTTCATACTTGAGCATACATTAGACTCCTTACAACTGATCATAAAGGAAAAATCTATTATATTTTCTTAATTTCAAGGCTATTCTTTAGGGCACTGATTGAGACTGAACTTGTCTCCTTTAGCGACTGGGGTGTCACCTGGTTTGCATTCCTGTATGCCAAATCTTTTAAGCACTTTATCGATATAGCTCTTTTGTGATAATCCAAGAATATCTCGAGAACGATCTCAGTGTTTTTGAATTCCTAATGCAAAAGAGGCGTCACCAAGATCTTTTATCTCAAAGTTATTTGATAAAAATTTCTTAGTGTCATGCAATATGTCTATATCATTTGTGGTAAGCAGTATGTCATCAACATACAAAACCAAAAAAATAATTTTACTCCCACTGAATTTGTGATACACACAATCTTCAACAACGTTAACCTCAAAACCAAACGAGGTAACAATTTGGTAAAATTTATAGTACTACTGACGAGAAGCTTGCTTGAGTCCATAAATGGATTTTGTCAATTTGTAAACCATATTATTTGGATCTTTCGACACGAAGTTTTCTGACTGCACCATATAAATAGTTTCGTCAATGTTACCATTGAGAAACGCCATTTTGGCATCCATTTGACGTAACTCAAGATCAAAATGTGCAACATGTGCTATGATTGTTTTAAAGGAGTTTTTTTTCAAAGATACCGAAGAGAAAAACTCTTTAAAATCAATACCAAAATTTTGAGTAAAGTCACTAGTTACAAGACATACTTTATACTTCTCCACATGATCCTTCGAATCCTTTTTGGTTCTAAATGTCCATTTGCAACCAATGGATTTCATACCTTTTGGTAATGGAACAAGTTCTTAAACTTTATTGTCTTGCATGAACTTATACTCCTTATTTATTGTATCAATCCACTTTGAGAACTGGAACTTTCTATGGCCTGACGGAAGTTGATTAGATCATCTTCCAGTATCCACAGTCTTCCTGACGTTCCTAGAGAATATGACAATATTATCCGAAATTATATTTCTCCTTTCTCTGGTGGACTATCTTAATATTACTGGTTCTTGAGGTTGTTGAGTTTGTTCCTTAGGAATAATTACGTTATCTTGAATGGGGTGCCGCTACATTGTCGTTGCTAAGGTATTTCAACAATGACTTATAGAAGTAATTCGACATTGTCTTATTGAGACTCTGAATTCACTTCTTGATCATGACAGGTATAGAATCTTGCACATCGTCAAAAGTGATAGTAGGAATCATAATTGATTCCTTCTCAAAGACAATGATCCGGACTTTATTTCTCCCCCAAACTCAACATCCTCAGAAAATATTACATTTCTCGTCTAAAAAAAAATCTTAGTGTGGGATTGTATAATTATCAACCCCTTGATCGTAGCATAACCAATAAAGTAGCTGCTTATAATTTAACTTTGGTCTGTCTTTCCATTATACATTCAATATAAACATTAAAATCTATAAAGTCAATGGAATCCAAATCTCATCAGACACAAATCGTTCAACTCTATTTCTAGAGAAGTGACCTAATGCTTATGTCATAATGAGGCTAAAAAATATATATTATTAATTTTGCGTTTAGTACCACATGACTTTACTTGCAAGGTTTTATTATAAGATGCAATAGTTTCAACTGAATATAGGTTATCATAAACCTTAAGGAAACTGTTACCATTAATATTTAAATTTAAAGATATACTAAACTTATTGTTTCCAAATGAACAATGATAACCAGATTTGTCCATTAAGAAAATTGAAACTGAATTTCGTCTAAAAGACGGTACAATAAAAGTGTCTATCAAATCCAAATAATAATCGGTTCCTAAAATAACCAAAAATGTCCTATTGCTTTCACTTCTATCGAATTGCCGTCACCCACATAGATGTATCTTTCACCATCAATTGACTTTCGGTAACTCAGGCAACCTTGCCTAGAACATTAATGTGGATAGTCCCACCAGAATCTAACTACCATGAGTTTTTTGGTACTAAATCTAAATTAACCTCAGAACAGATCAAATTTAGAAATGTACTTTTCTTTATACGCCATACATGGTACTTGGTACATTTCTTCCTTATGTGTCCTGTTTATCACAAAAGAATAACCCTTAGTTTTATATTGTTATTTCTTTTGATCTGTACTCTTAGCAGTGTAGCGCCCCGCTTTCGATAGGCGACAGACTTCATAATATGCTTGCGTCGAATCAAATCGGCCGGGAACTTAGATGGCTATCTGACTCGATCGCTAGGCTTGGTAAACGATAACATCTTGCGGCATCGATCAAATCGATTTGGACGGACGTTACGAGAATCGATCCAACTAATGGAACGACTTCTGTTGGAATAAGTTCTAGATGCAGCGGACTGCGTCTCGGCGAGTGAGCTCTCTATAAGAGTCCCTTCGACGGGACTGGACCGCTGTATGATTTTTTTGGAGCTTTTGCCGCTGGATTTTGATGAAGTGCTTTCGCGTCGTTCACTACTAAAATAACCCAGATTAGCGACGTCAGGAGACGTCGCTAAATACAGAAAATACGTCGCTAAAAATGATTTGCGACGTATTTAGCGACGAAAAACGTACGTCGCTTATAGGCAAGTCGCAGATGATACTTTCGTCGCCGAACGTCGCTATTTGCGACGCGGCGTCTATTGTCGCTAGACGTCGCCAAATGAGCGAAGAGAGCGACGTATCATTACGTCGCCAACATTGCGACGTAAAGCGACCACTAGCGACGCTTCAAAAGTTTATAAATGATGACGAGGCATGGCATCCACGTGGCCACGTGGGCAACTTAGCGACGTATATTAGTGACGTCGAGCGACGTAACGTCGCTAGTTAGCGACGTAACATCGCTAGTTAGCGACGTATAGCGACGTCTATTTGCCGTCGCAGTACGTCGCAGAACGTCGCTATACGTCTCTAATGTTAAAAAAAATTTAAAAAAATATAATTGATATTTTTGTTATGCTGTGTTTCTGTGTTTACAGTGTGTGTGAAGTGCAGTGTTCGAACCATCGACAGTTTCGCTTACTGTTCTATGTTTTATCTTGGATAGAAAGAGCAACAGTTCAGGGTGCACTTCTCAGAGCTTCCTCTTCACGTCCTTCACCTTCTCGGGAACCTTTACGACGTCTGAGAAAGTGAAGGACGTGAAAATGAAGCTCTCAGAAGTGCACCCTGAACTGTTGCTATTTCTATCCAAGATAAAACATACAACAGTAATCGAAACTGTCGATGGTTCCGAACACTGCATTTCACATTCACTGTAAACACAGACACACATCATAACAAAAATACACAATATATTTTTTTAAAATTTTGGCAGCACCTCCTTTGTATATCAGATCATCGCTTATAATCCAGCGTAGGTATATTTGTCATCCCGTCGCAGATATCACAAAGTAAATATCACAATAAAAATAGGAGGCAGTGCAAAGTAAATATCACAGACACACATCCTCACAAACATCCAATAGAGTCAAATAAAAATGAAAGATGATAAAAAGTCTCCCACCAAGTGTATAAACAACAGTGTATGAATAAACAATTTGCCCATAGGGCCAATACATACAAGTCATAAAAAAACCAATAAAATTACTGCGGACCCCTGTCGCGCAACTGGGATAGAATGTAGTCATACTGCTCCTGGGTGAGCTGTACCGTAGGGGCAGTAGGAGGCAGTACAATGTCTGGAGTCGGCGTCGGAGGCAGTACAGTATCTGGAGTCGGCACCGTCGATGGACCCGGAGGACGTACCTACTCCAGCTCTCGCAGTCGCTCACCATGCGCAGCAAGGGTACTCACCACCTTCTCAGTATACTGAGCGAGTGAGGCAGATAGGCTCCTCTGCGATCCCTCCAGCTCGACCTGTCTACGCTCTGTGCGCTGCGTAGACTCGGTGAGCGTCTGCAAGTTGGCAGCTGCAGCCTGATGCAGACTCATCAGGTCCTGTATACTGCGCTCGACCGCATCAAATCGTCCGGTGACGATCGGAGGGTCAGATCGTCGCTCGACCGCATCAGAAATCTGCTGCTGCAACTTGCGACGCAGCTCCTCGATCTGACGACGAACATCCTCAGCTCGTGACGACGCCTGCGTAGCCGGAGACTGCGTACTGACAGAGGGGGCCCGGGATGACTCCGAAGCCAAATACGCGTCGTAGGATCCCGTACCGTAGTACGTACCCTTCTGAAGACCGCCAACGGCGGTCATCCAGAGCTCGTCCGGTGATGGCTCTGCAGGCGGCTGAGAGGAAGTACCAGCCCCTCCCTCTGCTTGCATACTAGCAGCAGCAGCAGCATCAGCCGCCTCCTTCTGTAGCCGAACAAACTCGGCCTAGAACATGTTTGCTAATGTGTAAGTGTTTACTAAAGTCTATATTGATATCTATTTTTTCTGTTTTCTAAATTATAGTCAGTTAATATAAAGAATAGAACGTACATATGCCTGCGTCGCCCTCTCGTCATTGAAGTCCCCAGCCCTCCGATGGGTGACCAGGAAGACGGTCACCATGTTCGGGTCCTTACCCTTCTTTACCTGTTAAAATATATTATCTATTATTAGTATTAAATATTATATCGAACTATATATAAATTAATGTCCGTCATAGGAAACGTACCAGACAACAAAAATGCTCCGTCATCGGAATGGAGCCACCACACCACTTACCGGCGCTCGACCGCGCCACCTTGGCCTTCTCAGACCGTTCCTGGTACTTGGGCTCGCTGAATCTAGCCTTCATCGCAGTCCACTGCTCTGGCGTAATCCAACCCTGGATCGGCTGTCCGGAGCGATCACGACGCTTCTGGTCGTCGATCGCATCACGGATGAGCTTGGCTATGACGGCAGAAAATTGGCCCTCGATCCTCGCCGCCCGGTGTGGTGGATAGAAATAGGTCCTCTACAAGAAGTAAAATACAAAAGTTGTATAATATACACAAATGATTATTAAAATTTAAAAATAAACAAATTTTTTACCTTGAAGTGGGCGAACCAAAAGGCCTTCCTATCTGCGGGAGCATCCGAGTAGTTGAGCCAAGGCCCACCATAGTTCTGCCTCACAAATGTCCCCAGCTGTCTCTGTACTGCAGAAGGTCGATATCTATACAATAATAATTTTTTATGAATATATATGTACATATAATCATTTGAGAAATATATAATAATTAATTAACTTACTTCATAGGCCCGTCCGTCCAAATCTCCATACGCGTCTCGCCTGGGGAAAAGCATGGAGGGTCGCTCTCACCTCCTACCTGGGCAGGATCAGTCTGATCGCCGTCCTCCATATGATCGACGTGGGCTCCCTCCATAGAGCCGTCGACAGTAGGAATGCTGGACGGGGGATCAGGGATGCTGGACGCGGGATCAGGAAGGCTGGACGACGAGGGAGGAGTCGCCAACCTGCTAGAACTGCCCTGTCCCGGTAATGGACCAAGAACAGAACGGTACACTGGCGTACTCGAAGATGAGGATGAGGGTCCGGAACTGCCCTCTCCATCCCCAGCCTGAGGCTGACGGGGCTGCCTAATATATAATCCTTCGCGTCGTCCAGATGGTCTAGTCATACCTGACAATAAAACATATGACAATAAAACAAAAAAACATATTTATATGATAGACATCACAGATTTTTGAAAATATCATAGTCAAAAAGTGTCACTGAAGTGTCAATAAAAGTGTCAATAAAGTGTCACTGAAGTGTCACAGATTTATATGATAAAACAAACGTCAATAAAGTGTCACTGAAGTGTCACTAAAGTGTCAAATATGATGATAAAACAAACGTACAGATTTAATCCTCTTCTGAAAATTCATCTAGTTCGTTTAGCTCTTCTTCTTCTTCTTCTTCTTCTTCTTCTTCTTCTTCTTCTTCTTCTTCTTCTTCTTCTTCTTCTTCTTCTTCCTCTACATCTTCACTTTCATCTGCATCTTCCTCTTCAGATAATTCTACTTCTTCTACACAATTAAATGTGTAATAGGGAACTTCCGTCGTGTCCACTTCTATAATATTTGTTACAAGAGGTAGTTCATCCTGTTGATAAGCTATATCGTCAACCTCAAAGGTATTTCTAGCTTTGGTCTTGCATACTGTCCACCAGTCCGACCTTGTTGTTGTTCCCCGTTTAGGATAACTTGTGAAGTACACGACCTGAGCCTGACTTGATAGGACAAATGGTTCATAGGCTTGATATCGACGCTGATAGTTTATATCAATAAGACCGTGCTTGTCTACTTTCCAACCTTGACCTTCAATCGGATCGAACCAATCACACCTGAATAACACAATCTTAGCAGGCTCTATTCCATAACTATATGTCAGCTCCACGATCTCCCGTAATATGCCATAGAAATCGTTGCCCGTATCAACATCTTTGTAGTTCGAAGATCTGATACACAAACAGCTATTTTTGGTAGAATCGAGATCCACAAAGTTGTCTCTGATCGGGCAAGTTGTTGACTTGAACCTAAACCTATTAACACAGTAGCTTGGCCATATTTTTGCAGCATAAATTGGTCCCTTGGCTAGCGTTCTAATAGACTCATTCTCAAGTCTTGCGTATGGACGATCGACCTAAATACCACGAAAGAAACAATTAAGCTCATTCTCAATCAAGTGCATATACAAAAAGGTAATTACAGAGTTCTCAAGTCTTACATATGCACTCAACCATGATGGAAAATAATGCCTCATTTCTTGTTCTAGTTCTTCTTCTGTTATGTGTGGCCTACCCGACCTCACATCATCATTAAATATGCTGAAAACAACATCGTTCAATTAATGTAATAGTATAATAATTAACACTATTAAAATAATATAGACGTATTAATTACTTACCCCTCCAGTTTCTCTACTTCCTCCTCGTCGCAGTTGAGTAATACATACACCTGAGCAGCCCTTAGCTCATCATCGTTCAGATATCTCTTTTTCATCTTATCCGATGGCTTTCCTGGAGCATTGAATACCTTCAGTATTGTATCATTACTTTCATGATCTCCCTCGTCATTTCTGGAAGCTCTCGTTCTATTAGTTGCAACATGAGGCTTGAAATACATCGAACAAAAGTTTGTAATCTCCTCGAGAACATAGGCTTCACAAATAGAACCCTCGACCCGTGCCTTATTTTTCACCTTTCTTTTTAGGTGATTCAAATGTCGCTCGAACGGGTACATCCATCGATATTCGACGGGTCCACCAACACGTGCCTCATAGGATAGATGAATTGGCAAATGCTGCATAGAGTCGAAGAATCCAGAAGAAAACACCCTCTCTAGCTTGCATAGTGTTACCGCAATGTCCTTCTCTTGCTTTTCTAGATGATCAATGAGCAATTTCTTAGAACAAAGATCCCTGAAGAATATGCTAAGCTCCGTCAATGGATCCCAAATTGCCTGCGGTAAGAATTCCCGAAATACAATCGGAATTAACCTCTCCATGAATACGTGACAATCATGGCTCTTCATACCCGTCAATTTGTTTTCCTTCGGATCGACACATTTTTTCAGATTTGACACATTTCCGTCTGGAAATTTTAGGCCCTGGATCCACCGACAAAGTCTCACTTTATCCTCCTTGTCCAGCGAGAAAATTGACTTCGGCAGGAACTGTTTTCCATTCTGCTGTATCAAATGCAACGCAGGGCGTTTGCATATTTCTTCTAAGTACAACCTGGCCTTGGGATTGTCTTTCGTTTTTCCCTTTACGTCCATCACAGTATTAATTATGTTATCAAACACATTCTTCTCAATATACATGACATCAAGATTATGTCTGATCAGATTGGTACTCCAGTATGGCAGATCCCAGAATATGCTCCTCTTTGTCCAGTTATGAAATCTACCAAATCCATCGCACTTGTACCCAGTTGTAGGATCTTCTATAGCACTTGGAAAATCTTTAACCTCCTCCCATATCATGGCTTCGCACCACCTTGGCGGTGGATCACCCTTCTCTACAATGCCGGCACAGAAAGCATTCCTGTTCCTTCTGAACGGATGATCTTTTGGTAGAAATTGCCGATGACAATCAAAGAAGCACGGTTTTCCGCCGTGTTTCAAGCGGAAAGCCTTACTACGGTCCATGCAATACGGACATGAGAGACGGCCATGAGTGCTCCATCCAGATAATATTCCATAGGCCGAAAAGTCGTTGATGGTCCACATAAGGGTTGCCTTCATCTGAAAATTCTGCTTCCTGGAAACATCGTACGTGTTAGCGCCTACTTCCCATAACTGATTCAACTCATTTATCAAAGGCTGTAAGTACACGTCAATGTTCCTCTTGGGATTGTTCGGACCAGGAATTATAACGGTTAGAAACATGTACTGAGTCTTCATGCACATCCATGGCGGTAGGTTATACGGAGTGACAATCACAGGCCAGCACGAATACTGGGATCCCGAAAGGCCAAAAGGAGTAAAACCGTCAGAAGATAGTCCCAACCTGACATTTCGCGGATCTGAAGCAAAATCTGGATATACTCGATCAAAGTGCTTCCACGCTTCTCCATCGGATGGGTGATCCAACACTCCTTCAATCTGTTCTCACATGTGCCAACTCATATTTTCGGCCGTCTCTTTCACCATAAATAATCTTTGCAACCGCGGCGTTAAAGGCAAGTAGTGCATTGAATCGATCGGTCTTCTTGCACCGGTAGACCTTCCTGTACTAGTTGTCTTATAGCGATCAGCACCATAAAATCTGCACACATCTGCGTCCTTGTCGTCTTTGTAGTACAACATGCACCCATTGCGACAGGAATCAATTTTCTCGTATCCCATCCAGAGCGATCTCACCATCCTCTTAGACCGGTAGAAGTCTTTAGGCAACTTAGCACCCGCCGGCAAGATCTCTATAATCAACTCTAACACTCGGTTGTAGCATTCTTGCGACATGTTAAAATCTGACTTAATGCTCAACAGTCTTGTAACCACCTCCAACGGTGAATGATCCTCACAACCAGGATACAATGGAGTCCTTGCATTCTCCAATAACTCCATGAACTGTGCAGCATCGGTGTTCGGTGTCTCCTCAGGTGTATTATGAACGAAACTAGGCCCCGCAGCATCAAAAACCATGTTTACGCACCCGTCGTCATATGCATGATTATCTGAAACAAAATTAGGTCCCGCATGCATATACGGCTCAACATAAGGCTCCGGCTCTGATGCTAAAGACATAAGTTCTCCATGTGCGGTCCACTGATAGTAATTAGGCGTAAAACCTCTCGAGTACAAATGATATGTCACTTCCACTTCTGGATAATATTTCACGTTATGACATTTCACACACGGACACTTAATTTTGGTGCCGTCCATGTACTGAGGGAACGCCTTAGCAAACTGCAGGAACTGCTCTACTCTCGCTATGTATTCATCCCGCATACCACACATATCATCAGGACGACGATTGTACATCCATGAACGATTCCGCAAGTAGTAATTCATATCCATTTGGAAATAATTCTGCAAAGATGGACACACATTATCCAACAGGCACAAATTCGTATATTATGTCTTATTATGGGACACACATTAGTAGCAGACAGTTACTAATAACAATGATATGCAATCTAGGTCAAACTAGGTTGTACTAAGTCAAACAAGGTCAAGCTAAGTCAAACAAAGTCAAACAAGGTCAAACTAGGTCAAACTAGGTTGTACTAAGTCAAACAAGGTCAAGCTAAGTCAAACAAAGTCAAACAAGGTCAAACAAGGTCAAATAGTCAACCTTGGTCAAACAAGGTCAAATCTAAGTCAAATATCCTATTTCTAGTCATAACCTACCAAGGTACCCTTTACCTTATCGCTATTGCTATCCCAATACTAGCTAGCACACACCATTCAAGGCTATACAAGCCTAACCTATAATTCAAGTACCAATAATGACCAGAGTCAACTCAAGCTATCTCATACACACAAGTAATATCTGGGTGTCATTTGTTTAGTCTTAAAAAAATACAATCAACTAAAACTAGTACCAAGTAATGAGCAATAGTGAGTTACCAAAGCAAACTAAAACTAAAACTAGTATCTGGGTGTCATTTAAATAACTAAAACTAGTATCTGGGTGTCATTTAACAAACATGAAGACAACAAAGTCAAACAAGGTCAAGCTAAGTCAAACAAAGTCAAACAAGGTCAAACTAGGTCAAGGGTTGACCTATAGTTGACTTTGTCAACTCTTAGTCCAATCTAGGTCAGATGTTTACTCTACTTTGACTTTTAGTAAAAATAGTCAACCTTGGGGGTGACTACTATTTCATATAATTTTAAAGTATCGGCCAATACCGATCCGATACGGCCGATACCGATACGGTTTGGCATGTTCCGATCCGATACCGACCGATACCAAATATTGACCGATACCGACATTGGGGGTCTTTGTTCCGATCAATTCAAGTACCAATCATGACCAAAGTCAACTCAAGCTATCTCATACACACAAGTAATATCTATATAGATATATACATATAATATATATATATAGGCATGTATATATTATATGCCTATATTACAAGACAAGGCAACTTTCATGCATTCATATATTTAGACACTCTAACATAGGCTATATGCCTATATCATATATGAGTTACATGATATAGTTATGTATATATGTATACAATACCATCTATCAAACATATATATATATAGAAAGAGAAGTAGAGAGTGGGTGGTGTGTGTACATGCACATGTGAATGGGGGGTGAGTGTGTTGACTGTTACATGTGACAGTCACATATACGTGTATATGAGGAAGGCTAACATGCTTGTATTAGGCTATATGCGTGTGTATACCTAGGCAAGAGTGAGTGAGTGAGTGAGTGATATGAACTATAGGTCAGTCCAATCTGGATAGTAAGGGAATTTACTGTGTTCAGTCAAATAGGAAAGGAAAAGAAAGGAAATCAGTTCATTTCACACAACATTACATACTCCTATAACATATTTCAGACCCATTCACCTCAAACCCAAATCGAGAACCAAAACTCTAACCAAATCACCCCAAACTTGAAACTCAGTCAGCACACATATAGATACACTACACTAGGGTTTTAAACATCTAAATTAAAGCATTAAACTAGGTTAAAATGGTTGTCAAAACTGGGTTTTCAAAATTAGAAAATACAATAAATTAACAAGGTATCAGTCAACATAGGTATTTAGAAATTGATATATAAAAACATGTTAAAATGGAAAATAAATGGTTGGTAAAGGATCTAGGCTATGTGTACGTGTCCAACATAGTGTCTCGTGTCCACCACAACATGACACAGTGTGTCCAGTATGTGTGTGTGTGTGTCCATCTGTGTGTGTGTCCGTGTGATCTGTGTGTGTGTGTGTGCGTGTGTGTCCGTGTGTATGTGTGTGTGTCTCTGTGTGTGTGTGCGTGTGTGTCCGTGTGTGTGTGTGTGTCCGTGGGAGAGGAGGAGGAGGAGGAAGAAGAGGAGGAGGAGTTAGGTTAGGGTTTACCTGAGCTCGAGGAGGAGGAGCTCGACGGGAGGGGGGGGGGGTACGGGTCGCCGGAGAGGGAGGGAGTCACCGGGGGGGGAAGGGAGTCGCCGGGGGAGGGGAAGGGGTCGCCGAAGGAATCGCCGGAGGGAGGGAAGGAGTAGTGGAAAAAATTGGAAATTTCGAGTGAGTGGGAAAAACGAAACGCTGTGCCCTAAGTAAAAATATTAGCGACGTCACATGAGGACGTCGCTAAACGTCGTAAACTGGCGACATATTTTAATAATCCAGCGACGTAACGTCGCTATTCAGCGATGTAATTTTATACCTGTCGCTGAACGTCGCTATTCAGCGACGTTTTGCGATGTTTATATAAATGAGTCGCTGAATTCCATATATAGCGACGTAATTTTACGTCGTCGCTAAATTACGTCGCTAATAGATCATATTTTAGTAGTGGTTTTCATGGATACAATTACAAATTTTGAAGCAAGGGGAAAAGAAGGAATTCTAACAAAGTGTTGGTGCCATTGCAGGAGCTCGCGTAACTAAAGCTTGATGTTGCGAAGCGCTTCGACGATCGGCACAAAGCAAAGTAATTGGTGGGTGATTCGGACCTTCCTTCTACTCTGTCCCGCAAACTAATTTCTTGCCTCGAATTCATTCAAATCGAACGATGCCAAGTTAATTGCATGCCAATCCAGTAAGGTCAAGAACCCGGGAAAAACGTATCGATTTTGAGTAATCTTCTCTGAAAAATACAAGTTTCTCACATAAACGGAAAAGTTTAAGGTTCTAGTAAAAAGATAGACTATTTCACGTGCTACAAAATAATATGAAATGTTGATTATGGATTATGATGCCTCGGACAATTTGGTGCCCACGGGATGCTAAATCGGGAATACGGCTTTGGGAAAAATGAATCGTTGCATGAGTTGCGAGAAATGATAATGTCGTTCGATACTGTCCGCGCTATACAAAACTGTTTGCATATATTAAATTGTTCATGCATAGGCATGGTCATGGATAGCTTGTGCACAAGTTCTTTTTCCTCGAAATGGTATCCGGGGCATCGGAACCGATTCATCCTAGGTGGAATAAATTATCGTGCTTAGGCGCGAGGCATGCGGGACCTTAAGTAAGGCTTGCAACCTAGGCTGAAAGGGTAGCATCGTATGCCAATTTTGATTAAGTCCCTAGTGGTGCGTAACACCAATGACCACATGTAAGATAGTAGCATGGTTACTTATTGTCTTATGCAGGAGTAAATATTATCTCTGTTTTTATGCAGGGACGAGCACGACTGTGGTAAGAAATGTGATAAATCACTACGCTTTACTGTACGCTTTATTTCGTAAAGATGGCTCTCGATATGAACTGAATTCATTTAGTTCTAAATAGAAAGACAACTCTAAAGCATGCCTATCTTAACAATCATAGTCGGTTTAGACGAGTTGGTTCGTCTCGTTCACTTAGCAAGTGTGCTAATCCCCTCCCCCAATTTCCCCAGGTGCGGCTGGCGCTCCAAACTAAACTGAAACTGAAGTGCGGAGAGGCGTTTTGAAGCTCTTCCTATGCTAAAGTATTTTGAAGCCAATTCAATCGACGACTTATGTATAAAGGGGCAAATGTATGGAACGGCAAGCGTTAGTTCAGGCAACTTGTCGAGTATGTTTTATTTTATTTTCAATCAATGTAGCCACAACGGCATCCAATATAATTACGACTTGTACTTTGTTGCAAGCTATGAATGAAAAGCAAATTTCTATCTTCCTATACTGCGTCTTATATTCTGATGTGATTTGTGAAGTTTCAACTTGGCGTATTAATATGCAAATCAACGTAACGTTCTTGCCTTGTACGAGTGCAACTCCAGACTCGTACGAAATCACGCCTTAGCGAGGACGATTGAATCGGCAAAATAACATCGGGGACGAACGTTTGCCGACTCGGGACGTGATAAATTGGTATCAGAGCACAGTTATGTTTCCTTGGATTTTTTTAAAAGATGTTCCATTGTAGGAATTTTCGTTGTGATGGCTTGATTGAATGCTTGTCGACATGCTACGTGAAATAAAAGTTCCTTACAGGTAAGCCCGTAGATATTTTTGAAAAATACTAACGGGTTTACTCTGTTTTGTAGGAATGACCAAGAAAAGAAACAATTCCGTCACAACAATCCAAACCGTGGATAGTACGTCGAGCACAAAAAGCACTGGCCCTAGCGAGACGACTATGGAAAAAATACTACAGTTGATGGAACTGCAACAGCAACAGCTTCAAATACAATTCAAAGCCCAATTTGATGCGCAGTAGAAGCAGATGAACGCCCTGACTCAGATAGTGAGCAAGATGGCGGGCAATACCAAGGCAACGGATAAGGTACCCGAAGAGAGGCAAGATGTTCAAGACGAAGTCGAGGAAGAAGTCCAACCACAAATGATAGACTCTTCTTCCATGCTCAAAGTAAAGGAGTTCCGCAAGATGAACCCGCCGAAGTTCAAGGCCGAGCAGAGCCCGATGTGATAGTGGGATGGCTCGCAGAAATGGAGGACTTGTTTGATCTTCTCTGCATCGAAGGGTCCCAGAGGGTGGCCTGTGCGGCGCTACAGCTGCAACTGAGAGCACACGACTGGTGGACGGAGAAGAAAAAGGAGATCTGTGATACCGATTCCAACACAAAGATTTCCTGGGAAGTGTTCAAGGCAGCCTTCCTCGAGCAATACGTTCCTCGTACCATCTGTCGACAAAAGGGGGATGAGTTCATGATGTTGAGATAAGGGAACATGACTGTTGAAGATTATGATGCAAGCTTCTCAAAACTTGCAAAATTTGTTGACGTCTTTCTGCCCAACAAAGAAGAATGGTGCGAGCGTTTTCAACAGGGCCTCAACGACGAATTGCGTAGGGACGTCATGAACCAGTGATGTCAAACTTATCGTGAATCCTATGAAGTTGCACTTGATAGCGAGCAGATCTTTGGCTGTATGTCACAAAGGGCCGTGCCTGTCGTCCGTAACAATTTCAACAAATGCCCAAATGACGCTGGAGGATCGGGAGTACAAAAGCGTTCGAACACGTTTGAGAATCGAGGCCCCTTATCCGCAGTAAATTGCCATAGATACGTGGGCACCGAGCACCCGACTGTAAAATGAGAACATGCTTCAAATGTGGCAAGTTAGGCCACTTCAGTCAATTCTGTCAGGCGGGAAAGCCAAATCAACACCCTCCGAGAAATGTTCCAAATCTGTATAAAGTGCCTATACTGCAAGGTGCAAATGCGGTACCCGTCAACCCACAGAATCAATGCCATGGAGCTCAAGGCCGAGTTTATGCATTAACTCGGGACGAGGCGTTCGCGTCCGATACCGTTGTAACAGGTATATTACTCTACAAAAGTATACCGGCTCGAGTACTATTTAATTCGGGTACGACGCATAGCTTTATATCTGCTGATTATGCGAAAGAAAATAAAATAACCACGCAATCACTAGATATAGATATTTACGTTAGCACTCCGTCGGGAGTCGATATGCCTGCGAACGTTATTTGTAGGGATGGCCACATTTGTATCGGAGGAAGAAATCTATCCTTGGATGCCATCATACTAGACATCAAAGAGTACGACATAATCCTGGGCATGGATTCGTTGGGCGCTTGTCATACAACGATCGAGTACACGGAGAAGAGAGTGGTGTTTCGTCTTCCTGGCGAGACAGAGTTCTCATATTCGTGTGGTACGGTCTCGAAGACGGCAATGATGGTATCGACAATCTCGGCGAGGCGTATGCTGTATTTCGGCTGCACGGGATACTTGGCATCAGTTCGAGACACGCGGAAGGATAATACAAACACAATCCAGACTGATGTTGTGGTAGATTTTCCTAATGTTTTTCCTGACGAGATGCCCGGGATGCCGTCGGATCGAGAAATAGAATTCAACATCGACACCTTTCCGGATATACGATCGATATCGAAGACGCCTTACCGAATGGCTCCAGCAGAACTGAAGGAGCTGAAGGTGTAATTACAAGAGTTGCTAGATCACGAATTTATTCGCCCTAGCATCTCTCCATGGGGAGCTCTCATTCTGTTTGTGAAGAAGAAGGATGGGTCGATGCGGCTATGCATCGACTATCGGGAACTGAACAAGGTGACCGTACGGAACAAGTATCCTTTGCCACGAATCGACGACTTGTTTGACCAACTGCATGGCGCATCAGTATTTTCAAAAATTGATCTTCGTTCAGGCTATCATCAATTGAAGATCAAGTCCGACGACGTATCGAAGTCTGCCTTCCGTACTCGATATGGTCATTACGAATTCCTAGTTATGCCGTTCGGTTTGACGAATGCCCTAGCCGCTTTCATGGATTTGATGAACCGAGTCTTCCAACCTCAAATCGATAAATTTGTAGACGTGTTCATCGAAGATATCCTTATCTATTCAAAGAATCGAGAAGAGCATGCAGAACACTTGAAGACGGTATTGCAGATTCTGCGTAAAAATAAATTATATGCCAAGCAGAGTAAATACGAGTTCTGGATGAGTAGCATGACATTCCTCGGACATGTAATCTCTGCCAAAGGTGTCGCAGTAGACCCAAAGAAGATTGAAGGGGTGTTATATTGGAAACGACCTGCCTCGGCTAGCGATATTCGGAGTTTCCTGGGCTTAGCGGGCTACTACCGAAGATTCGTACGAAGCTTTTCAAAAATAGCGTCGCCTCTGACTCGCCTCACCCAGAAGGGGGTAGTATTTGAATGGAGTGACGACTGTGAATCCAGCTTTCAAGAGTTGAAGCAACGGCTCGTCTCAGCTCCAATCCTTGCACTTCCAGATGGTCCAGAAGGCTTTCAGATATTCAGCAATGCATCGGGAACTGGCCTCGGGTACGTACTCATGTAGAGAGATAAAGTAATCTCCTACGCTTCATGGCAGTTGAAGCAGCACGAGAAAAACTACCCGACGTACGACCTAGAATTGGCGGCGATCGTGTTTGCGTTGAAACTCTGGCAGTACTATCTCTATGGTGTGGCTTGCAGAATCTACATAGATCATAAAAGCCTGAAATACTTGTTTACGCAACGAGAGCTTAACCTACGACAGCAACGTTGGCTTGAACTCATAAAAGATTACGAGCTAACGATCGAGTATACGCCGGACAAGAAAAACGTTATAGCCGACGCGCTTAGCAAAATGTTTATGGGAATACTAGCCATAAACAAGGAGATACGACGAGACCTTGAAGTGACGGGTATCGAACTTGGAATTGAGTATCGACACCTGCACCTAGCTCAGCTGAAGTTAGGATCGAGCCTGCTTAGCCAGATAAAGAACGCACAGAAGGACGACTCATTCCTGAAGAAAATACGCGAGCTGATTCTAACAGGAAGGGCGACTGACTTTGCGGAAGACGGAGACGGGATGATGCGACTAAAGGGAAGGCTCTGTATTCCTGAAACTGCCGAACTCAGAAATTTTTTTTGACAGAGGCACATTATGCGAAGTACTCGTTACATCCTAGAAGCACCAAGATGTACAAGGACTTGTGCACAAACTTCTGGTGGCACGACATGAAGAAAGATGTGGCTACTTTCGTATCGCAGTGCATGGCGTGTCAGTAAGTGAATACGGAATACCAAAGGCCAGGCGGAGAGCTGCAGAACATCGCTATTCCCGAGTGAAAGTGGGACAACATCTCGATGGATTTTATTATGGGATTTTCGAAGACGCCACGGGGGAATGATGCGATTTGGGTCATTGTTGATAGATTGACCAAGTCGGCTCACTTCATCGCAATAAAAGTAGGATGGAGCGTTGATCGGTTAGCACAAATCTATGTCGACGAGATTGTTCGAAGGCATGGGGTACCGGCCTCAATAATTTCGGACAGAGACGGGCGATTCCTATCGCATTTTTGGACGAGCCTACAAGCGGCGATGGGGACCAAACTAAATTTTAGTTCGGCATACCTCCCCCAAACAGACGGTCAGACGGAGAGAGTAAATCAAATCTTAGAAGATATGCTGCGTCTGTGTGCGATCGATTTAAAGACTAGTTGGGATACACATTTGCCGCTTGCAGAGTTTGCGTATAACAACAGCTACCAATCGAGCATTCAGATGGCTCCATACGAAGCGCTCTACGGAAGGAAGTGTCGTTCACCAATATGCTGGGATGAAGTCGAGAGCGACAAATGCTTGGGCCGGAACTAGTGGATCAGACCGTCGAGAAAGTCCGCTTGATCCGAGATAGACTCCGCATCGCGCAAAGTCGACAAAAGAGCTACGCAGATCTTCGTCGACGACCGCTAGAGTTCTTGGTCGGGGATCATGTGTTTCTGAAAGTAACGCCCATGCACGGTATGATGCGGTTCGACGTTAAAGGCAAGTTGAGCCCGAGATTTGTAGGTCCCTTCGAGATCATCGAGCGAGTTGTAACGGTTGCTTATCGGATCGCACTACCTCCTACCTTGGCTGATGTGCACGATGTCTTCCATGTTTCACAACTTCGAAAATATGTGCACGATCCAAGTCATATGGTTAGCTTCAATCAGTTAGAGCTACGCGAAAGATCCATGCGGCCAGAGAGCCCCATGCGGCTCAAAGAGTTCATGCGGCTCGAGTATCCATGCGGCCCAAGCGTCTATGCGGCTCAAATAAGCTCTATGCGGCTCAGAGAGGAGCTACGTGGCCTGCAAACAGCTCTTCCATTTTGTCCTTTACTGCATTAAATGCTTTGACGGCTGACAGCTCTGGCAAGGTGACAGTTCTGACACAAAGATATCATTATGACTCCCTCATAATGACGGACTCCTTGGGAAGCGAAGAAAATCTCTGACACGATCCCTCGAGGTTCAGAAACTGCCATACGGCCTTGACACGTGGACAGTCGTATACGGCCCAAGCGGAGGCTCTCCCATGCGGCTCATGAAGACTAGCCCCATGCGGCTCACTAAGACTATCTTCATGCGGTTCACGAAGACTAGCCCCATGCGGCTCACGAAGACTAGCCCCATGCGGCTCACTAAGACTAGCCCCCATGCGGCTCATGAAGACTATCCCCATGCGGCTCACGAAGACCAGCCCCATGCGGCTCACGAGGACCATCTTCATGCGGTTAACAAAGAAGGCACCCATTATGCGGTCATCCACACTCATACGGCTCAAATCATTATCATGCTGTCCAAATGGTCAGGGGGCCACTCTCAGGCAGCCGTGACACGTGGCTAGCCTTATGCGGCTCAAAGAGGAGCAACTTTCCTGCGACTTAGATTTCTGCAGTGGCTTGCGGTTACAACACATGGCATGATAGCAGGGCACGTGCCATCAAATTGATCGAAATCCTTCAACAAATCCCAACGAAATATTGGGATCAAATCAGATCATTTGCAAATAAGCAAATTAATGACACGTGTCAAGAAATCCGAGGTTGGCATGACAAATCAGGAGGATTTATGTCAATCAGCATTAATTACCCACAAAAGATTTGATGCAATCATATTTATTGCTCCAATCTCGATGAACGGCCCAGATCCAATGATCCTTAGCCGCCGACTTTCAAGAATGGGCAATCATTGCAAACTCTAATGAAGCCCCCCACTCTTATAAATAGCAAGGTGCCATTCCCTTGCGAAGATATACAAAAATATATATAGAGAGAGACACATAGAGACATACACAGAGACAGAGAGAGATATACAGAGAGAGACATAGAGAGCCAGAGAGCCTGAAGAGAGAGCATTTCTTCATCAACGCTCAGCAGTTCTTCTACAGAGCCAAGGCTGCACCCGATCGTCCAAGGAGTAAGGCAGAGCTGCCGTCGCTTTCCCGAGCCTCTACCGTCACCCCCAGAATCTAAAATAAATAATTATACTTAGATTGCTGTACCTAGGTTTTTGTCCCTAGGCTTTCTTTGTACAAGCAAGTTTGTATTGTGAAGTAAAAGTCCAGTCCTCCGATAATTGTTCTGTTCTTTTATATTTCATGGCAAACATGATGGCGACTCTGCTGGGGACAAACTTCTCCACGGCCGAGGAGTTGGTGACGCAATCGGATACAGCCAAACTTGGCTCCACACAACAGAAGATGGTCGTCCGCTTCGACCAATAGGCGTTTGAAGAAATGCTCTCTGAAGAAAGTGCTGGCCCGGTCCAGAAGCGAACCCGCTCAAAGAAAGCTCGCTGCGAGTGGAGGCCAAAATCATTTGCTCCTCCCCAAGCTCTGGACGGAGTACTCTCTGCTGTCCAAGACGGCGAAGGTGACTCTCATACGGCTCCACTTCAAGCCGAAAAGGACTCTGCTGTCTCCAAGTCCGACAAAGAAAAGCACTACGATGCTGGACTTGCAGGGACAAAGAGTGATTCTACGCGCCCCAAGAAGAAGCCGAACGCTTATATGACCAAGTCTGCCAACCACATGCAGGACGCTCATGCGGCTGAATCTGCCAGCCGCATGAAGGAGGTCTATACGGCCAGATCATCCAGCCGCATGAAGAAAACTCATGCGGCCGAGACTCCCAGCTGCATGAAGAAAGTCTATACGCCTGCCAGCCGTATGAAGATTATTGATGACAGTCGTATGACGCCTATTCCACGTGGCTCGGTCTTCGACCGCCTCTCCTGTGGTTCTGATCTCCTGTGCTCTCAAGAAGACATGTATGACTCTCTCCAGTATCACTTAGACTCTTCCTACTATGTGCCCTTACGCACTAGAGCGAAGAAGTCTAGGGCAGCACGAGTTTGGCAAGCTCGATCCGCTGATCCGACCTCTGACCATCCGAGCGTCCCGCATACCGTTATACGAGCCTCAGATGGGAAGTTGTACAGAACCACTCGAGTCCAGTCCCCGGCGGCAAACGGACAGAGAGGTTCCCGAAAGTCTCCCAAAATCCAGGAAGCAAACATGGTCGATCCAGACCCATCTGACTTGCGTGAGGCCACCCTCCATAAACGTAAGGAAAGAGAAGGTGCCTCGGGGTGCAAAGGGTCCTCTCACGGACGTCACTGCACCCGGATCATCATCAACTGCTGTTGTAATAACGCGACGGTACGAGAAGACCGGCAGTCCGTCTTCCAAAGACTGCAACAAACATGTTCAGAAGATGAGGTACCTCCCGTCGTCTCCTGTAACTCTACTCAGAAAATCCCTGCCGATGCGAGAGGAAAGAAGATGAATGTTCCCAGCCCGAAGATTTCAACCGCTATGACTAAGAGACTATCGTCTAAACGGGTGCCCACCACCGGAGCTTTCCAAGGTACCCGTTCAAAGACGAAATCTGCTACAATGGGAGATTCATCGTCCGCAATACTGGGGGTTGCTGGGACTGGGGGTAGCACTCCTCCAAACCTCTACGATAATCCAATGTTCCAAGAAGACGAGCCGGGGGAAACAACTCTCCTATCAGATGCAGCAAACTCCGACGTCCTCGAGAACGTCCACAATTCCCAAGACGAGGCGAACTCGGAAACTGGGGGTACTGTTCCTTCTGAGTCTGAACCAGAGGAGAACATTCCCACATACCCCGATGACTTCTTACTACAGGGGTATGATTCGGAGGGCTCGTCCTCCACCGTTCCTTCCATCTCTCCTCATGTAAAGACGGTATTTATGACGGACAGCAACCAAGGTGGTTCCAGTGATCGCCAACGTATCGACGCTCTGGAGGCCATACTGCATGCCTTGGTCAAGTCTGTGGACGAGATCAAAACGACCCTTCCAACTCTCTAAGGAGAGATGCCTGGCCAAACAAGCACGGGTCCCACGGTCAATGCGGACTCGAATTCAGCAGCACCGAACCCGGGCAATAATCCTCCTGAAGTAAAGGCCCCCACCGCCGTGGATGAGGCCCACGAAGCGAGAAAAGAGGTCCAGGAGCTCCGAGCCATGTTTTACGCTCGAGAAAATTCTCAAGACCTCAGAATACGACAACTGTACCTTGCTGCATGGAGGGATATCCCCTTTCCACCAAGATATAAGCCGTTCAATATCAATCCTTATGATGGCAAGACTTTCGCAAGTCGGTACATCACTTACTTCGAGGTCACCATCGACTATCTGCCCCATGATGATGCCATCCTCACACGATTATTCATCGGGGCATTGGAAGGGGTCGCCTTCGACTGGTATCGCAACCTGCCAGACAACTGCATCCACTCCTTCTCCGGTTTCAAGCGCATGTTCTTGGAGAGATTCAATGAAGTAGAACAGGATATGACAATGTCCACCCTCATGGACGTCATCCAAGGGGAGAAAGAGCTGACAAGAAACTATATTGAGCGGTTTCGCCAAACCGCCATGAAGTTGCGCTCCGGAAACTCGGATTCCTCCTTAATTGAAATTTGCCAAAAGAGACTGCTTCCAACAATCAGTCTCTGGATGGGCGAAAGTCAATTCAAGGACTGGAAGACGTTTATCATTAGTGCCACAAGTGCCGAAGAACGACTCAAGAAGGCTCGCCAACTGGGATTGCACATCTCAGAGGGAGAGGACAAGGGCAGGCATCCCAACGCCAACACCAACAATGGGGGTAGCTCCACCAATAATCGGGACAACAAGGGCAAGCAGGCTATGGTAGCCGACACAACACATAAACCTGAGCCAAAGCCGACAGACAAATAGTGGCCGCAAATCACCTACTCTTCGAAGACGGTCACGTCAAGCCTATCTTGGACATGCTCATACAAGGAGACAGAATTCAGCTTCCTCCACCAAGGCAAGAACCGCGGCCGGCGGAAATGGAGAATCTAAATTACTGCCATTACCACCGCTACGTCCACCATGCTACACACGACTGCTACCAGCTAAAACGGTACATCCAAAATCTCATCGATTCGAACGCTCTGGCCATCGATTTCGAAGAGATAACCGTGGCGGCCAATATGGTGTCAGTACAATTTGGCAGCTTTCCTCCAACGAAAACTCAAGACGGTGTGGTCCCTATCCCTCTGGCGACAATAGAGATTGCTAATCTTCCACCTCCCCGAGATCAGGCTGCTGGTCTAGTGCCCCTCACCACATCACGAGGGGAGGTCATGTGGGTCCATCCAGACTTGGTATCAGAAGTGACTCAGCCCACACCATCTTCTATTTGCAAGAAGAAGAGTGGAAAAGTTAGGTCCTGCCGCACAATCTCGGCAGATATCGAAGAAGCTACAGCCGTCGTCACTCGGTCTGGGGCACAATCCCAACCCGTGGCTGACAACTTGGCTGAAGATCATCAGCCCACTACAACCGACGCTCTGGGACCGGTTCAGCCTCCGACGACCGACAAGCCTAGGCCAAAGGAGACTCGCTTTGACAAATCCCTCCGAAAAGAGGCACCGCAGAGGCTGGAGAGGCCCTACAACTTCGACATCTTGGCGCAATTGGCCAATACACCGGCCAAACTGTCATTATACGAGCTCCTGAGACTCTCAAAGGATGTTCGCGCGACTTTGAGCGATGCACTCCAGAATGCCGACGCCTACCTGGCTCAGGTCAACCTCACGGGAGAGAGCCCGCATGCAGATCTCCAAGACAGCGCTTGCACGGGAGCGATGCCCAACATTATCTTCACTCCGCAGGACATGCTCATTAAAACCAACCTGCACGATCGCCCGTTATACTACACTGGGTACATCGGCGATGTAAAGGTGGATCAGATGCACATTGATCCTGGCTCTTCCATAAGCATTATCCCAAAGGGTCTGTTACATCATCTCCGTATCCCAATGCATCGCCTGACTCTTACAAGCACCGCCATCAGCGGTTTCAATTCGGGCAGGAGCTACCCCATTGGAAAGATTCGTCTGAAGTGTCAAATTGGCGATCTCCAATCAGAAGTCACCTGCTACGTCATAGATGCAGACACTTCTTACAACATCCTCTTGGGGCGCCATTGGATACACGATTATATGATCGTGCCTTCCACTCTGTACCAGTGCTTCAAATATGTCGACAAATACGGCTTCGTGAGGACAGAATTTGCCAACATCGATCCCTTCAAAGGGGTCGAATCCTACTACTCAGACTCCTGCCTGTACGAAAAGTCAAAGAGGCACCTTGGTGAAGGAGATATACAAACTTGTACCGAGTCAGCCACAAGATCAGAAGAGCCTCTGACGATCCATCTCCAAGCTCACAAACCTGACAAGTCCGTACCCCATACCGCCACTCTGCGTAAGGACGCGATCAGCCTCTCGGCACAAGAAGAGCAAATGATAATCCGGCTGCCAAGGTCTGGCCAAGTGCCAAGACCCACAACGGAGCCATTGACAATCAGACTGCCAAGAGTTGGCCAGCCACAAACGGAGAAGCTCAATCCCTCCGATAAGCCAATGATGATACGCCTTTCCAAGAAGAGTCGTCACCCCGATGCAAGGTTTAGGACCTCTAGCAAACCAGCCACTCCCCGTCCAGCATCGAGTACCAAACTGGGGGTCGCTAGTCTGCCAACAACCCCATGCTCCGCTCCACCAGCTGAACCTCTGATGATCAAGTTGCCCAGGTCGTCCTCTCAGTCTTTATTTACACAGGGAGTAGCTGAAGAGAAACCGGAGCTAGCCAAGTATGTGGCTGCCCACACTGATGTTTCCTCCGCAGATGATGTAATCCCACTAGAAAAGATACCTTACTTCATCAATAAAGGGCTATCTTTGAACTACATCGAGCTTAATAAGCTTTGTATAATGTATGCTATGGAACACGGTATAGGCACTCACCTACACACACAGGTGACAAATGTGTACACTGCCATCCAGCTTACTCCAGTGGAAGATGCTTACAGCATAATCGAGGGAGGGGACCATCCAATCATCTTCGGCCAGAAGGACGATCCACAGCCCTTCACCGTAGAAGAAGTCGACCTTGAATCAGATGCCGGGAGACTGCCTCTGTATCTTTATAGCCCCCAATCCAAATATCTTATGCAAAAACAGGGATATGATCTGGAGACGACGCCAGGCTTGAACTACGGCACCGGACGATGATTACCTTTGAAGCCACCGGTCCCGACAGGTAAACCACGGGACTACTATAGCAAAACTCGATGTGGATTAGGGTATGTAACACCCACGATGACCCCTGAGAGTTCAGATGGAGAATGTAACTGGCATTCACATTCAACCGGGTAACCAACTTTTGACTCAGATACCAGCATCGAAGACATATTCAGACATGTCCTGTCAGTCAACATGGCATTCGCCGATGCTTATGAAGAAGATGAAGACATTTCGGAAATACTCGAGTTAGAGCCATGGGCCCAACAGTTGGATGCACAATAGGAAAAGCGGTTCGAACAGAGGGAACCGCCTACTGAAGATGAGGTCATACAAGTGGATCTCGGCATCGAATCTTCTCCAAAACCAATCTTCGTCAGTAAAAGCCTAACAGACGAAGAGCGACAATCGCTACTGGAACTTGTCAAAGAATATATTGATGTGTTCGCCTGGAGCTATGAAGACATGCCAGGACTAAACCCCGAGGTTGCCCTTCACAAGCTCAACATTCGGCCGGATGCAAAGCCATTCAAGCAACAACAGCGACGCTTCCGCCCAGACATCATGGATACGATCGAAGCCAAAGTCAACAAACTGATAGCCAGTGACTTTATTCGTAAGGAGCAACATCCTGACTGGGTCGCCAACATAGTACCCGTCCTCAAGAAGAATGGGAAGATTCGAATCTGTATCGACTTTCGCAATCTGAACGAGGCATGTCCCAAAGACGAATTCCCCCTTCCTATCACAGACATCATGATTGACAACACCTGCAGCTTCGAACGTATGTCATTCATGGATGGCTTCTTAGGATACAACCAAATCAAGATGTCTCCTGACGACGAAAAGCATACGTTATTTTGAACACCGATTGGCACATACTGTTACACAGTCATGCCTTTCGGTTTGAAGAATGCCGACGCCACATATCAAAGAGCCATGAGTATTATCTTCAGAGACCACTTATGCAAGACGGTAGAGTGCTATGTTGATGATATTGCTGTCAAGAGTCGCTGTAAGGGAGACCATCTGCAGGATCTGAGGACGGTATTCGACCTGATGCGAGCCCATAATTTAAAAATAAATCCTACGAAGTCCTTCCTGGGCGTGTCCAGCGGGAAGTTCTTGGGTTTTATCATCACCGACTAGGGTATCCATGTAGACCCTGAGAAGACAAAAGCAATTATGGAGATGGGTCCCCCGAAAAATCTTCGCGAACTCAGAGGCCTTCAAGGGAGGCTAGCTTACATCAGGAGGTTCATTTCTAACCTCTCTGGGCGATGTCGACCATTCACCCATCTCATGAAGAAAGGCATCTCATTCATATGGGACGAAGAATGTCAGCGGGCCTTCGACAGCATCAAAGAATATTTGTCGAACCCTCTAGTCCTGGTGGCCCCGGTCGCTGGAAAACCATTCATGCTCTACGTACGAGCAATGGAACATTCCCTCGGGGCTCTGCTGGCATAAAACAACGATACAAGCCATGAACAAGCCATATATTACCTCAGTCGAATGATGATTGGGCCAGAGCACCGATACACCGCTGTGGAGAAGGAATGCCTCGCCCTGGTGTTCGCCATTCAGAAGATGCGACACTATGTCACTGGACAAACAATACATGTGATCTCACGAGTCAACCCTCTTAGGGTCCTCATGACTAAACCAGGGGCACTCAGCTCTCGCTTCGCTACATGGGCAATATTGCTGTCCCCCTATCATATGATCTTCGTCCCGCAAAAGGCTGTTAAGGGTCAAGCCCTGGCAGACTTTTTGGCAGCTCACCCAGGATCGGAGTCATCCAGAATATATGAAGAAATCCCAGATGAGGTCGCCGACTCGCATGCAACCTCTCACGATAATATATGGCGAATGTTCTTCGACGGTGCTTCGAGAACTGGACCCAAGGGCAACATCGTCGTCGGAGTCGGGGTGGTGCTGGTTTCTCCTTCCGGATTGGTGATCAATCGCGCTTACTCTCTCAGAGAACCCTGCTCTAACAATGTGGCCGAGTACAACGCTCTGGTCATTGGCCTCTAACTTGCAAGAGAGCTAGGGATAGAATATCTTGAAGCATACAGCGATTCTCAGTTAATCGTCAATCAGATCCGGGGCTCATACGAAGTCCGCCACGAAGACATGATCCCCTATCACCAAATAGCGATCGACATCATCTCGTCGTTTGAGGGGTTCTTCATCGAGCATGTTCCCAGACTCCAAAATATCGAAGCCGATGTCCTAGCTGGCCTGGCCGCATCCCTAGCAGTGCCAAATCATACTCATCAATCGGTGGACGTGATAGGCCATGAACTGGTCTGTCCCAAGAACAATATGCAATCCCGGATTGGAGACAACCATTCATTGACTTCGTAGTCTACGACATCCTGCCCGAGAATCCAAAGGAAGCCACTTCCATCAGAAGGCGTTCTCTCAGATTCTTCTACGATACAGAGACGAAGATGCTGTATTGACGATCCTATGATGGATTATTGCTTCGATGTCTGTCAAACGCAGAAACCAAAGAAGCCGTACGAGAAGCTCATGACGGTGTTTGCGGGGCCCATCAGCCTGGCCCTAAATTGCAAGACCGTCTTCGCCGAATGGGCTACTACTGGCCCACGATGGTAGCAGATGCGATGGACTATGCAAGAAAGTGCAAAGCTTGCCAAGTCCATACAGACTTCATTCACTAACCATCTGAATTTCTACATCCGACAGTGGCATCCTGGCATTCGAAGCATGGGGAATAGATATCATTGGTCCAATCACTCCACCTTCCTCCCGAGGACATCGCTTCATACTCGTAATCACAGATTACTTTTCCAAATGGGCGGAAGCTGTCCCACTTGCAGAAGTCAAAACTTCAAACGTGATCAGCTTCCTCAAGCATCACGTCATCTACCGCTTTGGACTGCCCCGAAGGATCATCCACGATAATGGTCCACAGTTTGCAAACCACGCCTTCTATCGATTCTGCGACAAATATCGAATTCAGAATATTGCTTCAACACCATACAACCCAGCAGCTAATGGTCTGGCTGAAGCATTCAACAAAACCATCATCAAGTTGCTTAAAACGTTCGTATCATCCAACAAACGTGACTGGAACGAGAAGCTTGGTGAATGCTTATGGGCGTACCGTACCACAGTCCGAACGGCCACAGGGAACACACCATTCTCCCTGGTGTACGGGAGTGAGGCAGTCCTCCTATTGGAGACTCAAATACCCTCACTCCGTGTCACGCTCACTTATCAATTGAAGACGGATGATAACTACCGTCGTCGACTACAAGAGTTAGAGGCCTTAGATGAAAAGCGCCTCCTGGCTCAGCAAAGGATCGAGCTATACCAAGCACGCATCTCTGGAGCCTTCAACAAGAAGGTTAAAATCAGAACATTCCAAGTGGGCGATCTCGTTCTGGCAGTCCGGAGGCCTATGGTCATGACTCACAAGACCGCCGGCAAGTTCCAGCCAAAATGGGAAGGTCCATTTATCATTGAGGCTGTATTCTCCAACGGTGCTTACCGCCTCGCAATACAAAATGGAGACTTGCTCATGTTGCCCGTCAACAGCAAGTTCCTGAAGAAATATTATGTCTAAATAACATTTTCCAGATCATTGAGTCATATACCCGCTGGTACCGCTGAACTCACTTCCACAACATTCTCCAGATTATCTAGTCATGTACCCGCTGGTACCGCTGAACTCACTTCCACAACATTTTCTAGGTCATTGAGTATGTACCCGCTGGTGCCGCTGAACTCACATCCACAATATTTTAGATTATCGAGTCATGTACCCGCTGGTGCCGCCGAACTCACTTTTACAATATTCCAGATTATTGAGTCATATACCCGCTGGTGCCGCTGAACTCACATTTCCAAAATCCAGATTATCGAGTCATGTACCCGCAGGTGCCTCTGAACTCATATTTCGGTCACTCTTTCAGATAGTAAGTCATGTATGACCATACCTCTGAACTTTCTTCCTGGAAGAGATCCTCCCTCACGATCTACTACCCGCACTCCCAATGCGCAAAAAGGGTAACCGATCCATAAATTTCTAAAACGGCCATGTCCTCATTACCTCTGTAACGCCCCAGTCTCAAAATACGTAGGACTAGGAACGTAGACATGCCAGCTGTATACATACGAAGTATACTCCAATATATGGAAACCTTGTAAGAATACATAAGCTGTAAAATGCAGTAGAACCATAACTAATCTCATCCACAAGAATAAAAGGTATCATATAATCAACTATGAATTTGTCTTGATATAATATGTTGGGCGGAGATAAATCCACTACCAACTATGAAAAGAAATACAAGATATACAAAAGAATAATTTTGGCTAGCGAAGCGAAGACGATCCAAGCACAATCATCCTCGAAGAAATAGAGATGGTCATAGCTAGAGCTAGAGCACCTGCGAAAGACAATAGCACACACCTGGAGAAATAACCAGGTCCTCAGAGGGACGTAACAAGACACATAATATCATGCCATATAAACTGAATAAATATTGCTCAAATAAATAAGTCAATCGAATTATAATATGGTCCAATACGCACCTATTGAACGAGCGTACCATCCCCCCAACCAAACAAGGACAGGAGGTGGTAAACTAATTTACGGCAACGTATTTTTTCATGCTATGAATCCAATATGGTATCCGGACCCCAACAAGGTTCAATACCTTCTCATCGAAGTAGTAAGTCACACCTACAACCAAATAAGGACAAGATGTGACAAACTAATCCACGAAAAGTTATTGTTCCAAGCCACGGTCAGATACAAGTACTCAAACCAAAAGTACTCGTACCTAACGGATAAGGGTAGCCTATCGTTCTAAGTGAATGCAGTTTTAAGAACAGTTCATGGTCGCATGACTACCCGGTCAAGTCAAAAAAATACCGATACAGTATCTCAGTAGCGAGTCACAACACCATATACTATTTCTCAGTATCGAGCGAGTCTATAGCATATAGTCTACCTATCGTTCCTCAGTAGCGAGCGAGTCTACGATAGATAGGGTGGTAGTCAACTTCCAATCATGTTCTTTTCGTCCAATGCAAACTCATAACTGCTAAGTCTTCTAACATGTAATTCTATTAGCAGTTATTTCCTAACGCACGGCTTATACGTACTGGTGGCCAGCCAATCACGCATGTCCGAGTCCTATATGCGACACACAACAATGTGGAATAAATGTGTCAAGGCCATGAATGCAACACACAAAGGTGGTCCCTTAAATCTAGGTTTAATGTGTAAGAAAATAATACATAGCAAGAAACTGAACAGTAAATTCTAACAGGTTATGCCATGTATCACAGTTTATTTTACATAAAGAAAATAATGAACATGCATGAAATATGAGCTAAATTAATTAAACAGCAAATGGCAAGGTGTCTTGCCTGAGGTCCTTGCTGGGGAAATCGATAATCCCGTTGGGTACAGAATGTTGACACAAAGTCACAGTCAACCAAATATTGACAATATTGACTAAATAATATCTGTAATAATTCAATACGACACACGACGTCTGCATTAAGCTCAAGACAGAAGACAACTCAGCTTCCGTGTCTCAGTTGATTCGAGTCTGTATTTTACACTTTCTTTGAGTCTAGACTAATGTAATCTGAGTCATGCTGAGCTCTTGAAACTTAGACTATAGCCTACCCAAAATCCCAAAGCTCCACCAAACCAGAAATTCCTAAATGGTCCCCTTTGAACCACTCTGTGCTCTAGAGACAGAGTTCGGGCCGAACTCTGCCTCCACACAGAGTTCGGGCCGAACTCTGTCCCCTAGAAATCAGGAACCCTAATTTTAGGGTTAGCTGGTTGCTAGTTGTCCAACGGCCAAATATTTGAATTTTCCTACCCGAATTCTGGCCGAATTCTGCCTATAAAAACACTATAAATAGGGCATGAATTCTCTCATTCCAATCCATCCAATCTTCTCTTCTCTTCTCTCTTATAAGCTCAAATAAGCCATATCCTTCCCATCTACTAGCCACAAGCCTCCTAAGTCTCGAGTGCTCAGCATCTCTCAGTTAGGATTCTTGTGCAAGAGTCGAAGAAGTCGCTTGGACAATTCCAAGCAAATCGCCACTACGATCCTCTGTTAGAAGTTGACGTGCTCTTCTAAAGTAAAGGCACGGTTGTAAACTACTATTTTACAAATAGTGGATTTGAATCTTGAGCTAGAGTTCTTAGGCCTGGACTAGTCCTCCACGAGGGAAACCAGGTTAAAATCGCTGTGTTTGCGTATGCTCTTTTTGCTCTCTATTTATTTTCTGCACTTTACTCTGATTATTTATTATTGGTGAAAGAGTTATTTTTAATTGGTCATTTTTCTTTATATACTCTATTCACCCCCCTCTAGAGTTGCCAAACTGTTCTTCAATTGGTATCAGAGCTCTGTTCTCTTTATAAGGACTAACATCCTAAGAGCTGATCCATGGCAACCACACAATCCTTGATTTCCAATCATGGTGAAGGTCAGTCCACTCATAGGCCTCCCCTATTTAATGGAACTAACTATACATATTGGAAAACAAGGATGAGCTTCTATCTTAAGTCTCTAGACTTTGACCTGTGGACTGTCGTCACTGACGGTTACAAAAAGCCCGTCAGGATAGTTGTCGATGGTGACCTCATTGAGAAACCACACGACAAATATTCTGTCGAGGAGAAGAAACAGGCAAGTCTAGATGCTAGGGCTATTAATGCTTTATTCTGTGCTATAGACAGGAATGAATTCAACAGGGTCTCCACATGCACCACTGCTCATGAAGTATGGAGACTTCTAAAAGTGACGCATGAGGGAACCACACAAGTCAAGGAATCTAAAATAAGCCGTCTCACTCAAGAATACGAAGCCTTCAAGATGAAGCCAAATGAGACGATCACTCAAATGTTTACAAGATTCCTCGACATCATTAATCCTCTATCCTCGCTTGGTTAGCAGTACTCAAACCACGAGAAGATTCGTAAGTTACTCAGAGGGTTGCCAAAGATTTGGAACCCTAAGGTGACGGCCATCATAGAAGGAAACGATCTCACATCAATGTCAATAGAGACCTTGATGGGTAAGCTCATGACTCACGAGCTTGACCTCAAGGACTTCGAAGAGCCTGCTCCGAAGACCAGGGAGATCGCACTCAAAGCTCATCGACGAAGGGCTGATCACGATGAGACCGAAGACGATAACTCTGATGATGAAGACCAAGCTCTCATGGTTCGCAACTTCAGAAAATTCCTTCGCTTCAATCGAAGGAAGAAGGATTCACAAGAAGATGATGAAGAAGAGCCAACCTGTTACGGTTGCAAGAAGACTGGACATGTCCGAAAAGACTGCCCATTCTTGAAGAAGAGCAACCGCTATGAGAAGCCATACAAAAAGAACTCATCAAAAAAATATGCCAACACAGGAATTTGGTATGAAAGTGAAGCGAGTGACTCCGAGGAAGAAAAAGGCTCTCCTCAAGATACAGCAAATGTGTGCCTAATGGCAACTTCCAACAAGGTATCTAACGAAACTCTAGATGACTTCTCTTTTGATGAACTTGGCGATACTTTTACTGATTTACTCGATGATCACAAAAAGGTCATTGGTAAATACAAACATGCCAAGGACAAAATCAAAAGTCTGGAAGATGAGATACAAAGAATTTCTTTACTTCTTGATAATGTTAGAGACACGTCACCCACTGATGCCACTAATAAAGTATCTAAGCTTAAAATAAGCTTACATGATGCTGAAGCATGTATTGAGCAACAAGATCAAGAAATCACTACTCTCAACACGTTGCTTGCTGAAGAAAAGAGTAGACACAAAATCTCCATGACTAAAATATATGGCTTGAATATTAAGGTTGATGAATTGCAAGCTGCTTCTAAGAGATTAGAAACCAAATTGGGTAAACAGGTGCTTCAACCTCAAACCCAATCACATGGGCACAACACCACTCATGCTAGTCAACCACGTTATTCTCATGCAGCACATAACCATGCATTTATATACACAAACTTTCACAAACCACGTGCACGTAAGAATAATTCTCACTCAGTACACAATCATCATGCACAAAGACACAATCCACATCACTCCACATATAGGAATCATCATGCCATGCCATATAGACAAAATAATCATGCTATGCCACATAGACAAAACCATCATACCATTTCACAATCACATGCCATGCCATATAGACAACATCAGCATGTCACATATCATAGACAATATCATCATGCCATGTCATATAGACAAAATCATCATGTTATGCCACATAGACACCATCACCATGCCACTCATTCTATGCATAATCATCATAACCATGCTAACTCTTCACATCATGATCATCTACATCCTGCTGTTTACAGATATTACTCTCATGCTCCTAGTATAAATAAAAATGCTATCTGTACCTACTGTGGATCACATGGACACATCTCACCATAGTACAGAGTTAGAAGACTGGTAGACAAAAAGATATATGCATGGTTTCCGAAAACTAACTTTTCAGGACCCTCAAGAACTCGGGTACCAAAGGTCACATCTACTCTTGATGTAGGTGGACCTTCCCTGCTCAACTGAAAGTTAGTGGATTCTCGATAGTGGATGCTCGCGACATATGACGGGAGACGCAAATCTTTTTGCATCACTATCGATGAAGAGAGAAGGATATGTATCCTTCGGTAACAATCTCAAAGGGCACATAATAGGTAATGGTATCATTGGTCATCCTCCTTCTCCTGTAATAAAGGATGTCTGCCTAGTGACCGAGTTAAAGCATAACCTGCTCAGCATTAGTCATATTGCTGATCATGGATATGACATTAACTTTGGACAAAATAGTTGCTATATCTATGATAGGTCAACAGGAGACATTGCTTTTGAAGGGAAAAGAGAGGACAACATATATATTTTTTATCTTTCTATAAATACTAACAATGCAGGTAGATGTCTATATGCCTACAAAGACGAACGACTACTTTGGCACCAGCGTCTTGGTCATGCCAACATGGATGCTATATCCAGGCTGTCTACCAAGAAGCTAGTGAGAGGATTGCCTGACATCACATTCAAAAAGGACATGGTATGTGCCGAATGTGAACTAAACAAGGCAACTAAATCCTTATTTCATTCCATCAACTCTGTAAGTACTACTAGACCCTTGCAACTACTTCATATGGATTTATTTGGTCCTAGTAGAATAGCTAGCCTTGGTGGCAAACTTTATGCATTTGTTATTGTTGATGATTTTTCGAGATTTACTTGGGTTTTCTTTCTCGCTAATAAGAGCGATGCTATTTCTGTTTTCAAAGTTTTTGTAAAGAAAGTTCAAAACGAAAAAGGCTACATGATTACTCGAATCCGAAGTGATCATGGAGGCGAATTCGTAAATTATGATTTTGAAAATTTTTGTAATACAAATGGTTTTGATCATGAATTTTCTTGTCCTAGAACTCCTCAACAAAATGGTGTTGTGGAGCGGAAGAATAGAACTCTCGACGATATGGCCAGAGTCATGTTGAATAAATTTTTTACTTCCGAAATACTTTTGGGCAGAAGCTGTCAGTACAGCATGCCACATTTTGAATAGGGTGCTGATTCGTCACATTACGAAGAAAACACCCTATGAGCTTTGGTTTGGGAGAACCCCCAATGTTTCTTATTTTAAAGTTTTTGGTTGTAGATGTTTTATCCTTAACACCAAAGACAACTTAGGCAAATTTGATGCCAAAGCTGACGATGGTATCTTTCTTGGTTATGCCACCAAGAGTAAGGGATATAGAGTTTTTAATAAACGCTCACTTATTGTGGAAGAGTCAACAAATATGACTTTTGATGAAGATAACAGTGCAGTAAGTACTCTTGATGATGACGTTAAGCCATCAACTTCTACTCCAATGAATACTTCAACCGAAACTGATTCTCTGGAGGGTTTGCCTAAGAAATTCTCTTTCAAACCTTCTCATCCAGAAAATTTAGTTATAGGAGAAGTTTTACGTGGAGTAACTACTAGATCATCACTAAGGGACTCCGTTGCTAGCACTGCCTTCATTTCACAAGTAGAGCCTAAAAACATTTCTGAAGCTTTCAATGATGAATTTTAGATTTCTGCTATGCAAGAAGAACTCAACCAATTCGAGAGAAGCCAAGTATGGGAACTCGTTCCTAAACTGGCTAATCACTCGATAATTGGTACTAAATGGGTTTTTAGAAACAAAGTAAATGAAGATGGTTCAGTCACATGTAACAAAGCGCATCTAGTAGCTCAAGGATACAACCAAGAGGAAGGTATCGACTACGATGAGACGTATGCTCCTGTTGCTAGACTAGAATCCATTCGGATGCTTTGTGCTTTTGCTAATTTTCAAAACTTTAAATTATTTCAAATGGATGTGAAAAGTGCTTTCTTGAATGGTTTTATTAAGGAGGAAGTTTATGTGAAACAACCTCCTGGCTTTGAAAATCACAAATTTCCCGACCACGTGTTCAAGCTAAAGAAAGCGCTTTATGGCCTCAAACAAGCCCCCAGAGCTTGGTATGAAAGGCTAAGTAGCTTCTTACTTGAGAAAGGTTTTTCAAAAGGGAAAATTGACACTACACTGTTTATAAAATCTTTTAAAGACACTATTCTGTTGATTCAAATCTATGTTGATGATATCATTTTTGGGTCTACTGATGAAACCCTCTGTCAAGAATTTGCCAAGTATATGCAGACGGAATTTGAGATGAGCATGATGGGAGAGCTCAACTACTTTCTTGGCCTGCAAGTGAAACAAATGGCTAATGGAACTTTCATCTGTCAATCGAAGTATACCAAGGACATGCTAAAGAAGTTCGATCTTGATAACGTCAAACCAATCAGCACTCCAATGGCTACTTCAACCAAACTCGAACCAGATGAGAGCGGCAAACCTGTTGATCAACGTAAGTATCGAGGTATGATAGGCAGCTTACTTTATTTAACTGCTAGTCATCCCGATATCATGTTTAGTGTTTGCCTATGTGCTAGACACATTGAGATCAGACACCACTTTTTGCGTGATCATCAGCAAAATGGCACGATTAACTTAGATTTTATTGACACTGATCATCAGCTAGCAGATTTTTTTACTAAGCCATTATCCGAAGAGCGCTTCAATTTCCTTTATCGTGAACTCAGAATTTTGGATGAAGCAGTTATAAGTTGAGACTCACCTGCGTAAATATCGAGTATATTTTGATTCTTTTACGACGAATTTGGTATGGGTACAAGCCGAAAGGGTCCTTCTGACAACAAGGCGTAAAAGCCTAAGCGACACGGTGCACTAGTCCTCAGGACTACCGCTAGCTGGGATCCGGCCCCTGCAGCTAACCCATGGCAAATTCAAAATATTGAATTACAATATATTTCCTTGTTTATTATATGGTTTGTTTCGATTTAATATTGCCTAATTGATTTTTCTAAAGTTCATTCTGACTTTTGTGTACCTCTCTATGTACTTCAATGAATTCATTAAACTTTTATCCTCTCTATCTTTTTTTCTTCAACACTTAACCATTTTTTCATCTTTTCAGCCTGTTTTCAGTTGTGGACCACTAATCCAGAACTCGGGCCGAACTCTGCACCTAACAGAGTTCGGGCCGAGTTCGGTCCCTATTGGTCCAGCGTCGGGATCAGCCTCTGCCGTTGGATCCGTTTAGATCATACGGTCAGAATTTCTTCCGACCAACGAAAACCCTCTCTTATATTTTGAGTTTTTATCTCTCTCTTTCACTATTACCTCCTTCCTCACCTCTCCAAACTCTTTCCTTCAAACCCTAACCCTAGTTTTTGATCTAGAAGGCTCTATTACTCCTCAAAATCAAGGGAAAGGGGTTTCTCATCATTCTCTTCCACTATTTGTTTATCATTTGAGGTATCATTCTTATCTTCTATACTTCAAATTATCAAGTTTATTTTTTGTTTATGGCTCCTCGCTTGTTCAATCGTGGAAAAAGGATTCGAACTGAGAGTGTTTCCTCTTCGGATTCTCCTCCTTCAATTGAACAAATCATTGACCAACTTCAACCCCCTCATCCATTGTTCAATCCACCTCATCCTCGAAATCCTTCTACCTATGACAACCGATTATTTGTCTCACTAGATGCATCAAACAACTGGTTTAGTGACTTTCGGAATCGTCAGGTATTCGTAGGACATCCTATTAATTTTTCTATATTCTCTCAATATGATTCTTTATTTCATGACCTCTGTTTTGATGAGCTAGTCACTACCACTTCTGCTATCTATCGTCATGGTGTCCAAATGTTCTACTGCAACATGACCTTTGATGACCTCCATATTTATTCACGAGTTGCAGGTATCAATATATCCTTTGATGACTTTGACTTAGCCGAATATCTTGATCTTCCAGAGCCCACTTCTTGGGAAAAGCTTGTTGACGCTCGATCGTTCCGTTTTCCCGACGGGATTTCCCTTGAGAGCTTCAAGGACGATTTGTGTACTCCATACACACGTCCTTGCAAGCTCATGGCTAAATATCTCAACCCATATTTTTCTGACCTTCATTGGATAATCTCTAAGACCATTCTATCCAAACCAGGTTCTCCTGATGACATCACTTATCTTGAAATATCTGCTCTTTATCATCTTCACTTTGGAATTTCTTTCAATCTTCCACGTTCCATGATGGACTGGATGATTCACTGTAGGAAGAAACCACGAGCTCTGGTTTATCCTTTGTACCTTCCTATGATCTTTCGTGCATTTCACATACCACTTGACACCTGTCCGTTTTTGCCTGCTCCTGCCTTTCTGTCCAAGGCACGACGTACTCAGGCAGTCGTCGCCTCTCCTGAGGCTTCTGAGCATTCTGATGATGAGGAGCCTGACGCCCCTCCACTCGGTCAGGATGCACCACTTCCACCTGCCACTCTTGAGTCTATTCAGACTATGCTCCGGGATCGTTTTGACCTTGAGGACGAGCGCTGGACCCAGCTGGATTATCGTACTACTCTACAGATGACTGCCCTCGGCAACTCCCTGTATGATATACGGTACTCCATGTCTCATCATCTGTACATTCCCATGGAGCGGGATCCTGAGCGCGCGGGCCATCGCATTGATGATCTATGGGTCATGCGTTACATGGATCCGGATGCTGCATTTCTGGACCCCCGTCGCTCCTTCCCTGGTCCTTCAGACCCTCCAGGACCTTCTCGTGCTCCGTGATGGAGATTGGCTAGATCTGCTGCTGCTACTGATGATGATCTTAGTTGATGCTTTTTGATTTCAGTTATTTAGTTTATTATGGATTTATGTCCTTGGTTTTATGTACTCATACTCTGGTTGTGTGTTTGACACTTGGTTTTGTGGATGACATTTTATGCTCATTATCATAGTTTTACTTTATGCTAGTGACTCATTTTGTTTAGTCATACACTGTTTCTTCTCTGCTTGGTGTGGTTGCATCACTCTTCATTGTCTATACTGCAGTTTATATGATCTTTCATTCATATGCAGTCTATATTGCTAACTGCCAAAAGGGGGAGAACTATGTATATTCTGGCTAGATATATTTAGTATCATATCTTTCGCTTTCGTATATCTGTGCTTGTTTGTGCTTTTTGGAGATATTATACAGGTTCAATACATTCTTTACGGGGGAGCTATCTCTTCTAGCTCAGCGCCGTTCACTGATCACGGGGGAGCTCTTATTTCTAGCTCGGCATCGATTATGGGGGAGCTATGTTGCTATGATCAACTGTGTCCAGGTATGAATGTTGAATATACATATATTATTTTGTCAATTATCAATATGGGGGAGATTGTTGACACAAAGTCACAGTCAACCAAATATTGACAATATTGACTAAATAATATCTGTAATAATTCAATACGACACACGACGTCTGCATTAAGCTCAAGACAGAAGACAGCTCAGCTTCCGTGTCTCAGTTGATTCGAGTCTGTATTTTACACTTTCTTTGAGTCTAGACTAATGTAATCTGAGTCATGCTGAGCTCTTGAAACTTAGACTATAGCCTACCCAAAATCCCAAAGCTCCACCAAACCAGAAATTCCCAAATGGTCCCCTTTGAACCACTCTGTGCTCTGGAGACAGAGTTCGGGCCGAACTCTGCCTCCACACAGAGTTCGGGCCGAACTCTGTCCCCTAGAAATCAGGAACCCTAATTTTAGGGTTAGCTGGTTGCTAGTTGTCCAACGGCCAAATATTTGAATTTTCCTACCCGAATTCTGGCCGAATTCTGCCTATAAAAACACTATAAATAGGGCATAAATTCTCTCATTCCAATCCATCCAATCTTCTCTTCTTTTCTCTCTTATAAGCTCAAATAAGCCATATCCTTCCCATCTACTAGCCACAAGCCTCCTAAGTCTCGAGTGCTCAGCATCTCTCAGTTAGGATTCTTGTGCAAGAGTCGAAGAAGTCGCTTGGACAATTCCAAGCAAATCGCCACTGCGATCCTCTGTTAGAAGTTGACGTGCTCTTCTGAAGTAAAGGCACGGTTGTAAACTACTATTTCACAAATAGTGGATTTGAATCCTGAGCTAGAGTTCTCAGGCCTGGACTAGTCCTCCACGAGGAAAACCAGGTTAAAATCGCTGTGTTTGCGTATGCTCTTTTTGCTCTCTATTTATTTTTCGCACTTTACTCTGATTATTTATTGTTGGTGAAAGAGTTATTTTAATTGGTCATTTTTCTATATATACTCTATTCACCCCCCTCTAGAGTTGCCAAACTGTTCTTCACAGAATAGTCACAGGGCTACACAAGATGAACTCAGACGATGTGACAAACTTCTAAAATAAAAACCAAAAATAAAATATTCTGAAATTTTTTAGGAAAAATATATGATATGTATTTTTCTGTCAGTATTACGAAATTTCAAACGGATCGTGATTCTGATTCCTGGTTCTCCCAGAATCTCAAAAACACTAAAACGTGTCAGATTTTGGACCACTGACACTCCACAAATTTTCCAGAAAATTAAGTTCCGAATTTATGAAAATAAAATTTACATTCAGAAAATATACCTCAATATGATTCCAATAAAAAAAACTGGAGGTCAAAAGGAGTCCGGATTTGGGAGTTATGGTCATTCGAAGTTGCTACAACCTTTAAAAATTGAGGCTGAATTTATGACAAAAAAAAGAGAGAAATTTTGACAAGGATGGTTTGAAAGATGATTTGTGGTAAAATAATATGGAGGAGTACCTGCCTATTTATAGGATGTGGGAATTTCCAATTAGATAAGAATTAGGATTTCTTTAAACCCAATTTAGATATTTCCTAATTTAATTTAAAAGCAATCAAATCCAAATCCAAATCCAAATCCAAATCTAATTTAAATCAAATCAAATTCTCTTAGTTTAAAATCAAATCAATTAAATCCAATCTCAATTATAGATATTAATTTAATCTATTTTAATAAATTCAAAAATCAAATCAAGATTCAAATGGCCACAATAACATCCAAATATATTTTTCAAAATACCAATAATAATAATTTCAAAAATAATAATTATTTTTAAATATCTTTTTGAATAATAAAATATTAATATTAATAAATCTTGAAAATTATATTTCTATTTAAAATAAACTAATAAATAATGACGAAATATATGTATGCACAAATATTCTTTACATAATTATGCTTTTCCTAGTATACAATAAAATATTATTTATGATTAATAACTGCTAAAAACAAAAAGGCTTTTTATAGCAAGAATAATAATTATATAATATTTTAAAAGTGTATAATAAAATAATAAAAAATATTTTTCTAAAATATGTACGCTCGCACATATTCGCACTTGACGAGCAACTACGAAAAATAAAATTTCGTGCGTGACGTATAATACGACTATGCGACGTACAATACAAAATTTTAAATCAGTACCAAATTTAATAATAAAAAATAGTAGAAAATTTAGGGGTTTTACATCCTACCCAACTTAAAAGAATTTCGTCCTCGAAATTAAGAATAAGGAGGGGGTGAGAAGGCACAACAGTAGATAGGAGGGTTCAAAGAAGTTTATATGGTCGTAGTCTAGGTTGAGGGTATGATTAAGAGACGATTGTAATCACTCTTAAATTCAAGTGATTAGAAAGTCAAGATTATAAATTTAGTGTCGAGGGAAAGGTCGAGTAGTTCAAGACAAAGATATGGTTACATTGGGTGGTAATGGTCATGGTGATAGGACAGTTAGAGGAGTTTTAGTACGACGCTTTCGTCCTTCTAAAATAGGTGAAGGCGAAAGCAATATAGAGTTCGAAGGAGGCGTTATCGAATACGAATACGTGGTTCAAAGGTGACCGAATAATTCAAAAGGAGTTGTCAAGGCAGTCGCAGATGGGACTCTAGAGGACAAGTTTAGCTATGTCCCCATCCACGTAGAACGATAGATAAAAGCGAACCAAAGTGCACTAGGTTGATCAGACCATCATACACCGGTTCTGATTAGACAATATGTTAGTGGGAGTGACCCAATTAACATATGTCTTGGACAAGCTCGATAAGGAATAAGCTTGCAAGAACTAGGCTACATTAGCATCATTAGTCAAAATGGTAAATACATAGGCACGAGAGATTAAGATTAAAAGAAGGCAGAATGATTCTAATTCATAAAGTCGTCCTATAGTCTTCTTGTCCAAGTCCTTGGTTGGCTAAATGGGTTAGGGTCCTCTAAATTCTAGAATCTAAGTAAACTTGCTAATATAGGTCACAAGGACAAAGGGATTGCTAGGTCACAAGGCATTCTACCCAACTTAAAAGAATTAAACTAAGGTGTTTGGGACATCTAACTCGTAGGGTCAATCTCTAGCAAGCACAAAGGGAAGATAAGGATAACGATAGGAGAAATCAAGCAAGATGCAATCGATGAGTCAAACGGTAGATAAAATCAAGGAAAGTGGTCAAGTATGTGGATGAGAGCCTAGACTTTAATCCTATATACATGCTTGCTTGGTACGGTAAAGTAACCAAACAATTTATCTTGACCTGCATGGGCCACCACAAAAATATGTAATGCCCCAGTCCCAAAATACGTAGGACTAGGAACGTAGACATGCCAGCTGTATACATACGAAGTATACTCCAATATATGGAAATCTCGTATGAATACATAAGCTGTAAAATGCAGTAGAACCATAACTAATCTCATCTACAAGAATAAAAGGTATCATATAATCAACTATGAATTTGTCTTGATACAATATGTTGGGCGAAGATAAATCCACTACCAACTCTGAAAAGAAATATAAGATATACAAAAGAATAATTTTGGCTAGCGAAGCGAAGACGATCCAAGCGCAATCATCCTCGAAGAAATAGAGATGGTTATAGCTAGAGCTAGAGCACCTGCGAAAGACAATAGCACACACCTGGAGAGATAACTAGGTCCTCCGAGGGACGTAACAAGATACCTAATATCATGCCATATAAACTGAATAAATATTGCTCAAATAAATAAGTCAATCGAATTATAACATGGTCCAATACGCACCTATTGAACGAGCATACCATCCCCCCAACCAAACAAGGACAGGAGATGGTAAACTAATTCACGGCGACGTATCTTTCCATGCAATGAATCCAATATTGTATCCGGACCCCAACAAGGTTCAATACCTTCTCATCGAAGTAGTAAGTCACACCTACAACCAAACAAGGACAAGATGTGACAAACTAATCCACGACAAGTTATTGTTCCAAGCCACGGTCAGATACAAGTACTCAAACCAAAAGTACTCGTACCTAACGGATAAGGGTAGCCTACCGTTCTAAGTGAATGCAATTTTAAGAACAGTTCATGGTCGCATGACTACCCGGTCAAGTCAAAAAAATACCGATACAGTACCTCAGTAGCGAGTCACAATACCATATACTATTCCTCAGTATCGAGCGAGTCTATAGCATATAGTCTACCTATCGTTCCTCAGTAGCGAGCGAGTCTACAATAGATAGGGTGGTAGTCAACTTCCAATCATGTTCTTCCCGTCCAATGCAAACTCATAACTGCTAAGTCTTCTAACATGCAATTCTATTAGCAGTTATTTCCTAACGCACGGCTTATACGTACTGGTGGCAGCCAATCACGCATGTCCGAGTCCTATATGCGACACACAACAACGTGGAATAAATGTGTCAAGGCCATGAATGCAACACACAAAGGTGGTCCCTTAAATCTAGGTTTAATGTGTAAGAAAATAATACATAGCAAGAAACTGAACAGTAAATTCTAACAGGTTATGCCATGTATCACAGTTTATTTTGCATAAAGAAAATAATGAACATGCATGAAATATGAGCTAAATTAATTAAACAGCAAATGGCAAGGTGTCTTGCCTGAGGTCCTTGCTGGGGAAATCGACAATCCCGTTGGGTACAGAATGTTGACACAAAGTCACAGTCAACCAAATATTGACAATATTGACTAAATAATATCTGTAATAATTCAATACGACACACGACGTCTGCATTAAGCTCAAGACAGAAGACAACTCAGCTTCCGTGTCTCAGTTGATTCGAGTCTGTATTTTACACTTTCTTTGAGTCTAGACTAATGTAATCTGAGTCATGCTGAGCTCTTGAAACTTAGACTATAGCCTACCCAAAATCCCAAAGCTCCACCAAACCAGAAATTCCTAAATGGTCCCCTTTGAACCACTCTGTGCTCTAGAGACAGAGTTCGGGCCGAACTCTGCCTCCACACAGAGTTCGGGCCGAACTCTGTCCCCTAGAAATCAGGAACCCTAATTTTAGGGTTAGCTGGTTGCTAGTTGTCCAACGGCCAAATATTTGAATTTTTCTACCCGAATTCTGGCCGAATTCTGCCTATAAAAACACTATAAATAGGGCATGAATTCTCTCATTCCAATCCATCCAATCTTCTCTTCTCTTCTCTCTTATAAGCTCAAATAAGCCATATCCTTCCCATCTACTAGCCACAAGCCTCCTAAGTCTCGAGTGCTCAGCATCTCTCAGTTAGGATTCTTGTGCAAGAGTCGAAGAAGTCGCTTGGACAATTCCAAGCAAATCGCCACTACGATCCTCTGTTAGAAGTTGACGTGCTCTTCTAAAGTAAAGGCACGGTTGTAAACTACTATTTTACAAATAGTGGATTTGAATCTTGAGCTAGAGTTCTCAGGCCTGGACTAGTCCTCCATGAGGGAAACCAGGTTAAAATCGCTGTGTTTGCGTATGCTCTTTTTGCTCTCTATTTATTTTCTGCACTTTACTCTGATTATTTATTATTGGTGAAAGAGTTATTTTTAATTGGTCATTTTTCTTTGTATACTCTATTCACCCCCCTCTAGAGTTGCCAAACTGTTCTTCAATTGGTATCAGAGCTCTGTTCTCTTTATAAGGACTAACATCCTAAGAGCTGATCCATGGCAACCACACAATCCTTGATTTCCAATCATGGTGAAGGTCAGTCCACTCATAGGCCTCCCCTATTTAATGGAACTAACTATACATATTGGAAAACAAGGATGAGCTTCTATCTTAAGTCTTTAGACTTTGACCTGTGGACTGTCGTCACTGACGGTTACAAAAAGCCCGTCAGGATAGTTGTCGATGGTGACCTCATTGAGAAACCACACGACAAATATTCTGTCGAGGAGAAGAAACAGGCAAGTCTAGATGCTAGGGCTATTAATGCTTTATTCTGTGCTATAGACAGGAATGAATTCAACAGGGTCTCCACATGCACCACTGCTCATGAAGTATGGAGACTTCTAAAAGTGACGCATGAGGGAACCACACAAGTCAAGGAATCAAAAATAAGCCGTCTCACTCAAGAATACGAAGCCTTCAAGATGAAGCCAAATGAGACGATCACTCAAATGTTTACAAGATTCCTCGACATCATTAATCCTCTATCCTCGCTTGGTTAGCAGTACTCAAACCACGAGAAGATTCGTAAGTTACTCAGAGGGTTGCCAAAGATTTGGAACCCTAAGGTGACGGCCATCATAGAAGGAAACGATCTCACATCAATGTCAATAGAGACCTTGATGGGTAAGCTCATGACTCACGAGCTTGACCTCAAGGACTTCGAAGAGCCTGCTCCGAAGACCAGGGAGATCGCACTCAAAGCTCATCGACGAAGGGCTGATCACGATGAGACCGAAGACGATAACTCTGATGATGAAGACCAAGCTCTCATGGTTCGCAACTTCAGAAAATTCCTTCGCTTCAATCGAAGGAAGAAGGATTCACAAGAAGATGATGAAGAAGAGCCAACCTGTTACGGTTGCAAGAAGACTGGACATGTCCGAAAAGACTGCCCATTCTTGAAGAAGAGCAACCGCTATGAGAAGCCATACAAAAAGAACTCATCAAAAAAATATGCCAACACAGGAATTTGGTATGAAAGTGAAGCGAGTGACTCCGAGGAAGAAAAAGGCTCTCCTCAAGATACAGCAAATGTGTGCCTAATGGCAACTTCCAACAAGGTATCTAACGAAACTCTAGATGACTTCTCTTTTGATGAACTTGGCGATACTTTTACTGATTTACTCGATGATCACAAAAAGGTCATTGGTAAATACAAACATGCCAAGGACAAAATCAAAAGTCTGGAAGATGAGATACAAAGAATTTCTTTACTTCTTGATAATGTTAGAGACACGTCACCCACTGATGCCACTAATAAAGTATCTAAGCTTAAAATAAGCTTACATGATGCTGAAGCATGTATTGAGCAACAAGATCAAGAAATCACTACTCTCAACACGTTGCTTGCTGAAGAAAAGAGTAGACACAAAATCTCCATGACTAAAATATATGGCTTGAATATTAAGGTTGATGAATTGCAAGCTGCTTCTAAGAGATTAGAAACCAAATTGGGTAAACAGGTGCTTCAACCTCAAACCCAATCACATGGGCACAACACCACTCATGCTAGTCAACCACGTTATTCTCATGCAGCACATAACCATGCATTTATATACACAAACTTTCACAAACCACGTGCACGTAAGAATAATTCTCACTCAGTACACAATCATCATGCACAAAGACACAATCCATATCACTCCACATATAGGAATCATCATGCCATGCCATATAGACAAAATAATCATGCTATGCCACATAGACAAAACCATCATACCATTTCACAATCACATGCCATGCCATATAGACAACATCAGCATGTCACATATCATAGACAATATCATCATGCCATGTCATATAGACAAAATCATCATGTTATGCCACATAGACACCATCACCATGCCACTCATTCTATGCATAATCATCATAACCATGCTAACTCTTCACATCATGATCATCTACATCCTGCTGTTTACAGATATTACTCTCATGCTCCTAGTATAAATAAAAATGCTATCTGTACCTACTGTGGATCACATGGACACATCTCACCATAGTACAGAGTTAGAAGACTGGTAGACAAAAAGATATATGCATGGTTTCCGAAAACTAACTTTTCAGGACCCTCAAGAACTCGGGTACCAAAGGTCACATCTACTCTTGATGTAGGTGGACCTTCCCTGCTCAACTGAAAGTTAGTGGATTCTCGATAGTGGATGCTCGCGACATATGACGGGAGACGTAAATCTTTTTGTATCACTATCGATGAAGAGAGAAGGATATGTATCCTTCGGTAACAATCTCAAAGGGCACATAATAGGTAATGGTATCATTGGTCATCCTCCTTCTCCTGTAATAAAGGATGTCTGCCTAGTGACCGAGTTAAAGCATAACCTGCTCAGCATTAGTCATCTTGCTGATCATGGATATGACATTAACTTTGGACAAAATAGTTGCTATATCTATGATAGGTCAACAGGAGACATTGCTTTTGAAGGGAAAAGAGAGGACAACATATATATTTTTTATCTTTCTATAAATACTAACAATGCAGGTAGATGTCTATATGCCTACAAAGACGAACGACTACTTTGGCACCAGCGTCTTGGTCATGCCAACATGGATGCTATATCCAGGCTGTCTACCAAGAAGCTAGTGAGAGGATTGCCTGACATCACATTCAAAAAGGACATGGTATGTGCCGAATGTGAACTAAACAAGGCAACTAAATCCTTATTTCATTCCATCAACTCTGTAAGTACTACTAGACCCTTGCAACTACTTCATATGGATTTATTTGGTCCTAGTAGAATAGCTAGCCTTGGTGGCAAACTTTATGCATTTGTTATTGTTGATGATTTTTCGAGATTTACTTGGGTTTTCTTTCTCGCTAATAAGAGCGATGCTATTTCTGTTTTCAAAGTTTTTGTAAAGAAAGTTCAAAACGAAAAAGGCTACATGATTACTCGAATCCGAAGTGATCATGGAGGCGAATTCGTAAATTATGATTTTGAAAATTTTTGTAATACAAATGGTTTTGATCATGAATTTTCTTGTCCTAGAACTCCTCAACAAAATGGTGTTGTGGAGCGGAAGAATAGAACTCTCGACGATATGGCCAGAGTCATGTTGAATAAATTTTTTACTTCCGAAATACTTTTGGGCAGAAGCTGTCAGTACAGCATGCCACATTTTGAATAGGGTGCTGATTCGTCACATTACGAAGAAAACACCCTATGAGCTTTGGTTTGGGAGAACCCCCAATGTTTCTTATTTTAAAGTTTTTGGTTGTAGATGTTTTATCCTTAACACCAAAGACAACTTAGGCAAATTTGATGCCAAAGCTGACGATGGTATCTTTCTTGGTTATGCCACCAAGAGTAAGGGATATAGAGTTTTTAATAAACGCTCACTTATTGTGGAAGAGTCAACAAATATGACTTTTGATGAAGATAACAGTGCAGTAAGTACTCTTGATGATGACGTTAAGCCATCAACTTCTACTCCAATGAATACTTCAACCGAAACTGATTCTCTGGAGGGTTTGCCTAAGAAATTCTCTTTCAAACCTTCTCATCCAGAAAATTTAGTTATAGGAGAAGTTTTACGTGGAGTAACTACTAGATCATCACTAAGGGACTCCGTTGCTAGCACTGCCTTCATTTCACAAGTAGAGCCTAAAAACATTTCTGAAGCTTTCAATGATGAATTTTGGATTTCTGCTATGCAAGAAGAACTCAACCAATTCGAGAGAAGCCAAGTATGGGAACTCGTTCCTAAACCGGTTAATCACTCGATAATTGGTACTAAATGGGTTTTTAGAAACAAAGTAAATGAAGATGGTTCAGTCACATGTAACAAAGCGCATCTAGTAGCTCAAGGATACAACCAAGAGGAAGGTATCGACTACGATGAGACGTATGCTCCTGTTGCTAGACTAGAATCCATTCGGATGCTTTGTGCTTTTGCTAATTTTCAAAACTTTAAATTATTTCAAATGGATGTGAAAAGTGCTTTCTTGAATGGTTTTATTAAGGAGGAAGTTTATGTGAAACAACCTCCTGGCTTTGAAAATCACAAATTTCCCGACCACGTGTTCAAGCTAAAGAAAGCGCTTTATGGCCTCAAACAAGCCCCCAGAGCTTGGTATGAAAGGCTAAGTAGCTTATTACTTGAGAAAGGTTTTTCAAAAGGGAAAATTGACACTACACTGTTTATAAAATCTTTTAAAGACACTATTCTATTGATTCAAATCTATGTTGATGATATCATTTTTGGGTCTACTGATGAAACCCTCTGTCAAGAATTTGCCAAGTGTATGCAGACGGAATTTGAGATGAGCATGATGGGAGAGCTCAACTACTTTCTTGGCCTGCAAGTGAAACAAATGGCTAATGGAACTTTCATCTGTCAATCGAAGTATACCAAGGACATGCTAAAGAAGTTCGATCTTGATAACGTCAAACCAATCAGCACTCCAATGGCTACTTCAACCAAACTCGATCCAGATGAGAGCGGCAAACCTGTTGATCAACGTAAGTATCGAGGTATGATAGGCAGCTTACTTTATTTAACTGCTAGTCATCCCGATATCATGTTTAGTGTTTGCCTATGTGCTAGACACATTGAGATCAGACACCAGTTTTTGCGTGATCATCAGCAAAATGGCACGATTAACTTAGATTTTATTGACACTGATCATCAGCTAGCAGATTTTTTTACTAAGCCATTATCCGAAGAGCGCTTCAATTTCCTTTATCGTGAACTCAGAATTTTGGATGAAGCAGTTATAAGTTGAGACTCACCTGCGTAAATATCGAGTATATTTTGATTCTTTTACGACGAATTTGGTATGGGTACAAGCCGAAAGGGTCCTTCTGACAACAAGGCGTAAAAGCCTAAGCGACACGGTGCACTAGTCCTCAGGACTACCGCTAGCTGGGATCCGGCCCCTGCAGCTAACCCATGGCAAATTCAAAATATTGAATTACAATATATTTCCTTGTTTATTATATGGTTTGTTTCGATTTAATATTGCCTAATTGATTTTTCTAAAGTTCATTCTGACTTTTGTGTACCTCTCTATGTACTTCAATGAATTCATTAAACTTTTATCCTCTCTATCTTTTTTTCTTCAACACTTAACCATTTTTTCATCTTTTCAGCCTGTTTTCAGTTGTGGACCACTAATCCAGAACTCGGGCCGAACTCTGCCCCTAACAGAGTTCGGGCCGAGTTCGGTCCCTATTGGTCCAGCGTCGGGATCAGCCTCTGCCGTTGGATCCGTTTAGATCATACGGTCAGAATTTCTTCCGACCAACGAAAACCCTCTCTTATATTTTGAGTTTTTATCTCTCTCTTTCACTATTACCTCCTTCCTCACCTCTCCAAACTCTTTCCTTCAAACCCTAACCCTAGTTTTTGATCTAGAAGGCTCTATTACTCCTCAAAATCAAGGGAAAGGGGTTTCTCATCATTCTCTTCCACTATTTGTTTATCATTTGAGGTATCATTCTTATCTTCTATACTTCAAATTATCAAGTTTATTTTTTGTTTATGGCTCCTCGCTTGTTCAATCGTGGAAAAAGGATTCGAACTGAGAGTGTTTCCTCTTCGGATTCTCCTCCTTCAATTGAACAAATCATTGACCAACTTCAACCCCCTCATCCATTGTTCAATCCACCTCGTCCTCGAAATCCTTCTACCTATGACAACCGATTATTTGTCTCACTAGATGCATCAAACAACTGGTTTAGTGACTTTCAGAATCGTCAGGTATTCGTAGGACATCCTATTAATTTTTCTATATTCTCTCAATATGATTCTTTATTTCATGACCTCTGTTTTGATGAGCTAGTCACTACCACTTCTGCTATCTATCGTCATGCTGTCCAAATGTTCTACTGCAACATGACCTTTGATGACCTCCATATTTATTCACGAGTTGCAGGTATCAATATATCCTTTGATGACTTTGACTTAGCCGAATATCTTGATCTTCTAGAGCCCACTTCTTGGGAAAAGCTTGTTGACGCTCGATCGTTCCGTTTTCCCGACGGGATTTCCCTTGAGAGCTTCAAGGACGATTTGTGTACTCCATACACACGTCCTTGCAAGCTCATGGCTAAATATCTCAACCCATATTTTTCTGACCTTCATTGGATAATCTCTAACACCATTCTATCCAAACCAGGTTCTCCTGATGACATCACTTATCTTGAAATATCTGCTCTTTATCATCTTCACTTTGGAATTTCTTTCAATCTTCCACGTTCCATGATGGACTGGATGATTCACTGTAGGAAGAAACCACGAGCTCTGGTTTATCCTTTGTACCTTCCTATGATCTTTCGTGCATTTCACATACCACTTGACACCTGTCCGTTTTTGCCTGCTCCTGCCTTTCTGTCTAAGGCACGACGTACTCAGGCAGTCGTCGCCTCTCCTGAGGCTTCTGAGCATTCTGATGATGAGGAGCCTGACGCCCCTCCACTCGGTCAGGATGCACCACTTCCACCTGCCACTCTTGAGTCTATTCAGACTATGCTCCGGGATCGTTTTGACCTTGAGGACGAGCGCTGGACCCAGCTGGATTATCGTACTACTCTACAGATGACTGCCCTCGGCAACTCCCTGTATGATATACGGTACTCCATGTCTCATCATCTGTACATTCCCATGGAGCGGGATCCTGAGCGCGCGGGCCATCGCATTGATGATCTATGGGTCATGCGTTACATGGATCTGGATGCTGCATTTCTGGACCCCCGTCGCTCCTTCCCTGGTCCTTCAGACCCTCCAGGACCTTCTCGTGCTCCGTGATGGAGATTGGCTAGATCTGCTGCTGCTACTGATGATGATCTTAGTTGATGCTTTTTGATTTCAGTTATTTAGTTTATTATGGATTTATGTCCTTGGTTTTATGTACTCATACTCTGGTTGTGTGTTTGACACTTGGTTTTGTGGATGACATTTTATGCTCATTATTATAGTTTTACTTTATGCTAGTGACTCATTTTGTTTAGTCATACACTGTTTCTTCTCTGCTTGGTGTGGTTGCATCACTCTTCATTGTCTATACTGCAGTTTATATGATCTTTCATTCATATGCAGTCTATATTGCTAACTGCCAAAAGGGGGAGAACTATGTATATTCTGGCTAGATATATTTAGTATCATATCTTTCGCTTTCGTATATCTGTGCTTGTTTGTGCTTTTTGGAGATATTATACAGGTTCAATACATTCTTTACGGGGGAGCTATCTCTTCTAGCTCAGCGCCGTTCACTGATCACGGGGGAGCTCTTATTTCTAGCTCGGCATCGATTATGGGGGAGCTATGTTGCTATGATCAACTGTGTCCAGGTATGAATGTTGAATATACATATATTATTTTGTCAATTATCAATATGGGGGAGATTGTTGACACAAAGTCACAGTCAACCAAATATTGACAATATTGACTAAATAATATCTGTAATAATTCAATACGACACACGACGTCTGCATTAAGCTCAAGACAGAAGACAGCTCAGCTTCCGTGTCTCAGTTGATTCGAGTCTGTATTTTACACTTTCTTTGAGTCTAGACTAATGTAATCTGAGTCATGCTGAGCTCTTGAAACTTAGACTATAGCCTACCCAAAATCCCAAAGCTCCACCAAACCAGAAATTCCCAAATGGTCCCCTTTGAACCACTCTGTGCTCTGGAGACAGAGTTCGGGCCGAACTCTGCCTCCACACAGAGTTCGGGCCGAACTCTGTCCCCTAGAAATCAGGAACCCTAATTTTAGGGTTAGCTGGTTGCTAGTTGTCCAACGGCCAAATATTTGAATTTTCCTACCCGAATTCTGCCTATAAAAACACTATAAATAGGGCATAAATTCTCTCATTCCAATCCATCCAATCTTCTCTTCTTTTCTCTCTTATAAGCTCAAATAAGCCATATCCTTCCCATCTACTAGCCACAAGCCTCCTAAGTCTCGAGTGCTCAGCATCTCTCAGTTAGGATTCTTGTGCAAGAGTCGAAGAAGTCGCTTGGACAATTCCAAGCAAATCGCCACTGCGATCCTCTGTTAGAAGTTGACGTGCTCTTCTGAAGTAAAGGCACGGTTGTAAACTACTATTTCACAAATAGTGGATTTGAATCCTGAGCTAGAGTTCTCAGGCCTGGACTAGTCCTCCACGAGGAAAACCAGGTTAAAATCGCTGTGTTTGCGTATGCTCTTTTTGCTCTCTATTTATTTTTCGCACTTTACTCTGATTATTTATTGTTGGTGAAAGAGTTATTTTAATTGGTCATTTTTCTATATATACTCTATTCACCCCCCTCTAGAGTTGCCAAACTGTTCTTCACAGAATAGTCACAGGGCTACACAAGATGAACTCAGACGATGTGACAAACTTCTAAAATAAAAACCAAAAATAAAATATTCTGAAATTTTTTAGGAAAAATATATGATATGTATTTTTCTGTCAGTATTACGAAATTTCAAACGGATCGTGATTCTGATTCCTGGTTCTCCCAGAATCTCAAAAACACTAAAACGTGTCAGATTTTGGACCACTGACACTCCACAAATTTTCCAGAAAATTAAGTTCCGAATTTATGAAAATAAAATTTACATTCAGAAAATATACCTCAATACGATTCCAATAAAAAAAACTGGAGGTCAAAAGGAGTCCGGATTTGGGAGTTATGGTTATTCGAAGTTGCTACAACCTTTAAAAATTGAGGCTGAATTTATGACGAAAAAAAGAGAGAAATTTTGACAAGGATGGTTTGAAAGATGATTTGTGGTAAAATAATATGGAGGAGTACCTGCCTATTTATAGGATGTGGGAATTTCCAATTAGATAAGAATTAGGATTTCTTTAAACCCAATTTAGATATTTCCTAATTTAATTTAAAAGCAATCAAATCCAAATCCAAATCCAAATCCAAATCTAATTTAAATCAAATCAAATTCTCTTAGTTTAAAATCAAATCAATTAAATCCAATCTCAATTATAGATATTAATTTAATCTATTTTAATAAATTCAAAAATCAAATCAAGATTCAAATGGCCACAATAACATCCAAATATATTTTTCAAAATACCAATAATAATAATTTCAAAAATAATAATTATTTTTAAATATCTTTTTGAATAATAAAATATTAATATTAATAAATCTCGAAAATTATATTTCTATTTAAAATAAACTAATAAATAATGACGAAATATATGTATGCACAAATATTCTTTACATAATTATGCTTTTCCTAGTATACAATAAAATATTATTTATGATTAATAACTGCTAAAAACAAAAAGGCTTTTTATAGCAAGAATAATAATTATATAATATTTTAAAAGTGTATAATAAAATAATAAAAAATATTTTTCTAAAATATGTACGCTCGCACATATTCGCACTTGACGAGCAACTACGAAAAATAAAATTTCGTGCGTGACGTATAATACGACTATGCGACGTACAATACAAAATTTTAAATCAGTACCAAATTTAATAATAAAAAATAGTAGAAAATTTAGGGGTTTTACATCCTACCCAACTTAAAAGAATTTTGTCCTCGAAATTAAGAATAAGGAGGGGGTGAGAAGGCACAACAGTAGATAGGAGGGTTCAAAGAAGTTTATATGGTCGTAGTCTAGGTTGAGGGTATGATTAAGAGACGATTGTAATCACTCTTAAATTCAAGTGATTAGAAAGTCAAGATTGTAAATTTAGTGTCGAGGGAAAGGTCGAGTAGTTCAAGACAAAGATATGGTTACATTGGGTGGTAATGGTCATGGTGATAGGACAGTTAGAGGAGTTTTAGTACGACGCTTTCGTCCTTCTAAAATAGGTGAAGGCGAAAGCAATATAGAGTTCGAAGGAGGCGTTATCGAATACGAATACGTGGTTCAAAGGTGACCGAATAATTCAAAAGGAGTTGTCAAGGCAGTCGCAGATGGGACTCTAGAGGACAAGTTTAGCTATGTCCCCATCCACATAGAACGATAGATAAAAGCGAACCAAAGTGCACTAGGTTGATCAGACCATCATACACCGGTTCTGATTAGACAATATGTTAGTGGGAGTGACCCAATTAACATATGTCTTGGACAAGCTCGATAAGGAATAAGCTTGCAAGAACTAGGCTACATTAGCATCATTAGTCAAAATGGTAAATACATAGGCACGAGAGATTAAGATTAAAAGAAGGCAGAATGATTCTAATTCATAAAGTCGTCCTATAGTCTTCTTGTCCAAGTCCTTGGTTGGCTAAATGGGTTAGGGTCCTCTAAATTCTAGAATCTAAGTAAACTTGCTAATATAGGTCACAAGGACAAAGGGATTGCTAGGTCACAAGGCATTCTACCCAACTTAAAAGAATTAAACTAAGGTGTTTGGGACATCTAACTCGTAGGGTCAATCTCTAGCAAGCACAAAGGGAAGATAAGGATAACGATAGGAGAAATCAAGCAAGATGCAATCGATGAGTCAAACGGTAGATAAAATCAAGGAAAGTGGTCAAGTATGTGGATGAGAGCCTAGACTTTAATCCTATATACATGCTTGCTTGGTACGGTAAAGTAACCAAACAATTTATCTTGACCTGCATGGGCCACCACAAAAATATGTAATGCCCCAGTCCCAAAATACGTAGGACTAGGAACGTAGACATGCCAGCTGTATACATACGAAGTATACTCCAATATATGGAAACCTCGTATGAATACATAAGCTGTAAAATGCAGTAGAACCATAACTAATCTCATCTACAAGAATAAAAGGTATCATATAATCAACTATGAATTTGTCTTGATACAATATGTTGGGCGAAGATAAATCCACTACCAACTCTGAAAAGAAATATAAGATATACAAAAGAATAATTTTGGCTAGCGAAGCGAAGACGATCCAAGCGCAATCATCCTCGAAGAAATAGAGATGGTTATAGCTAGAGCTAGAGCACCTGCGAAAGACAATAGCACACACCTGGAGAGATAACTAGGTCCTCCGAGGGACGTAACAAGATACCTAATATCATGCCATATAAACTGAATAAATATTGCTCAAATAAATAAGTCAATCGAATTATAACATGGTCCAATACGCACCTATTGAACGAGCATACCATCCCCCCAACCAAACAAGGACAGGAGATGGTAAACTAATTCACGGCGACGTATCTTTCCATGCAATGAATCCAATATTGTATCCGGACCCCAACAAGGTTCAATACCTTCTCATCGAAGTAGTAAGTCACACCTACAACCAAACAAGGACAAGATGTGACAAACTAATCCACGACAAGTTATTGTTCCAAGCCACGGTCAGATACAAGTACTCAAACCAAAAGTACTCGTACCTAACGGAGGGTAGCCTACCGTTCTAAGTGAATGCAATTTTAAGAACAGTTCATGGTCGCATGACTACCCGGTCAAGTCAAAAAAATACCGATACAGTACCTCAGTAGCGAGTCACAATACCATATACTATTCCTCAGTATCGAGCGAGTCTATAGCATATAGTCTACCTATCGTTCCTCAGTAGCGAGCGAGTCTACAATAGATAGGGTGGTAGTCAACTTCCAATCATGTTCTTCCCGTCCAATGCAAACTCATAACTGCTAAGTCTTCTAACATGCAATTCTATTAGCAGTTATTTCCTAACACACGGCTTATACGTACTGGTGGCAGCCAATCACGCATGTCCGAGTCCTATATGCGACACACAACAACGTGGAATAAATGTGTCAAGGCCATGAATGCAACACACAAAGGTGGTCCCTTAAATCTAGGTTTAATGTGTAAGAAAATAATACATAGCAAGAAACTGAACAGTAAATTCTAACAGGTTATGCCATGTATCACAGTTTATTTTGCATAAAGAAAATAATGAACGTGCATGAAATATGAGCTAAAATAATTAAACAGCAGATGGCAAGGTGTCTTGTCTGAGGTCCTTGCTGGGGAAACCGACAATTTCGTTGGGTACAGAATAGTCACAAGGCTACACAAGATGAACTCAGACGATGTGACAAACTTCTAAAATAAAAACCAAAAATAAAATATTCTGAAATTTTTTTTAGGAAAAATATATGATATGTATTTTTCTGTCAGTATTCCGAAACTTTAAACGGATCATGATTCTGATTCCTGGTTCTCCCAGAATCTCAAAAACACTAAAACGTGTCAGATTTTGGACCACTGACACTCCAGAAATTTTCTAGAAAATTAAGTTCCGAATTTATGAAAATAAAATTTTCATTCAGAAAATATACCTCAATACGATTCCAACAAAAAAAAACTGGAGGTCAAAAGGAGTCCGGAGTTGGGAGTTATGGTCATTCGAAGTTGCTACAACCTTTGAAAATTGAGGCTGAATTTATGACGAAAAAAGAGAGAAATTTTGACAAGGATGGGTTGAAAGATGATTTGTGGTGAAAATAATATGGAGGAGTACCTGCCTATTTATAGGATGTGGAAATTCCTAATTAGATAAGAATTAGGATTCCTTTAAACCCAATTTAGATATTTCCTAATTTAATTTAAAAGCAATCAAATCCAAATCCAAATCCAAATCTAATTTAAATAAAATCAAATTCTCTTAGTTTAAAATCAAATCAATTAAATCCAATCTCAATTATAGATATTAATTTAATCTATTTAAATAAATTCAAAAATCAAATCAAGATTCTAATGGCCACAATAACTTCCAAATATATTTTTCAAAATACCAATAATAATAATTTCAAAAATAATAATTATTTTTAAATATCTTTTTGAATAATAAAATATTAATATTAATAAATCTCAAAAATTATATTTCTATTTAAAATAAACTAATAAATAATTACGAAATATATGTATGCACAAATATTCTTTACATAATTATGCTTTTCCTAGTATACAATAAAATATTATTTATGATTAATAACTGCTGAAAACAAAAATGCTTTTTATAGCAAGAATAATAATTACATAATATTTTGAAAATGTATAATAAAATAATAAAAAATATTTTTCTAAAATATGTACGCTCGCACATATTCGTATTTGACGACCAACTACGAAAAATAAAATTTCGTGCGTGACGTATAATACGACTATGCGACTTACAATACAAAATTTTAAATCAGTACCAAATTTAATAATAAAGAAAATAGTAGAAAATTTAGGGATTTTACAACCTCTGAGTCGTTTCACTTCTGCCAAAAATAAATCACCCCTTTACATAGAACTTCCATGTCCTCATTACCTCTGAGTCGTTCTATGCACCCTCCTTCATTGAGCCCACTCCTGTCATGTCCTCATTACCTCTGAATGGGAAGGCTCCGTCGAAGAAACCTTCATGCTTGCCATGTCCTCATTACCTCTGAGTAAGTATGATGATTCCCTTTCGACTTATTATCTGTACCCACAACCGGAGTACGCCAAGGATAATAGGTCCACAAATATTCTCCGCTGAGTCCACTCCTGCCATGTCCTCTTTACCTTTGAGCAGGGAGACTCGACGGTAAAACCTCCGTACTTACCATGTCCTCATTACCTCTGAGTAAGCATGTTGGTTCTCTCTCGTCTTATTATCCGTACCCTGAACCAGGGTACGACAAAGGTAATAGGTCCACAAATGTCCTCTATTGACCACAAATATCCTCCGTTAAGTCCACTCCTGCCATGCCCTTATTACCTCTGAGTAGGAAGACTCCACGGTAAAACTCTCGTACTTGCCATGTCCTCATAACCTCTGAGTAAGTATGTCGGTTCCCCTTCATCCTATTATCCGTATCCTAAGTCGGGGTACGCCAAGGATAATAGGCCCACAAATGTCCTTTACTAAGTCTCTTAGTGCAGGCCCACCATTTCTCACCATGCCCCGGGAGCCCAGCTGCTCCATGGCATTCTATCTCCCGTTACCCTGAGCACCCACGACCACCTTACCGTGGAACCGTTCTAGGTATCTCCAATCAAACTCGTTATCCGTACCTAAAACTAAGGTATGCCAGGGGTAACAGGTCCACAAACAAGTCCCCCATGCGGGGCCCACATTACCACAATACTACAGGCACAACAAGCAATACAAATGAAGGGTAGAAAGGAAAGTACTCTTTATTTGAAAGACGAAAAAGCATTACATGTTTTGGGACCACGTACCTCTCAAAAAGAAAAGAAAAGGAAGACAGAAACAAGAAAAGGCCGGCTATAGTTCGGCATTACACAACTCCAAAAGGCGGTTTCTCTCCAAGGTAGTCCCTCGTTCAAGCCGCTACCTACCTCGACGCTCGGCCTCCTGGGACAACTGCTCCGCATCATTCAAGTACACATATGCCTGCCAATCATTTTCCATCTTCTTCAAAGAAAGTTCTAGGTTGGCAGAAGCTCTACGAAATTTGTCAGCCTCCTGAATAGCAACCTCTTTCTCAGTACGAGCAGATTCGAGCTCGAACTCCAGGAAAGCCAACTTTCTCTGAAGCTCGAGAATCTGCTTCCGGGTGTCAGTTACCCCGCGGGAGGTAGTCGCTTCCCGAGTCGCACAATCTTCAGTACGACGACTCCATTGATCGTACAACTGAGTCAGATCCCGGCGATCCTTCAATATAGCTGGCTTGAGCGATTCCCGAGCAATCCTCACTTTCTCTACCGCGGTTGTGAGGAAAGTATGCTCTTGATCTATTGCCACTGATAGATCAGCTTGTCGCAGTACGCGAAACTGGGCCACAAGACGATCGGCCCCTAACAGCTTAGGCTCCAGAAGCGCCGCTAGTCCCGCCCCACCGGGAAGTGTTCTAAGGATATTAATTTGGCCCCCGGCGCATTGACGGGCCATAGAAAAGGGAGTCCCCCTCTCTACAGCTGCCTCAATCCCCTTCTTCAGGTGGCGGTAGAAACTGTCGACCACATCCTGGGACACTTCATCCAAAACTGCTGTAGAGGACGACGTCAAAGGGAGTGTGGCAGGCAGTACCAAAGAAAATGAATTCTGTGCAAAAAGATGCATGGATCGCAGCTAGCTCCTCTTCCGCCGCCCGAAGAGCCTGGATACTTGGTAGAGCGGAAAGGTTAACTCCCGAAACCCTATTCGCAGAGGAAGGCACGGAAAGCGTCGTCTCTTGCCCCAGCTGTGCTATCACCAGAGCTCTCGAACTTGACCCAGCTGGAGGTCCCTCAGTATAGGTCGGAAAAGAAGGAGGCACACGTGCTTCCATCATATCCCCTCCAGTAGAGTCCACCTCGACAATGTCCGTCACCGGCAATAAAGGGATAGGATCTGCACGTCCAGAACAATCATTAATCCACGGAGGACAGGATGATAGAGCAAATAAGCCTCCTCACAAGTCAAGAAGCTGGTTTATCTTACCAAGGGAAGAGCACGGAGGCTGCAGCTCGTTCAAAGCTGGCATGGTCTCCCCACCCGCAGCTTCCAAATCAAGTTAAACTGGTTTCTCTGCCCCAGCCACCCCTGAAGGGGAGCCAGCCAGGTCAGTGTCATCCTGTTGAAATTCAGCTGTCTTAGGGACAGGTGCAGTAGAGCCCCCGTCCCCTTGGGTTGAGGTCTCAGCAAGGTGAGACTCCCCGGCTGTCACGACCCGCACCCGTTTTTTTTAAACGGATACGAGACGTGTCCAAGCCAGCCTACGCCGCAGTGTCGGCGGTAGAACGCTGTCACGGCCATGAAGATCAAAATCACAAGTAATGCTCATTCACAAAAATTAATTTAACTTACAAAGATCACAAGTTTTACATTTGTAGAAAAATATAAACTTGTACAAATATTGAATGACTATAGCTCGACTTTCTAGCTAGTCTCTAGGCCTTCGTTTGCATTTACACTTGCATCTCCCAATGCTAAATGGATCCACGGCTAACCTAAAAATGTTGGTTTCCAGTCAGGAATGGAACGAGCACAATTCACTGAATGCAATTTCAAATAAAGAAAATGACTATAAGACAAGGTTAGACATCAATCATGGGTTTAAAAATAAACAGGAAATACGAAAAACCAATAGTAAATAAATAGACACAAAATACTTTCCCCCAACTGTTAGAAGTACCTTTGACATGTGATCAGTCTGGGGTGCTACATCGTACGGTCTACGAGGTCTACTTATAGAAATTAAACAATGTCTACGAGGTCTACTTGCAGAAAATAAACAATATCTACGAGGTCTACTTGCAGAAAATAAACAATGTCTACGAGGTCTACTTGCAGAAAATAAACAATATCTACAAGGTCTACTTGCAGAAAATAAACACTGTCTACGAGGTCTACTGCATGAAAATAAACACGGTCTACGGTCGGATCACACAACCTTGGTACTTCTCATTCCCGACTCAACAATTTATAATAGAGTATAAAATCACATAACTAATGACTAATCAATAAAATATAGTAAAGATTAATATCAAAATGCAGACAATAAACTGTACTCGCCTATGGTCCTCTGCTGGTAAAACCGACAGTCTGAACTAGTCAATGTGCCACAATAGTCAAAACCCGTACAACAGTCTCCGAAAGCTGAAATAAACATTACCAATATTTTCAGAATAGTCAAATTAGCTAGGATTGCCTGTCCTTAAGTTCAATTCTGGACACAGGGGCAAAACGGTAAGTTTGGGTCAAAACGGTATCCACCATTGGACCCGTTTTGCACCGAAAAGCGTACCAGAGTCAACGGTCTCTAAAGTCATCAAACTATATGTCTACGGATCCAGTTTTCCGATATGAATCCAACCGTATGTCCAAAGTTGGATTTCGGCGGGCCGTGCACAAAATTGCCCGTTGAGTGAAACTACGGGGCCCACAAAACGATGATTTTATCAACTGTCTCAGAATTGGACCAAACTTGGCATACAGGACCAGAAAAATGATACGGTTCTGTTGGCGTAAGTTTCGTCTCAATCTGATGAACGTGAACAAAGTAATTGGAGAATTTATAAAGTGCACGATACGGTGAATTTCGACGGATACGCATCAAATTCGTCGCACACACGCGACCAATTTGAATTCCGTCAAAGCCCACACGACCACGAAACTGTTACGCAGCTTTCGATGCTTACGGTGCACGACCACGTCGCCCGAAATGGCGGGACGCACGTCGTGTGGAACAATTTCTAATTTTCGAAAATAGGTTTTTGGTCAACTTGAGACGCCGATCTCTCGACGCTCAGTCGATCAAATAGACTTCTACAAAATGTTTTGCAGGGCCGTATAGGTTCTCTAAAACTGTCTTTATTTAGTTTTTGAAATCCCCTAATGTTCGGTTCAGAAAACGACTGCCAAGTTGGGTTGAGAGACCGCCAAGTACTCTATTTTAGAACAGATTTTCGACTCGATTTCTCTCGAGTCTCGGATCACTAGAAATCAAACTATTTAACAAGGATATAAGTGGGCTATATCAAGATCGTACCAGAGCAATTGGTTCGGGAAATCGTCGAACAATGGTGGAGAAAATACAATACGAAGTTGCACCTTCTGCCCACCGCTGCTGTCACTTCAGTCCGCGCGCACGCCTGTGCGCTCGTGCGCTCCAGCGAACGCCGTCGTCGAACCTGGACGTGCAGGCATTCGGGGATGATCGTCCGACGTCAGGAGGGACCCTGGGTGGTTGCACAGTATCGAAAATCGGCTAGGTCGGCTAGGGTTTTTCGAGACTCCCCTGTTCTATATATACTCTGGAGTATGGGTCGCGCTCGTTTGGTCCTGAGTCACTCGGGCTGTGGGGAAATTTTGGCTAGGATTTAGTCTTTGGGGTTGGCCTGTAGCACACTGGCCCACTGGATGGGCTGGGCTCTTCATCAAGCTATTAATTCTAGCACTAAAATTTTGTTTTAGTTTATTCATTACACCATACATATATATGTATATATATATATATATACATATATATCTATGTATATACCCACGTATACTTTCGTATATTTATATATACATAAATTTACACATATATCTTATATATATACATTATGTTATAAATATATATATATATACACATACGCACATTTTATATTATTATACATATATATATACACGTACACACATATATAATTATATTTATGTATACATACAAATATACATATATAATATACATTTATATATACATACACACATTTAATATATATCTATTTTATATACATGCATATATATATATATTTATAAATTAAATTTACCATAAATCAATTCAATAATAATAATAATAATAGTACTAATAATAATGATTATTTAATCACAAAATCACTTTAATAATGATAAAATAATAAAAACTTAATAATACTCAAAATGATTCAACGGTAGCGTTTGGTGAACGTAACCTACGCACTCCTCATTTGGCTCCATAAAATTATACAATACCTAAATAATATTAATACCCATATTGTATAATACTTAATAATTAGGAATACAATATCAAATTGTAAAATAATCTAAAGAATATTTGCACACATAAAATATGCCTACACGATCGTCCTTGGTCTCACTATATGCCCACATAGGTTTGGAATTGGTTTGGGCCCAGCTCGGGATAAATTGACACAAACGGGCCTCCTACAGGTCAATAATATAATTAAAACTATCTATAGGGTTAAGTCGCAACTTGGCCTGATTTTCTTAGTTAGGACATCACTATGGCTCGGCCTTCCCTATTAGGGCTAACTCACTAGTCAAAGCACGCCCTTGCACTATCCGTGCCACGATTTTTAGTCACCTTGTACTCCAAAATTCTACTATGGTTAAAGTCATCTATCGTAATAATTAACTAAATATATATCTATAAAATCTAACAATCACTATTCTAATAAAAATAAATAATAATAGAGAATATTCCAAATTTCTGGGAAGGGCACCTACACCGGCTGCCTCCGAAAGAGCCCCAGCTGAAGTGATGGCGGTGCACATATCGTTGATCAAAGTAGACAAAGCCGGATCGACCTCAGTAGTCGAGTCCCGAGAAGCAGACTCCCCGGACGCCTACAAGGAGCAAAAGAAAAAAATGATTAGGCCGTAATTTAGAAAAAGAAGGAAAAGGCAGTTGAAATTCCAATCACCTCAGAAACAGCGTCAACATCAATAAATAGCCTGCGACGTCTTACCGCAGCCCGCTTTGTGGAGTAGGTCCTGCCATCGTCAGTGGATAGATGCCTATCTCGTTGGCGCGAAGCACCAAGCACAACAGGTGGATGATTCTCCACCTCTTCGTCCGGCACAGTAGGAGGCTGGTCCCCCACCTTCTCGTCCGAAGAATGCGACGAGTCATCGGCGGCCTGCTCGTCATCCTCTTCGTCCGTCGTAGTGGACTCCGAGTCTGGCATAGGAACCCTATTCGCCCCTCTCTTTCTCTTCCTGGAACCCTCGGGCTATTCTGCCAAGCCGGTCCCGACAATGAAGCTGGTGTTCATGTCAAAGTTCATGGGAGATTTGCTCGCTGCAACATGATAATGAGCCGCCATACATAGAATATCCTCTTGCTTATTAGCGTCAGGGACTGAGAAGCTAGCCCGGGTATGAACAGTATTCTAATAATGCCACACCCAGATGCCGTCAAGGACACTGCCCTCGAAGCCCAAGCAAGCACTGGGGCAGTCAAGGAACAGTTGACTATACCCAAATTGACGAAAAAACCTGCTAGGCAAATAAGGCTCCAAATATACGTTATTTCGGTAACGATATACTAGGTGCGCTGGGCGAATGTTGCGCAGCCATAGAAGCATCTTCTTAGATAAGAGCTGGGGAGGTTCAATGCCATCAATGTGTACCCGCTCACTTCTCTAGGGGTAAACTGAGGAAGAGACAGAAAGAAATCGGGCCCGTCAACTCTCGCCAATGCCCTCCGACAAGCCGGTATGGTGTCATACTCCCAAGACTGATGATGGTATCAGAAAAGGAAGGCGTCATTAGCGGTAATATCCTCCTCTGTTCCGGGCCTCATCAATGACCGGTAATGCATCAATAACCATCCCATGAGATAATGGTATGGTAGCTCTATCCGCTCAAAGTCCAGCGTCGTCTCGCGAGCAATGACTTTAGACGAAAAGGTACGGAGGCCGTGGTGTATGCTATACACCATAGCCGAAAGAAGGGCCAGTCTTACTTTGAAGACCAGCTTCACAGCCGGGAGAATGAAGTGGCGGCTGATCCTTTCAGTAGAACCTGCCCCTCCCGAGACTACACAATTTCGTAGCCATACCATCAAGAACCCGGCCAAGATTGCTTTCTCGGACATCTGCCGAGTACCATAGTGGAAATAACTGAAGGAGTCAGTGCGGCTTCCAAATCTATCGCGGGTGGACCTTGACCTTTTTGCATTCAACATCAGGTCCTTTACCTCCGTTGGGGTTTGAAGACCCCGAGAAGAAACCCGGCCGGAAGGACGTAATTTGAAAAGATACACGACCCAGGCCGTAGTATGGGGGGCGTTCCCTTCTGAACTATTATTCTTCTTGATAGCAGTCTGGTGACAGATGCTATGATAGCACAGCAGCTCCCGGTACACAGCGATAAAACCAGGAAATCATCGATCCAGATCATCGAATTCCTCGTTCGTCGGGGTGTATACTTCAAAGGCCTCGCCTCCCCACGGCAGCTTAGAAACAACATACATTTCACGGAGGACAAGTCCCAACTCCCCTCCGAGCGCGAAGAAAGTTCCCGTATGCCGGCTATACATCTCCAAAAGGGCCATAAACAGCGGCTTGTTAATGGGCAATCCGTAACAGGTGCCCCGGATGGCGTAGTAAAGGTCAATCTTCCGAAGGAGTTCCTCGTAGTTCCTCAGGATCCATGAGGAAAGATTGGCCCATGTGGGAATGGGGTTTATCCAATTCAGCAGTGACAACCTGTCCACAGGATAAGACCCCTTGCGAGCGAGCTGATTCAGGAAGGTATCAGCTCGAGTAAAAGTGATGTTGGGCCCAAACACGTTTATAAAAGTACCAGGAATCAGCCCCATCACACTCCGGCTGACTGACTCCCTACTTGCACATGCTGACCTAATACTCATATTATAGTGGATGTTTAATACTCATATTATAGTGGATGTTGTCCACGAACATCCCCTGTTGGGTGGGAGTTAGGGAGCCCGCCATTCTCCTGCTCAACGGTACCATTTTAAACCATGAGAGGGGAAAATGGCATTCCATCTCGGGAACATGGATCTCCATCCCGTCCACAGTGAAATCCCAGTTCTCAGAAACATCCAGCATTCGGAAGTTCTAGCGTCTCCAAAGAGAAAAGCTAGTTTCAGATATTCTCCGTCCAATTTCCCCGAATTCATCATAGTGCAAAAAAAATGGAAAGGCTGGTTATTGATGGCAGCCACCCTCTCCAAAGGCTCATTAGAGGGGAGTTGATCTGTCATATGTCGAATTAGGCCGTCGAACCGCACACCCACGGCAAACTGAGCTGAACCCACCAGAAGCTCTCCACCCGGGTTGGTTGAGAGGTTCATTGGAAAAGGACAAAAGAAACAGGATTAAAAGATAGGTTAAAACGAAACCACTTGAAGTTTCTCAAAAAGAAGTTTCTATGAGCCTATGCGGCTCAGATCGACGAAGCCTTATGCGGCCCAATTTAGCTGGGTTTCATGCGGCACGGCTGTAATAGAGCCCATGTTGCTCGGGTCAACACAGCTTCATGCGGCCCAATTCAGTTGGGAGTTCCATGTGACACTGATTCGGTAGCTTATGCGGCTCGGATTAAAACTTATGTGGTTTTATCTCGCAGAAAAGTTTATTCGGCGTGACTCAGCAAAATTCTATGCGGGCTAGTTTGTCGAAAATATCTGCGGTTCCGTTCAAAGGAGATTCCATGCGGTTCAAATCCAAAAGCACTCCTGCGGCTCAAATCTTTCTCATACAGCTCAAACATAGGGCATGCCCTATGCGGCTCGAATATGAGAGGGTTATGCGACCCATACAACATATGCGGCTCCATCATGGTCGGGCTTGGACGGTTCAATGAAAACGAAGAATGAAGGCTTGTGCGTATGTTATGCAACAGAGCCATGGATCCTTGGGGTTCGAAGTATTCAAATCCATTTCTTACTCTTGAAAGCAGGGTGAACATCAGGGTACACTTTGGGCACGGCGGCCGACGAGGAAGCCATTTTCTTGCCTTTTGCAGCAGCAGAGGCGACCTTGGAAGATTTGGGGGCCATTTTCGACGGTCGGAGAAGGAAAGAAAGTGGAGACTGCAAGAGTTGGGGACGAAAGAGAAAGTAAAGAAATCCCTTCCACTGAATTCGTCCCTAAGTATAAACAAAATCAGGGCATTTCGATTCTCGTGTAAACACAAAAGCCGACCCTTCGGTTATCGTGGCGAGCCGCCTAAAATGAAGGCAAAACTCCTGGGATCCTCCCCCGAAAAGTAGCCTTAAAACTGACAGCATATCAACAACATTTAATGCAAAAGATCTTCGTACGTGGCAGGATAACGTGGCGAGGAGTTCATACGGCCCGAAAGTCCCTGCAGCTGATTAACTCAATATAGCTGAGACATTCATGCGGCGGAGACATCCATATGGCCGAGACATCATGTGTGGCTAGAAGAGTACATGGCCATGCTTCTTATTCAAAGTATTTCAATTTTGCAAATTGAAAACTTTAAAGGGGGTCTTGTAGAAGCATGAAAAATAATAAAGAAAAATCCATGCCGTCCGAGAGCCCCATGCGGCTCAGAGAGTTCATGTGGCTCGAGTATCCATGCGGCCCAAGCGTCTATGCGGCTCAAATAAGCTCTATGCGGCTCAGAGAGGAGCTACGTGGCCTGCAAACAGCTCTTCCATTTTGTCCTTTACTGCATTAGATGCTTTGACGGCTGACAGCTCTGGCAAGGTGATAGTTCTGACACAAAGATATCATTATGACTCCCTCATAATGATGGACTCCTTGGGAAGCGAAGAAAATCTCTGACATGATCCCCCGAGGTTCAGAAACTGTCATGCGGCCTTAACACGTGGACAGTCGTATACGGCCCAAGCGGAGGCTCCCCCATGCGGCTCATGAAGACTAGCCCCATGCGGCTCACTAAGACTATCTTCATGCGGTTCACGAAGACTAGCCCCATGCGGCTCACGAAGACTAGCCCCATGCGGCTCACTAAGACTAGTCCCCATGCGGCTCATGAAGACTAGCCCCATGCGGCTCACGAAGACCAGCCCCATGCGGCTCACGAGGACCATCTTCATGCGGTTCACAAAGAAGGCACCCATCATGCGGTTATCCACACTCATGCGGATCAAATCATTATCATGCGGTCTAAATGGTCAGGGGCCACTCTCAGGCAGCCGTGACACGTGGCCAGCCTTATGTGGCTCAAAGAGGAGCAACTTTCCTGCGGCTTAGATTTCTGTAGTGGCTTACGGTTATAACATGTGGCATGATAGCAGGGCACGTGCCATCAAATTGATCGAAATCCCTCAACAAATCCTAACGAAATATTGGGATCAAATTAGATCATTTGCAAATAAGCAAATTAATGACACGTGTCGAGAAATCCGAGGTTGGCATGACAAATCAGGAGGATTTATGTCAATCAGCATTAATTACCCATAAAAGATTTGATGCAATCATATTTATTGCTCCAATCTCGATGAACGGCCCAGATCCAATGATCCTTAGCCGCCGACTTTCAAGAATGGGCAATCATTGCAAACCCTAATGAAGCCCTCCACTCTTATAAATAGCAAGGTGCCATTCCCTTGCGAAGATATACAAAAATATATATATAGAGAGAGACACATATAGACATACACAGAGACAGAGAAAGATATACAGAGAGAGACATAGAGAGCCAGAGAGCCTGAAGAGAGAGCATTTCTTCATCAACGCTCAGCAGTTCTTCGACAGAGCCAAGGCTGTACCCGATCGTCCAAGGAGTAAGGCAGAGCTGCCGTCGCTTTCCCGAGCCTCTACCATCACCCCCCAGAATCTAAAATAAACAATTGTACTTAGATTGCTGTACTTAGGTTTTCGTCCCTATGCTTTCTTTGTACAGGCGAATTTGTATTGTAAAGTAAAAGTCCAGTCATCCGATAATTGTTCTGTTCTTTTATATTTCATGGCAAACAATATTGTCCTTCGATACTGTCCGCGCTATACAAAACTGTTTGTATATATTAAATTGTTCATGCATAGGCATGGTCATGGACAGCTTGTGCACAAGTTCGTTTTCCTCGAAACGGTATCCGGGACATCGGAACCGATTCGTCCTAGGGGGAATAAATTATCGTGCTTCGGCGCGAGGCATGCGGAACCATTAGTAAGGCTTGCAACCTAGGCTGAAAGGGTAGCATCACATGCCAATTTCGATTAAGTCCTTAGTGGTGCGTAACACCAATGACCACATGTAAGATAGTAGCATGCTCACATATTGTCTTATACAAGAGTAAATATTATCTATATTTTTATGCAGGAATGAGCACGACCGTAGTAAGAAATGTGATAAATCACTACGCTTTACTGTAAGCTTTATTTTGCAAAGATGGCTCTCGATATGAACTGAATTCATTTAGTTCTAAATAGAAAGACAACTCTAAAGTATGCCTACCTTAACAATCAGAGTCAGTTTAGACGAGTTAGTTCATCTCGTCCACTTAGCAAGTATGCTAATCCCCTCCCACAATTTCTTCAGGTGCGGCAGACGCTCCAAACTAAACTGAAGCTGAAGTGCAGAGAGGCATTTTGAAGCTCTTCCTATGCTGAAGTATTTTGAAGCCAATTCAATCGACGACTTATGTATAAAGGGGCGAATGTATGGAACGACAAGCGTTAGTTTAGGAAACTTGTCGAGTATATTTTATTTCGTTTTCAATCAATATAGCCACAACGGCATCCAATGTAATTATGACTTGCACTTCGTTGCAAGCTATGAATGAAAAGCAAATTTCTATCTTCCTATACTGCGTCTTATATTCTGATGTAATTTGTGAAGTTTTAACTTGGCGTATTTATATACAAATCAACGTAACGTTCTTGTCTTGTACGAGTGCAACTCCAGACTCGTACGGCATTACGCCTTAGCAAGGACGATCGAATCGACAAAATAACATCGGGGACGAACGTTTGCCGACTCGGGGTGTGACAAGCAGCTACTTTATTTCTTTTCTATTTGCCCTTAAAGTTTATCTTGTTAAACATAAAAATTAAAATCTTATTGGCAGATATTTTAACAATATTAACTGTAAAGAGAATAAAACAACAAAAAACAAACATGCTCTAACAAATAACCAAAGCGTAAAATATAGTCAAACAAATTCAAATAATGGTGAACCCCATCTCAAGGTACCTAGTACATCATTAATATCAAGTCTTTGGACAGTGATATTAACTGCAAGTGGTATTCTTGGTGTAAGATCAATCCTTGACAATAAATCATGTCAAATAATAAGCCTATCTTTGGATCGGGTTATTATTCACATGTAAACCGTACAATTGTCACACATTTATCACCACAAGTATGTGTACAATTCGGCCAAGTATTAACCTTCCTTTGGGCCGACTAATACTCGCATGAATTTACACACACAAACATCTAACATCCCTCATAGACTATCTACGCAAGAGATGTCACTTTGGCAACATCTTGTTTCAACGGGTCTATTTAGAATATTAGACGACTATTGCTAGTCACAAAAGGCACCAAAAAATTTGAATGTTGACTAAATACTTATGTGACTGAATCATGTTCAAATCCTTATGTACATACATATTTGAACATTATAACTCAAATAAAAATAATCATGGTAACTATCATATTTGCAATAAAAAAATTGCCAATAGTGTCAGGAACAATAATGAGTTGGTATGATAATTACCACCATTACAAAATTTTGCTATCCTTATTCCAATAATCTAGATCATTGGAAAACTGCTAATATTCCAAAATTCCAAATATCTTAAATTTTACATGTCCAAATATATACATCCAAAACAGAAGTTGAAATGGGCTCAACTAACATTAATATAAAGTTAGTTGATTTCTTTATATCCGAAACTTGTCATTACCAAGATACCGAATTTTTAGTATAGTATGGCCAACCTAACTTCATTAATCAACAAAGAATTGACTTGGAACAAAACCTAAATTGCAATTCTCCAACAAAAGTGGAGGATAAAGTCAACATTAATATAATGAGATATTGGAATAAACATATGGACTATTCAGAAGCCTATATAAATAAACAATTCTTTATGCCCATTACAAAACACATATCACAGTACAAATTTTTTTTTGAATCTATACAAATAGTGTTGGAGCTATTACTCCCACAAAACAACTGTAGATGGTTTCATTAATTTCTCTTTTCTGAGAAGAAGAGGGAATAAGAAAGTATTGCTCAACATTATATTTGGATGCCAATATCAATCAACCTCTCTGATCACATAACTAAAGGAAATCAATACCAAAGGCATTACAATTTCTCCGTTAATATTTTATTGAATGGTGAAGCCATTACTATCTAATAATTCTTGTACAAGTAGCCATTGCTACAAGTATTTCATCCAATGCTATGTCTCGGATGCCCCCATAAGTCATGTACTTGTTCCTAATCATTAATATAAAATATTTGGACATAGTATACCAAAAAGCTAATTCATCTAAATCAAATACCAAATGAAGATTGCACGTAAAAGAACAACGAAAGTTATAATTTAAACTTTCGTGTAACCATACATCTATGTGAAGGCTTTATCATGGCAATTGATTTAAACAAAATATCACAAACCAAATATCAATAAAAAAAATTTAGGGATTTGCTAACCTAATTTGTTCTTCCTTTATGGATCACAAAAATTTGATCGGACAATCATATACCTAAATTAAAATAGATCGAGCGATCTAGGGTTTCCGTACAACAACAAAAATTGATTCTAAAACTTTAAAACCATGAATCAAACAAGGGTGGCTCTGATACCATTTGTTAGAAATTTTATTGTGCCCTGTCGATTCATGAGATGAAGAACAGAAATTAAATTGTGGAAGCGTACCTGAATCCATTGCTAGACTTGATGGATCTTGAACCGGTCGTCCTTTTATGGGGTTCGATCTTCCAACTTGCTACGACCCTTAATGACAAAGAGGAATCCGAATCCTTTGTCCCTCTCTTTCTGTTGATGGTGATGCAGAAGAGAAAATCTCTCTTTTGGTGGTCGTATAAGTTCGGGACCATAACCCTAATGAATACATATATTTATATGTTTTGATATTTCTAATTTGGCCCCTCATCAAATTAGATTTATCTCCGGTATCTACACATTATTTCCACGACAATTATATCCTTAAGCCAATTTTCAAATAGACCACTTTAATTTGGCTTAATTATTTAGATAGCCCAAACACAATTAATTTTACATGTGTGGCCCCTAATTATTTAATAATTCCAACAAATATAGGTAGTATGCCTCATGTCCACTTGATGTTTGTTTCATGCTTAAAATTCAGGATCTATATATAACGTATCATAGACCAAAGCATAGTAGTGATAAGTTAAATTCAACAAATTTTACTACTTAATGTGATCACCTTATAATGTAAGATTAATTTGTTTGCCCAACTATCCTTTTTTTTCCATGCTAAATTGAACTTGAGATCATGTAGATGATATGTAGTTATTGCACTACATGCTAAGCGAAACTTTATCAAGTATATTAGTATATTATTTTTGCCTATTGTACTACACTTTATGTTCGGTCATTGATCCTAGTTGGTAATATGGGCAGGGAGTCACATATATGTTGAAGTCTAATTTATTATTTGTTTGTATATAGAGATCATGAACACAACTATGAAATTTTTATTTATAAACGTTATAATATTACCATCACAACCAAGTAATTTTTTGGGATTCTTGGATGACATAACACTCTTGCTCTATCTCTATAATTTGATAATGAATTACATAGTTTGAACGAATACTAATTCATCTTGTTAGCAACTTTGAATAGTTTTATCTGCCTCGTTGATCCTTAAGAATTCTGATAATATTCTGTGTTTTTCTTTGTTGTCATTTACACCAGTTTGTAATTTGGTTAATATTCCTTGGGGCATCGTTTGTAGCTCATCATTAGGGACATGTTTTTGGCGAGACCACAGTTTTGATCCTAGCCAAATATTATGTTTCATTTCAGGCCCAAATGCCCATTTATGGAAATGCATGGGTCTCAAAAACAGAAAGTTGAGAAAATTCCCATCTCCGAACTGTAATCAAAACTAGTTTTTGAGAATTCTTGGATTTGGTTCTAGTAGATTGTATATAAATTGAGAAATGGAACCAATCTTTTTCCTTCCAACATATAATAAAGATGCAGTTTTGCACACAGTGTGATGTATGAGGATCCTTGCAAGATGTGATTTTTTCCGATCAACATTCAACCATTTGACTTGTTTTGCATTGTGCATTTGGTAGTAGTAGAGAGAATTTCTGGTGGAATAGTTTCTATATAATTGGAGGGTGTTAATCGATCTGTGCAAAACTTACAAATTTCTTATTAAAAAATGGGATTAATATTAGAAATAATTTAAATAAAATTTAGCTATAGGTCCTATGTGATTTATGAATGTTGGAGATGATATATGTAATGTTAATGTGTTTGAGACAACTATTTTTTTCCATCGGACCTCAACGCACGTTTATTATCAGTCATCATGTCATGCTTTCTAGCTAACACAGTTGCAAAATTCAATCTTTAGATTATAGTTCATATAGATAGAGATTCTACACTGTTGTTATTTTTCAAGTGGACTTGTTTTCATGAGGAAATTGTAGTGTATAGTTCGTCTGTGAGGGTTTTTCAAATGATAGGGTTCGGACTTTGAATATTTTGTTACTGGAGCATGAAAACCATCCCGGTCCTATTAAATCATCATTGGCTTACTGTTTGAAGTGAGTTGGCAATACCAAACCACAAGAATTTGGGGTTGTTTGTTCTTGTTTGATTAACTTTGGAGGTTTAGCACAGTTTAGAAGAACTCTTGCTTGAAATAGCATGCAAATTGCCACATGCACATACATCCATTAAAAAAAGGATCATATGAGTGGCATGAATATGTTTTATAGTTACTTATATTGCTCTAGTTGGTCAATACAGCTTGAAAGTCATTGAAATATTTTCAAATAATTTTATTTGTTCTCTTTTTATGAGAATTGGTATAGTTGGAGGACAATTCTATGTGCATTCATTTTTTTTCCACTTTAGTTCTAAAAGTAATTATTTTTCTTTCTATTCGTGTTCTTGTATAAGTTAGGTTGTATTCAAAAAAATTTGTTCACATGTCTGGAATTTAGTCTTATATAGTTTTAAAATGCCATGAATAGTTCTAATTCTTTTAAGACAAACTTGTATAAGTCTTGTATGCATATACAATCTATTTTATGTGCATACAATTTCTTTAATTTTGTGTATGCCTAAAAACAGTAAATCATAATAGGCCATTGTTTAGCAAATGGTTTAGCAATTGGTTAATATCTTGTGTGCTCTAAATTGTTGGATGTATAAATGTTTATCATGCCCTCTGATAGTAGTGTTGACTGAAATATTTGCTATTCATGCCTTCTAAGGAGCACAAACACCATAATTGCAGTAAAAAATATTCTAAAGTAATTTACGGTTCTTGATTCATACTCACCCATAGCTCATCAATACATCATGAAGTTAAATCGACTAAAGAGGACAGATATTGTTGACACAATATACCAATGTGTGTTTTGAAGTTGTCCATACAACTACCTAGAATATGAAAAAGTGTTGTGTCTACTCATGTTTTCTTTAAGAGAACTTAGTGGTTTTAATTATCAACCAATATTATCTATTTATACAAATAATCAAATTTAGTGTTGAATATCTCTATATTCATGAAATTGCCTAGAGACCTGAATGTTGCCTTGTTGAATTTTAGATATTTTGTGTTGATTTATTATTTGTTAAATTACTATAGCGAATGCATTGTTATGCCAGAATGAACAAGTTTGGGCCGATATCTTTTCAGTTATCTTTCTTGTAATATGCAAACTAAATCCTATTTTCTCGAAGATAGGATCATTAGAAATATTTTTAACTTTCTGGAAAGAAGCAAAATGCTAACGATGACGATAATACAAATTTATTTTTGTATTCACTTATTCTTAACATGACTTTGTAATGTTATCTCTCTAAGTCAGAAGCATTAGAGATTGTGACTTGTTGAGGATGAAAGTACGTATAACAAAGTATTTTGCTCTATCTTTCTGATATTAGTGGATATTTAGCGAGAATAATGAAACTATTTCTAAATAATGTATAAAAATAAGATCTCTTTTGTATTGTTATTAATAAGTCCTGATCATTTGGAAATGGTTATGATATTGTACATTATTGTATTAAAGTGATATTATATGATATTTTTTCTAGATAGGTTTGCATGAACCTTAGCTGACCATATTGTCAAAATGTTAGAATTTTTAGTCAGAAAAAATCATAATATTGTTCTGTCACAATATTTATATTATGTTAGGCAATCATTGGTTTGCATATAAACTGTGTCATTATAATGTCCTTTGATACGTTCAAGCATTTAGTCAAAAGAAAATAGTTTAGTGATATTGCAAATTCCTATAAATTAAAGTTCTAAAAGTTGAGATTATTTTGGGTACAAGAAAAATAGGTCATTCTATCAACGGATGTAAGTAGCGCTAAGCGACATGGTACTTAATCGTTCCCCTGTAGACATCCGCTAGCTAGGAACCGGCCCTTACAGCTAACCCAAGTTGATCAAAATTTGATAAACTAAATATTTGATAAGGTGAATTAGCAAAAATCACTTATTCTGGTACTTCAGACTATCATTTTTTGTAAACATGACTTGTAAAGATAAATCTTTAGAGCCAAGGCTGAAAGTTACTTGTCACCCTCATTTTCCGTATTTTTTGTATTTCGTATTTATACTCGTATCTGGATTTTTGGCATGTATTTTTATTTTTCTCAAACTTGTGGGATTTCAGTATTTCCCGTATTTTGGGTTTTGGCATGGCTCGGTTTTATTTGGATTGGTTCGGTTTTATGTGAGTTGGATTACCTTAACCTATGCTACCCCTCAACCCACCACAACTCACCCTCTTTATAACCCCCACCTACCACTCTCTCTCCTCATAACTTCCACCATTAATTTCCTTCTTCTTCTTCTTCTCCTTCCTCCACAACTCTCCTAACCCTAGGCAAGTGCACCTTGACACTTCATGAGAGCCCTATTTTTTGGTTCATTTGCTAGATTAGGACATGGTGATCAATATTAGAACTTGGTATTTTGTGATTTGAAGTCTCCTTTGCTCTAGATCTAAGTTATTTCTATTTTCGGATTTTGCATGGTTTGACCTCTTTAAGTTGGATTTTTATGGATTTTGGTGTTTCCAAGTGGAAGAGCATTCAATTCTACCCAAGTTGGAACTTTGGAAATCTGGATTTGGAGTTCGGATGGCCAAGTTATGATGCTTTGAAGCCTTGGGTTCATCCAGGGTGTTCTTGCTGTTGGAGAAGACAGTGAGCAGTGTGCAGAGCTGTTTAGCTTACGCACCCTGAGCTACGCGCGCTCTTTAGCGCTGCGTACGCAGACTTAGGTACGCTTCCTGTTGGAAGCGTGTCCCTTGAGCGTGCGTGACTTTTTACTTACGCTGCTCTCTGTAGCGTGCGTGACTTTTCACTTACGCTGCTCTCTGTAGCGTGCGTGACTTTTCACTTACGCTGTTCTCTGTAGCGTGCGTGACTTTTCACTTACGCTGCTCTCTGTAGCGTACGTGACTTTTCACCTACGCTGCTCTCTCAGCGTGCGTGACTTTTCACTTACGCTGCTCTCTGTAGCGTGTGTGACTTTTCACCTACGCTGCTCTCTCAACGTGCGTGACTTTTCACTTACGCTGCTCTCTGTAGCGTGCGTAACTTTTTACCCACGCTGCTCTCTCAGCGTACGTGACTTTTCACCTACGCTGCTCTCTGTAGCGTGCGTGACTTTTCACCTACGCTGCTCTCTCAGCGCGCGTGACTTTTGCGTACGCTGCTCCCCTGACCCCTTGCTTAACCCATTGGCTCTTGGAGTTTTGGTCTTATTTCCTTAAGCTTGGCTCTTCTATAGCCCTGTATATTGATATTTTATTAGATATTTTACGCCCATTTTATATCCTTACGCCTTTTGTCATGAACTTGATTTTAGTTAATATGTTTGGAATGACTATTGTACATGGCATGGTATGACAAGGAACTAGCATAACACGGCAGTGATCCGTAGTAGTGCACTCCTGACATGACCAACCTGACATGATAGTGGCCCGTCGTGGCGCACTCCTGACAAGTACCCTGACATGAATTATCTTGATAACTTAACTTGACTTGCCTTGACACCGTGGGTTGTTCTTTCTTGCTTGCTTGTTAAATCCACTTGTCCTGTCTTGCATCATGTCTAGGATAGGACTCCTGAGTACCACGGTCAGGAGTACCTACCAAAATGGATTAAGGTTAATAACTAGAATAACTCAGTAGTCATGAAGAGATGACACAGCTACAGGAAATCCCGTTACCTGGGCGCTCTTGGGATCTGTAGCCTGCCGTCGAGTAGGGCACATTTCCAGCACACCGTCGCGTGTTGCACCCTCTAAGTCACCTAAGGGTATATTTGTCTCCCGGGCGATGTACCCACCAGAATTCAACCCCTAACTTTCGACCTGGGTAACCTGGATGGTCTGCAGGGCTTGTGGCTGTGGAACAATCTCATGCATCTTATTAGTAATTAGGCCTGTGATAACCCTAGTTAGTTAAAGTAGTAAGCCGTAGTATCTGCTTGGCCGTGATTGATTGAATGAGGTATAACCAGTTAGCCATGTCTTGATCCAGTACAAGATTGCTCCCTGTCTGATTTCTTGCATTATTTAACTTGCCGATAAATGGTGGAAAACCAAGCTCTGTTCAGATGACGGGTTACAACCCCGGTCCTTGTTTGGTTTACGGGTTGTAACCTGGCTATCGGAATAGTTCCATGGTTATCTCGTCGTATATCATCCTAACATGTTTTCGTAATTTTAGTTATAATATTAGATTTTTTGTGCTGATTGCTGGCTTTTGTTCTTATTTCGTGGCCCCCTTGTGGCACTTGCTCTTTCTGGGGTTGACCCAGCTGGTTTTGTGTGGCCAGATTTCGGAGCAGCTCCCGAGGATCTACCAAGCTTCCAGCCCAATGGTGGCGACTAGAAGGAACCCGGGCTACGAGTGGGTTTTCTATTTTGTTTCGCTCACTCTATTGTAAAACTATTTTTTTGAGACGTTTAGCCGACGAGCACCTGTTAGCTCGATGCACTTTACTTACTGTCTGCCTACGGGCTGTAAACATGATTAACAAATCCTAGGGTTGATCATGTATGACTTAACTCTTGCTAGTCCTCGCATTTTGTATGACTAGCTTCATGATCAGCTGAATATGTAATATTTGGGACGCCTTATTATTGTATATTTAATGATCATACATCTTGCGGCTTTACTTACTTGTGGTGATTGAGACACTAGGCTTGTTCATGACCATAAGAGACTGTTGGCTTGTAGAAAACCCTCACATATCTAGACAGCCGTGACCGTATATCGAGGTGGTTTCCATTTCAATATACGTAGCTGGCTATGTCTGCCCCCGCTCTCCAGTATTCTGGTTCTGGGGCGTGACATTACTGTATCTTAATTTAAAGGGTGATAGAGCCAGATGAGTTTTGGCTTACTATCCAAAGATTTATATCAGCAATTCATGAAACCGCACATTTGTTAAATAATTATGATGTCACCAAATCTGATTTAAGAAGTAACTAAATCAGTCAAACCAGTTATTCTGTTCTATACTAGAAATAATATTTTTTTAATTAGGATATTCTAGACTATAAATTGTATCATATTAGGTACTATTATGTCATAGAATGTCATTCAAATACAAACCGGATAACTGGCTCGTATGACATCTAATCCATTTATGGATATATTTTTACTCTATGGGGAGTTGTCATCTCTTGAGGTTTGTAACTCCCTAAAATTATTTTATAAATTTTAGAATATATTTTCTGAAATTCTATTTGGAAATCACAAGTTTTCTTTTCTTAATAAAAATCTTGTTATAAATAAATACTTATGTTTTATTTAATTTTAATTATTATTCACTAATGATTAATATATATAATTTATGGGTTGAATTTATTTTAGACTAATTAGTTTATATTTAAGCCTACCAAGCCTTGGGCTTTTGATTGTAGGCTTTAGCCTACAAATTACGAGTGATAGACTTCGTGCAATTTTAATTAATATAACTCTGGATTAATAGTAATTAACTAGGTTAGTTGTGATTAGTTAGTAGTTAGTTACTGATTAGTTAGTAATTTTCACTAATTGACCCACCCTAGATCTATTACATATTATAGAACTACCACCAAGGCTTGACTCGGAGAGCACTCTATTATTTTAATATATATTGGGGACTCACAAATTATTTATTACAGTTTTTTCACTGACATACCACTGTTCACTCTTCTCTAGTGCCCCATCGTCGACCGTCGCCTCTGGCCGCTAGTCGGTCAGATCTCAACCACCGTGTTGCCGAAGTCGAGCCCCGCTGTGTCCGACCGACGTTCTGCTCGGGGATCTGCTGTTGTGTCCAGGTCGGACACAGATCCATGGCCAACATCTCGCCAGAGCCGACACTACGACCGCTAGGTGCATTCTCCTCGACATCTTCTTCATCATCATCATCATCATCATCATCTTCTTCTTCTTCTTCTCTGCTCCTTCTTTCTCATCTTCTTCTTCTTGTTTCTCCTGGAAGCCGCACCATTGACCGTCGTCTAAAGTGTATAATGTAAAGCGTTATACTCTAGAGAGAGAGGTGAATAGAGTAGGCAGCAAAAAATTAGCTATTTAAAAATTGTTAGCAACAAGATCATAGAATATATATATATATATATATATATATGTATATATATATATAAATGAAAAATAGAGAGCAGAGAGCAAACTCAAACACAAGGATGTATACTGGTTTCCCTCTTGTGAGTACTAGTCCAGTCAGAAGAACTCTAGCTTCCAGTTGAAATCTACTATAGAAAAACTCTGTAAGTTTTCGTGCAAAGTTCTTGCAACTTCTACAACGCGAGCTTTGATCCGAATTACTCGACCAACTTCAACTGTGAAATATCTTTCTTCAATCAAGCCTCTGATTACAATCATTCTAAAACTTCTAGACTGTACCATACTCGCAAATCGACTAGAGATTTATAACTGGCTTGGAATTTAAAAATAAAAGAGCTTAGAACACTTTGGAATACCGTAGTAGGATTTAGAGAGAAGAGAAGAGAGGGGTGTGTTGAAATGATGGAAAATTTTCTCTATTTATAGCTTTTCCAAAGACAGAATTTGGGCAGAATTCTTTGAAAGAATCTTGACAAATAGCTGTTGCATCCGTAACTGCGGGAGACCAAGTTCCAAATCCAATGGGCCACCAAACGAACTCGGGGCGAATTCGGGCCGAACTCGGGCCGAATTCCTTTGGTGTTCTGTTAGGGTTTTGCAAATTGGTTTTTGGCTTTTTGAAAAGTCAAGCAGTCAGGAGCTTTTGTAAATAGGTTTATTTTCAAAACTAGGATATTTTAAAAATATTTTAGGATAGTCTATTTGCCAGTACGACTCGGTGTACATCGTATTTCTAGACTCAATAAATTATAAAAATTACATTTATAAAGGAAATACTGACTCAGTGGCAAATTGGCTTCAAGTCTTGAACGGTAGCAGTAGCAGTTCTCAGCAGTTGGCCAAGTATCCCTTATATCGCGACAGGGTTAGATCAATTATTAAAATTAGATTTGACCGTGACCAATGGGCCAACAATCTCTCCCATTTTGACAATTAACAAACCTTGACCGATATAACATCTCGATCTTGATTGGAAAATAATTAAAAATTTATAAGAAACTGTTTCCTTCAAAAAATTCCTGTATCCTGCAAAAGATGTTAGATCTATTTTCTCTCCCATTGTCACGTAGCAAAATAATTGCAAAGAGAAAAGCTCCCCCGCAATTCATGCTTAAGGAACGAACGTTGAAGAAATATATAAAAGAATGACATATATTTCACAGGCAGTTCAATGAATGAAACATAAACTAAAATAATGCTACTAATAGTAAATGCATGAAGTGCATATTTGGAATAAAAGAAAGAACAATACACATTAAAATAGTAAATGCATACTAATAAGAGTTTGAAAAAGATATCAACTTAGAAAACAGTCACAGTGGTGCAAAAATAATAATAAAGTACTGTCTTAGAATGTCAGAGCATTTTCAAGCATACATAGACAAAAAGTAGAGTCTTCGGATATCATCTAGACAAAATACAAAAGCGACTAGATCAAAATCTCAGCAGCTAAACAGATTCATCATTATCATCGCGATCAGTATCGCCACCATGTCCAAAAGGAGCAGCATTAGAAGTGCCAGCTCTATGAGAAGGGCGTAGCGTAGCACCAGAACTACAGTACTAGTCATAAGCGTTATCGGGTTCAAAGAAATATTGAACCGCCTCATCCTTATAGCGGTAGACAGAGACAGTGGGATCTCGTAGAAGTGAACTGGCATGCAGACCAGTCTGGACGAATAGTAGATCCGCAAAGGAGTTTTCCAGGGCCTGAAAACAACTAGCATCTCAGAACTAGCGTTCCCTCAATGAGTCAGTCACAAACGCTTGCAAAGAGTTGTGATCATCCAGCTGAGCACGCCGTATATCACATCGGTGCTGGTGAATACCCTAAAATGACATAGGGTAATCCTAAGGAGGTGGAGGTGGTGCAGAAGGAGGAGCAGAGGAGGAACAACTGTACTACGACGAGATAGATGAAGATACTTGGGCTCAGAGTCACGAGCATAAGTGGACAGATCAATGTCAAAGTGCTGAAAGATGATCGAAAGAATCATCGCGTAAGCAAGGTTTCTGTGCCTTTCGTGACAATGATCCATCATCTGAATAATAGTCTTGGGGACAAAAATGGAATTTCCTTATGAATACGATATAAAGCATACATTTCAAGGGTGGTCACATCGTCATTGGAAGTGGATTTAGGTAAGACAGTGGAGTAGACGATGCGATGCAATTCATAGAATAAGTTCAAATAATTTTCAAAGTAAAACCCACTGAATGCCCCCATCGTCCGATTGGACGAGCAAAAATAGTGATCCTTGGATAGGATCCGAAGACGAGGCTTCTTCGCTAGCCACAGTCTTCCTCCTCTTTAAGGGGTTGTGAATCCTAGGCATGATTTCTAAGCAAAGTATAGAAATTCATGAAATTAAAATAGAGAGAAGGAGGAAGTTGTACCTTCTAAAAATTTGAATATGTGGAAGAGAACGAGAATCTATGCACAAATCCAAAATTTGGATTGAAAACTCCAAAGTATTTGATAGAAATCGAATGATGAAAAAGTTAGGATTTGGAGCTATCGGATGCGGCTGCTGCTCTGTTTGGAGGAGATGAAGGTGATGAATAGGAAGGGCCACATTCAAAGCTGACTTAAAAACACCCGACACCAACCGAACTCGAGCCAAATTCGGTACGAGTTCGCCTCGGGTTCTGTTGAGGTATTTTTGTGCAAAAAAGTCAAATTATATTCATCAATCCTTTTTCAATTATTTAGTTCAAAGTTCAGTTATTTTAAATTTCAATTAATATAATTAATATTATTTTATGAATTAAATTTTATTACGCAGCAACAGTTTCAGATTAGCTGTAGGGGTACTATCCCAGGTAACATAGATTTATCGGAGAATGCTTAAGTACCGTTTCGCTTCGACCTTGGTCATGGTGATAGACAGACCTTTTGTAGGCTTATCTCGAAGACAGTTTTCGTATATTAAAAAATAATTATTAAAACAAAATTAATTAATATTATTGACGTCTAAAATTTATAATTCTCGACGTAAATAATTGAAACGATCTTCCGCTAATGGTTTCGTAAAAATGTCAGCCAATTGCTTCTCTGTGCCTATATATTCAAGGTTTATATCTCCATTTGTTCGATGTTCTCTAAGAAAATAATGTCGAATCTCAATATGTTTAGTGCGAGAATGACTTACTTAATTCTTAGTCAAACTAATAGTGCTAGTGTTGTCACAAAAAATGGGTATGTTTGAATACTATCAACCAAAGTCTTCTATGGTTTGCTACATCCATAAAATTTGTGCACAACAATGTCTTGCGGCGATATACTCCGCCTCAGTAGTTGATATTGCGATAGAATTTTACTTTTTGCTAAACCAAGATACTAGAGCCTTACCTAAGAAATGACACGTGCCACTAGTACTTTTTCTATCTACTTTGTATCTAGCAAAATCAACATCCGAGTAACCGGTTAGGTCAAAGGACGTAGTTTTGGGATACCATAAGCCGACATAAGAAGTACCTTTAAGGTATCGAAAGATACGCTTAACTGTGCACAAGTGTGATTTCTTAGGGTTAGCTTGAAACGTGTACACAAGCAAACACTAAATATTATATCAGGATGACTAGCAGTTAATTAAAGCAAACTACCAATCATACCTTGATACTTATGTATGTCGATCGGTTTGCCTTGTTCATCAATATCAAGCTTGGTTGAAGTTGCCATCGGAGTGCCAAGAGGTTTGACGGTTTCCAGATCGAACTTCTTTAGTAAGTCTTTTGTGTACTTGGCTTGATTAATGAACGTCCCATTATTGGTTTATTTGATTTGCAGTCCAAGGAAGAATTTGAGTTCTCCGATCAAGCTCATCTTAAACTGTAACCCCTCTTTCCGAAATTTTTTAAAATATTTTTATTATTATTTATTTTTATTTAAATGGTGATTTTTAGATTTTTATAAATAATTAGTTAGTTAATTATTACGGTAGATAATTTTAGTCAAGGTTAAGAATTTGAGTATGAGGTGACTAGAAATTATGGTACAGATAGTGCAGTGGCGTACTTTGACTAGTGTATTAGCCCTGGTAAGGAAGGCCGAGCCATAGTGATGTCCTAACTAGGAAAACCAGGCCAAGTTGTGACATGACCATTACAAATAGTTTAATTATTCATTATTAATATTATTTGACGTTTAAGTGATCCAGTTGTACCAAACTAGTCCAGACTGGACCCGAACCAAACCCGGGCCCATGTAATGTTGTAGAGCGACCAAAGACGTTCACGAAAATAGAAGTGTTGTATGAATGTACGTACTTCGTAATTTATGTAGTGGTTTGGTAAATTTTTTATATATATAATAATTTCCATATAAAAATATCAATAATATTTTATTGATAATTATAGAGAATATTTCCTTAAACATGTACTTTGGGATTTACATAGGTAATATATATACTTGTGTATAAATATGTTCATAAATTGTACATGATGCATTTTATATAAATTTCTAGATAATGTTAATTATAGATTTTAGTATTTAAATGTAATAATTATATATCTTGATTGTATATATATATATATATATATATATATATATATATATATATATATATATATATATATTTTTTATATATATATATATATATATATATATATATATATATATATATATATATATATATATATATATATATATATATTTTATAGTGATAATATATCTTGATTGTATGTATACATATTTTATGGTGTACATATAGCCATCATACACACACACACACACATATATATATATATATATATATATATATATATATATATATATATATATATATATATATATATATATATATATATACATACATATGTATACATACAATCAAGATATATTATATATATACATATGGCTATATGTACACCATATAATATGTATACATACAATCAAGATATATTATCACTATAATATATATATATATATATATATATATATATATATATATATATGTATATATATATATATATATATATATATATATATATATATATATGTATATATATATATATATATATATATGTATATATATATATAGCCATCATACAATCATACTGTCACGACCCGCACCCGTTTTTTTTTTTAAAAACGGATACGAGACGTGTCCAAGCCAGCCTACGCCGCAGTGTCGGCGGTAGAACGCACGCTGTCATATATATATATATATATATATATATAAAATATATATATATATATATATATATATATATATATATATATATATATATATATATATATATATAGCCATCATACAATCATACTGTCACGACCCGCACCCGTTTTTTTTTTTAAAACGTATACGAGACGTGTCCAAGCCAGCCTACGCCGCAGTGTCGGCGGTAGAACGCACGCTGTCACGGCCATGAAGATCAAAATTACAAATAATGGTCATTCACATAATTAATTTAACTTACAATATTTACAAGTTTTATATTTTCAGAAAAATATAAACTTGTACAAATATTTGAATGACTACAAGTCCACTATCTAGCTAATCTCTAGGCTTTCGTCTGCAAGTACACCCGAACTCCCTATGCCAAATGAATCCACGGCTAACCTGAAAAATATTGGTTTTCATTCAGGAATAGAACGAGCACAATTCACTGATTGCAATTTCAATAAATAAAAATGACTATACAACAGAGGTTAGACATCAATTACATGTTTTTGAAAATAAACAGAAAAGACAAAAAACCAATAGCAAATAAATAGACACAAAATAATTTCTCCAACTGTTAGAAGTACCTTTGATATGTGATCAGTCTGGGACACTACACCGTACGGTCTACCAGGTCAACTTGCATAAAAAATAAGCACTGTCTACGAGGTCTACTTGCATGAAAAATAAGCACTGTCTACGAGGTCTACTTGCAGAAAAATAAGCACTATCTACGAGGTCTACTTGCAGAAAAATAAGCACTGTCTACGGTCGGATCACACATCCTTGGTACTTCTTATTTCCGGCTCAACAATTTATAATAGAGTATAAAAATCACATAACCAATGACCAATCAATGAAACATAGTAAAGATCAATATCAAAATGCAGATAATAAACTGTACTCGCCTATGGTCCTGTGCTGTTGAAACCGATAATCTGAAATACTCGGTGTGCCACAATAGTCAAAACTCATACAACAGTCTCCAGATGCTGAAATAAACATCACCAATGTTCTCAGAATAGTCAAAATAGCTAGAATTGCCTGTCCTTAAGTCCAATTCTGGATACAGGAGCAAAACGGTAATTTTGGGTCAAAATGGTATCCACCGTTGGACCCGCTTTGCACCGAAAAGCGTGCCAGAGTCAATAGTCTCTAAAGTCGTCAAACTACATGTCTACGGATCAAGTTTTCTGATACGAACCCAACCGTATGTCGAGAGTTGGATTCCGGCAGGCCGTGTACAAAATCGCCCGTTGAATCGGACCGTGGGGCCCGCAAAACGGCGATTCGATCAACTGTCTCAGAATTGGACCAAACTTGGCATACATGACCAAAAAATGATACAGTCTTGCTGGTGTAAGTTTTGTCTCGATCTGATGAACATGCACAAATTAATTGAAAAATTTGCACAGAGGCCGATACGGTAAATTTCGACGGATACGGATCAGATTCGTCGCGCACACGACCAATTTAAATTTCGTCAAAGCCCACACGACCACGAAGCCGTTACGCACCTTTCGATACCTTCGGTTCATGACCACGTCGCCCAGATTGACGGGAAGCACGTCGTATCGGACAAATTTTCTAGTTTTCGAACATTATTTTTCATGATTTTCAAATCGGTATTCCTTGATGCATACTAGATGAATTTAAAATCCGTAAATAGCATTTTGAAGCTGTATGGATTGACTAAAAACTTGTTCAATTAGATTTTTGGGACAGTCCAAGGATTGGCGATTTGTCGCCTTCCAAAACTAGGTATTCACTCCTCTTATGCCCTGTTTTGGTATTTCGAAACAGTGGGTTTTTTTTTCGGGTTTTGTGCGATAATTACACAAGAATTTGAAGTCTTGGTACGAGACTAAATTACAGGAATCTAAAGAGGGTTATATAAGGTTCATACCAGCATTGACGAATCATAAAACGATTGATCGATCCAGCAGGAAGTTCGTCGCGAAGTCAGGGTCGGGCAGCGTGGCTGCTGGTGCTCTGTTCGCTTCCTGCGCGCGCGGCGGCTCTCTCGCCGGCATACGACCACCGCGACAACGCGTGCGTGTTGCCAGGGTCTTCAGGTCGGGGGGGGGGGGGCTGTTAGGTGGAATAGAAATTTAGGGTTTTAGGTTTTTCGTCGAGAGAGAAAACTCTCGCTCTCGTATATGTATACACGGCTGTGTATACATGGGGTCGGCCTGTTTGTTCGGGTCTCATTTGCACTGGCTGGGTTGGGATACTCTGCTTGCTGGGCTTAGCCCTAGTAGGTTTGGCTGATGGGCTCGTGGGCAGGCCAAGCTTGGCCTGGGCCTTTGCTGTCTTGGTTTGGCTGGGCTGTTGTATATTAGTGTAGATGTATATACACACACATAAATAGCTAAATACCTATATATATAAATATATATATACATGTATATATACACACATATACATAAAAATATAATATATATATATATTTTAAATATACTATATATATATATATAAATACTTAAATACATATAAATACTTTTGTACTTATATATACCCACATATACATATGTATAATATATTTTTATATATAAATACACATATACACATATATTATATATATATTTATATATACATATATGTACACACAATGTCATATATACATATATATACGTACACATATATTATATATTTATATATATATACAAATACACAAATTTATATAATATATATAGATATACAAATACGCACCTATAATATGTATTTATATATATACATACACACATGTATATGCTATAAAATCCTAGCAATCTAGAAATACATCACAAAGAATATTTATCCTATTATAAAATAATTAACAATTTAATATCAATAACACATATTATATATGTACATTTATATAATCAATGTATCGCAACATATTTACTGGCCCACTAAATAAAATACGAAATATTTACTTGTATAATAAATGCACACCTACATGGATGTTTTTGGTCGCGCTATATGTCTACATGGTCTGGGTTTGGTTCGGGTCAAGTCTGGACTATTTTGGTACAACCGGGTCTTCCGCAAGTCAATAATTTAATTAATAAGTAATTAAACATCTAGAAAGGTTAGTCGCAACTTGGCCTAGTTTTCTTAGTTAGGACTCACTTATGGCTCGGTCTTCCTCTATTATGGGTAAACTCTAGTCAAAGCACGCCACTGCACTATCCGTGCCCTTATTCCTAGTCGTCTTGTACTCCAAAACTCAACCATGGCTAAAATCATCTACCGTAATAATTAACTAAATAATCATTTCTAAAATTTCTAAAAATCACCATTTAAATAAAATAAATAGTAATAAAATATTTTAAAAATTCTGGGAAGGGGAGCTACAAATCTATCCACCTTAAAAATAATTTCGTCCTCGAAATTCTAATTCATAAACATACCTAAAATTCAAAAAAATAAATAGAATAAATCCACTGTTACCACCATCTTTTCAAATTTAATTTCTCAGAAATATTTATACCTCCTCCTAGCCATTTCGTAATTCCGAATACTGGAGGACTTCCACCCACCTTTGGTCACACTACTCCCTTGAAACACAGGTCACTAAAATCTTATAATTTTCTAACTAGTGGCTAATAACTCTTCCAAAAATATCTAGGACATATGGTATCTATAATCCTTTCGTATCTATCAAACAACCCAAAATTTAACAAGCAACAAACTTACACAAGTAGCTAAGAAATATTGCTAAATTCTAATAAGCATGACCATTCGTCACTCTACAATAGGAAGGACAGGTAGATAAGGAAGAAAAAAATCGAGAGCGAATATGAAGTTTCCAGAGCGGCCGAGAGTATCCAATGATGTAGACAGAAAGAAAGTTTATGAACCATTGACTTATTTGCTAAAGTGGCTACTCTAGTCTAGTCACTCGCTAAATCGAAGCACCCTTCGTCTCTTAGACAGGCTTGCAATCCGTGCAATACAGAAGTTCCGTTCTCGAAATTCTAAACAAGGTTCCAAAATAGAACAGAATTTGGAAAATTAAGATTGTGATCTTCCGTGACTTTTGTGTTTAAGTAGCACGAGAAGGCACAATTGAGTGGCACACTGGTGACATGTGCATAGTGGGCTTCGAGTAGATCACCACCATATATTGGGTCGCAAGGTTTGAGTCGAGGTTGAGGCTCTAATGGAAGTCGGGAAGTATACCGGTATTACGGTAAGGGTTATAGCTAGTCCATTTGACCTGAAAGTCGTACTACAAAAATAGAGTACAAGGGGGCGTGTTTGAGTAGGACATGATACAACTAGATGAAGGTGGACTCATCTAGATCTTGCATGTGAAATTTATTGGAAGGTAACCGCTGGTCTCGTGCCCCAAATATTAATGACACGGCCGGGGCCACAAAATGATCTAGGTGGAAGGTGGGAGTCCATGGGCACTAATTATCATCCTAATGGGAATTATTCTAATCAATCGGTAATCCTTGTATATCCCCAAACCTTAGAAGGCTTACAGTCTATCCACCTTAGAAGCTGGGACAGGGTTTTTAGGAATAATGAGGTTAGAGGGTTCCCAAAGTCTGGGTATTGTACCTCGACTCTTGTTACTAAAGAATAAGGCACGGCGTAACGAAATACGGCAGATATAAGTCAACTCAAGGATCGTTCCTCAATGAATGAAAAATGAGTGTGTACAATGACACATGATCGATAAAATAGAATGACCTACTCGTCCACCATATACTAGAGTTATCGACGGGGTAGCCAACTCTAAGGCACATCCTACGAAAAGATTTCTAACAACTGAGTCGTAAAATTCTATTGGCGTCAAGCCTGTCAGACTATTGTCACAAGAGTTTTAGTGATCATGTATTGCTGTTGACCACTGGTAGATCATAATATGACAGGGTATTTAAACTAGGGTATTGGCTAAACTAGTGACTGTGGTGTTCCAACAATAGTTAGGTCTTAATAATAAAATTTACATAACTAGGGCAATACTTCTTGGAACCAATCTTGGGATGAGTGTCTACCATAGTCATGGTAAATGATTGTCCTTACCTTAGTCTATCCATCTCATGTCTAAACTGTGGCTTGGTCGAGGAAAGGTTGAGTCAAGGCATAAGGATTTCTAGTTAAGACAATATTCAAGAAAATATTTAGAGACACACCATGAATTGTTTCTTGGGAATAGATAGTCGCCTGGGTTGGCATTTCGACTAAGGGTAAAATCCTAATCATTCTCAAATTCAGATTGCTAGAAGGTCTCAATAGTAGTATGAGGGTCGAGGGGAGAACGAGTAACTCAATCACATGACTGGCCGATGGTAGCTACACTTGTGTATACAACTATCATAGCCATGGGGGATACTTCGTATCTCTCTTACCAATTACGAGCTTTCTTAGTGAAGGACAAAACCATAAAGAGTTCAAGGGAGATGTCACTGAAGATAATTACGTGATTCAAAGACGAATGTATAATTCAAGAGGAATTGTCAAAGCAGTCGCGGATGAGATCATAGATGATACCTTAAAATCTCAATCCATATGGGATAATCAAAAGAGAGCGAACCGAGTGCACTACGGTTGATCAGACTGTAATACATCGATTCTGATTAGACAATATGTTAGTGGGCGTCCCCAATAAACATATGTCTTGAATCAAGCTCGATAAAAGAGTGAGCTTGCAAAACTAGGCTGTGATAGCAACATTGGTCAAAATAGTCAAATTACAAGTATACAAGATTTGTGAAAGAAGGCACAAGTAGTTCGAGTTTTGGGAGAATCAAAAATTTACCAGGTGTTCTTGCTTATACAGTCTCCCTACTATCTTCTTATCCAAGGCCTTGGTCGACTAATGGGTTATGGACCTCAAAATTCTATATTCTTGGTAAACCTATTAGCGTCAATTAATATCCCCGTCAATAGATCACAAGGACCACGAAATGCTAGATCGGGAGACGTGCTACCCAACTTAAAAAACTTCTACTAATATTGGCTTCGGATCTTATGGAACACACAGGGCACTATCCTATCCTCTATAGTATCCCTAACTCGTAATCACGTCTGAAGTCATTTCACCGAGGACTACGCCTCGCCCGTAGAATCGGGCTGTGGTAAACCCTTGGTTTCGTAACTCAAATATGATACAAATCGAACATTACTTAACTCTATCCAATATTGATTCAAGGGTAACTACGATCAAGGAGGACCACTAGCCATAGTTTTAGCAATATTCTATGGCCTATATTTTCTTAAACTAACTTCAACTCTAGGGGTCGTGTCTCGCCAGTGTGCTGCTGGCTGCAGTGAATCCGTAGTCTCCATAATTCAAATAAATGGCGACACGCTGCTGTCCTGCCATCATGAGTTAACTAACGTTCCTTTAACTATTATTTGTAAAAAAAATTCCTGAGCTTCTAGAGATTCGAACAAGGTGACTACGGAAATAAGCAAAAGTATTTTCTATCGGTCACAACCCTTAAAATAAAAAGATTGCTCATGGAGGAACAAACCGAAGACAAAAGAACTACAAACATTATAGTATCTCTTTCGTTTATATTCAAACCATTGAGGAAAAACTTTGGGTTGAAACTAACTCGAGGTTCGTATATAGATAACATAAGCAGAAATTTATATAATGATAATTCTTAGGGCAACTAGGAACTAAATAGGCAATTCGGTTTAAGATATGAGGATGATATCTAGAGGGGCAAAGAGAAAGAATTGCACAATTTATCAAGGTTGGATCATTATCTCTATGAAGCCCTGTTTCACCAAGCGAATAGTCTATCCACATTGGATCATATCGTCCTATCAAGAGGTAATAGTGTACCTATAGGGATCTGGCAAACTAGACAATTAATAACTCCTCATCTAAATTGCATGGGTAGACTACCCATCGGTAAATTTGTATAAGGGGCTCCTAGTCCTAGCCATTCTCTTAAATTAAACTAATTCCTAATTCGTGAATGAGCATTTCTTAGTCGCAGGCTCGCAATAGTACAACTAACTTAAGTACCATCACGAGTTCACAAGATTTGCGAAGACAGACCTGCATGGGCCACCACAAAAACTTGTCACGACCCACACCAGTTTTTTTTAAAAGGATACGAGACGTGTCCAAGCCAGCCTACGCCACAGTGTCGGCGGTAGAACGCTGTCACGGCCATGAAGATCAAAATCGCAAATAATGCTCATTCACATAATTAATTTAACTTACAATATTCATAAGTTTTATATTTGCAGAAAAATATAAACTTGTACAAATATTTGAATGACTATAAGTCCACTATCTAGCTAGTCTCTAGGCTTTCGTCTGCAAGTACACCTGAACTCCCCATGCTAAGTGAATCTACGGCTAACCTGAAAAATATTGGTTTCCAGTCAGGAATGGAACGAGCACAATTCACTGAATGCAATTTCAATAAATAAAAATGACTATACAACAGAGGTTAGACATCAATTACATATTTTTGAAAATAAACAGAAAAGACGAAAAACCAATAGCAAATAAATAGACACAAAATACTTTCCCCAACTGTTAGAAGTACCTTTGATATGTCATCAGTCTGGGACACTACACCGTACGGTCTACGAGGTCTACTTGCATAAAAAATAAGCACTGTCTACGAGGTCAACTTGCATAAAAAATAAGCACTGTCTACGAGGTCTACTTGCAGAAAAATAAGCACTGTCTACGGTCGGATCATACATCCTTGGTACTTCTCATTCCCGACTCAACAATTTATAATTGAGTATAAAAATCACATAAGCAATGGCCAATCAATGAAACATAGTTGTAGAAGCATGGAATTTCAGAACCAAAAAGTCTATGCGCCAGACTACATACGCCAAAGCTTGGACAAAGTGCTTCACAGCAAAAAGCAACAAATGTAGACATTGAAAGAGGACTTTTTGTTTAACATATAAAAGTCTATTACATGTCTAAGAAAGACTGTACAAAGGAGAATTTCTACAAAGAAAAGGTCTAAGTCTACAGCCAGCAATCAATATGCACCCTCAGCCAGGTGCATCCCAACATGCGCCCTCAGCCAGGTGCATCCCACCATGCGCCCTCAGCAAGGCGCATCCTTTTCAGCAGCTCAGTTATGTGCACCCTCAGTTATGTGCATCCCTTGGACAGCTCGGTTATCCCTTCAGCAGCCCAGTTATGTGCCGCTCTTCCAGCCAGGCTCACCTGATAAATGCTTCGACTAATGAAGCATTTATTGAGCAGAACGAGGGTGGCAATCAACCCTCTAGCCCAGGAAGGAAAAAGAACCACAAGCCAACCTGTGGCCAGGGGAGGCTTCGAAAGAGCCTCTAAAGCTAAAGGATGACCGTGATCGAAACCGCGGCCAATGGAGCAGCTTTCAACACAACCAGAATGGGCTACACCCATTTTGAAGGAAGAAAGAGCCACCAAAGCCATAGCACCGCAATTTTCGATCTACGACTCTTCCTGCACAACGGAGACGAGGCTCGTACATCCCTATCTTTGGATGCAACAGGCACCTTTTGCCTGCCTCGAAAGCCCTCGACTCCGACTTTTGGGTGTAACAGTCACCTTCAAGTGCATCAATGAAGACATTGCGTCGCATCTTCACCCTCGGGAGCATCTCGTCAACAGAATGCATTCGAGTAAACGAATTCATGTCGAAAGGACGTGAGAGAATGAGAAGCAAACCCTCTCTCCATGCCACTATTCATAGGCCGGGCAGATCAAACCCATGCGCCAAGTGGATGGCTCTCCGAATTTCGTGCAATAAATTTGCATTAAATGGATGAACCGGACGCTTCGAATTCAGCCAAGTCAAAACGGCTATTTAAAGCACTCGAAGAACGTAACAGTTGCACCATCAAAGACGTCTCACGAAGCGGATGTGTCGGCCAGACCGCGTATCCACAGACGCGCCCTTTAACATCAAGCGTATCACATAGACGCGCCCTTCAGTACCAAGAGCATCACAGGGGATGCACCCCCATGCGTCCCTATGCGTCTAGTGGAACGCCAACCGACGTGCCCACTCAGTTGTCCATCGAATGTCACAAACATTAAATGCTGAACTGACAGAGTTGGCAGCACGCGTCCCAAAGTCTGAACAGTTGGCAGCTTTTTCAGAAGACGAAGCATCGCCAACGTCAGCATCATCATTACTCCCCTCCGACGGCTACTGCTACGTGGCCACCCAACCATTTCGCATGCGCCTTCGCGGCCATGCGCCCAAACCTGCATACGCCTCAAAAGCTGTGCGCCTCAGACTTTTCACTGATCCCTAAAGACAGAAGGAAAGTCACTGTTACAACTCTGTATGCGCCTCAAAAGCCATGCGCCCCAGACTTCTCCCTGATCCCAAAAGACAGGAGTAAAGTCACTACTGAAGCTCTGCATGCGCCTCAAAAGCCATGCGCCCAGAATAGTTCGTGACTCCTAAAGGTTACGAGCCAAAGTCTCCTCATGCGCCCAATCCTAGGCGCATCGTACCAGATCATTCCCCCCACCAAATTCGAGATCTCCGAGCCATGGGTCGACGATACGTATCCTTTGACTCAACTCATCCAAGATCTCAGCAACAGAAAGATCTTCTTCTCCGCTACGTGCCGGTTCACAACAGCAACATGAAGAGGTCAACCCCCTCGATCAGGGCGCATCGTCCATGTGCCTCCATCAGCAATCAATACGTGGCATCCCCGCGTACAGGCGCATCCTATATATGCGCGTATGAGCAGCCAGCCTGCAAAACTATAAATAGAGGGATTATTTCCTTCTTTGACAGACACACACGGACCAACCTACGAACACACATATCAACTTCCACAGCGAACAGACAGAGACTTCGTACCACCAGAGAGGCAGATACAGACACTCAACGTCTTCCTCCTCTCAGCAAGCTCCAGCACCCAGAGCAATCCAGACCTTCAGAGAACCGATAACCGTCGTCAGATCGTCAACGGAGTCAACGCATTACCACTCACTCCATTGGCACAAGGAACCCAGATTAAACAAAGGTGTACTCCTAGGACTACGCGTAAGTCCTATATTGTAACACTGTTCTGTTTGTATTAAAATTTACAATCAAAGAATTTTAATGGCAAACAAGCTGGCGACTCTGCTGGGGACCTCTTTCTCCTCCAACAAGAAAGCTGTGTCACAATCTGATGATGTGAAGGTGGGCTCCTCCCACAAGACGCTGGTCGTACGCCTCAATCAACAGGCGAATGAGGAGTTCATATCTGAAGGCAGTGCGAGTCCTTCAAAGCGGCTGCCAAAGTCGAAGAAGACCCGCCTAGTCTGGGTGCGCAAGGTCGACGCCTCGGGCACCACCACTGAAGGGGATGCGCCAATCCAGCCTTCCCTTCCTGCTGACGTCCTCAGCAACCAAGATGCGTCCGCTGGTGCAGCGCATCTCTCGGGGAAACGTGCAGCTAACCACGTTCCCCAGTCATCTCTTTGTCAGGCGAGGAAGATGCATCGACGGAGCAGGGACGCAGCCAATGCCCCGCGCATCACCTCTGATGCGCCACAGAAGATCTCTATCTTTGACAGACTCACTCGCTGTAGTGGTGAGGAGAATTTAGATTCTGAGTACTACGCGCTCCAGCGGCCTGGTACGAAAAAGTCCAAGGCAGCACGGGCCATGCGTCCCAAACGTGCTATGCCAGCAACAAGCCAGAAGCATGCGCTCATAATCATGCGTGCTGCTGATGGTAAGTTGTACAAGGTTGACTCGAGTGCTGCGGTGCCGAGAACGAGCCGACCTTTAAAGTCCTTGTCTCACTTGGGCGCATCTACTGCGTGCACAACCAAGTCGAGTAAGGCAAATCCAGTGGTCTTGGACTCCTGTGCCTCCTCTGGTTGTACGTTTGAGGTCCGTTCAAGTCACTCCAAATGATGTGGTTCCCCCACTACTGATCGGGATGCCTGTTTGGTATTAGATCAGGGGGTGCGACACTCACTTGACCACCCCGGCGCTTGGCCTTGCCATACGCCTGAAGGGGGTACGAAGGTGGCACTCTCCTCCAACGATCTGCGTAACGTGATTACTCACAAGCGTTGATCAGGAGAGTTGACTGACAAGCACGATACGCCTCTCACGGGGCATACTTGTGCTGTGGTCACCATCAACTGCGGTTACAAAGCGACAGTCCCACCATGTAGTCGGTGTTCCAGCGGCTGCAATCATCAACACCTCTCCGACGTCGCCTCGGAAAGAAGGTGTCAACAGAAGAGGAACCAACGGTTGCTTCATGCAACATGATCTCCAACTCCTCATCAGTCCGAAAGACGACTGGCGGTCTCTCTTCCTCGTCCAAGAGCCAGCCGAGGAAAACCAAGACAGCTGTCTCATCCTCCGGAGTGTTCGAAGGCACTCGAGCGAGGAAGAAGTTCTTGGAGGAAGCTGGGGGTAGTCAGACCCTTGTCGAGCCTCCTTCCGAAGACGAGTGTGTCCAAAGCACACTTGGGGCAGATCCTCGAGGCGAAGTCAGCCTCCCAGAAGCCCCTGAAGACGAGGATATCCCCCAGAACATAGCTGGGGGTAGTCTAGCATCTGCGGACCCAAGTTCCGGAGACGAAGAGGCCGTTCAAGACAGAGTTGAGGGTAATCAGGCCCTTACAGATGCGCCTGTGGTGAATGTTCTCCCGAACATAGCCGGAGTAGCTCAGACGAAGCTCCAGAAGAGGCAACTCCCCTACAAGGGAGTGAGGCCGAGAGTGAGGCCTCAACTCATCCATTCACTTCCGGCCGCGTCATGACAGTGAACGTGACTGAGGCTGATGTCGAGTCTGATGCACCGCCAATAGACCTCGTCCAGCGCATAGATACCCTGGAGGGAGGACTTAAAACCCTCTCTGCCTCCATGCAAATACTGACTCAGGCAGTGTTTGAGATACAGTCAGCTTTGACCAGGATACCTTCTACCGGTCCTAATCCAGGAGCCAATGGAGAGTCGAGTGTACCCCTTCAACGGGTATCCTCGGACGCAGGTCGCCAAGAAGCACCTCGGACGTCAGAGCCCTCAAATGCTCAACATCCGGTGGTACCACCTTCCCCGACTCCCAGCTCCACGGAAGACGTGGTCGAGATGATCAAGGACCTGCGCGAGCACTTTGAGTCCAAGACGAGACAAGAGGAGCGCCAGAAAATGGGCATCCCCCAGCCTTATCCCCTCGAGTGGAACAAGGTGGTTTATCCTCCAAAGTATAAACCACAAACACTGACGCCGTACGACGGAAAGGACTCTCCTCGTCGCGACCTGACGTATTTTCAGTCTCAGACGGGACATCTTCCGAAGGAGGACACGCTTCTTACCAGTATATTTGTTAGGGCACTGAAAGGAGTGGCGTACGACTGGTACTACAGCCTCCCCGACAATTCAATATCTTCCTTCGATGACCTGACGCGCCTCTTTCTCGACCATTTCTACGACGGCGGGAAGGACATGACAATGGCGTCCCTTATAGAGATACGCCAGAAGGAGAAGGAAACAGTTCGAGTGTTCATCGAACGCTTCCGACAGGCCTGCTTCAGACTGCCCTCGGGCATGCCAGAACATGCGCTTCTCTTCTCCTGCTGCATGAACATGCTGCCTGCAGTCAAACTCTGGCTCAACTCTACTCCTCCTCCCGATTGGAGCTCCTTGATCATTGAAGCAGAAGCCACAGAGAAGAAGGCAGCCAATGCTCGTCTTCTGGGAGTCAGTTTTCCTGCCTTCGAGGACAAGGGAAAACGGCCTGCAACCAACAACCCCGCACGAGAGACAAAGGGGAAGCAGGCATTGATTGTCAATGCCTCAAAAGGTGTATCAGCACCTACTCAGAAGCCTCCACTTGCACCGAGGCCGAAGGAAGTTTATTCGTTCAACGACGAAGACACCCAGCAGCTCTTTGAGATACTGAAGCAGGGCGACAAGATCAAGCTTCCGGACCCTAAGCGTCCCGATGAGGTTGGGAAAGTGGACAACCCGAGGTACTGTCACTACCATCGGTTTGTCGGACACCCAACCAAGGACTGCTATGTCCTCAAGAATTATATCCAGCGCATGATCAATGTGGATGAAATCTCCGTCGACTACGAAGAGAAGACGGTGTCAGCCAACGTGGTGTCACTCCAGTTTAGCACCCTGTCGTCGACTACAACACAGGATGGCGTCGTCCCCATCCCTAAGGTGACAATGGAGGTGGTTAACTTACCACCAACCCGTGACAACGTGAGTGGACTCATCCCACTCACCATATCTCGAGGAGAGATCCTGTGGGTTCACCCCGATCTCGTCTTCGAGGTGACTCAACTGAAGGTACGCCCTACCTCCAAGCCCAAATACAGGAAGATCAAGTCTTGCCGTATGGTCTCTTCTTCAGCAGAAGAGGCACTTCCTGTGCAGACGCGTTCACAACAGAACGCCCAACCCGACGAAGCTACAATCGAGGTGGTGCCTCCTGGTACCGTCCCTGCTGTCTAGGACGAGGGCCCGTCTAAGCCCTCAGCAGCCAATAAACAGAAGCAGATAGAGGCCCCTTCGATAGGCCTCTGTGAAAAGAGAATGCTTCGGGGCTAGCCAGGCCCCACAACTTCGACATACTGGCGCAACTCACCAGTACTCCTGCCCGCCTATCTCTGTTCGAGCTCCTCCGTCTTTCCAAAGACTTCCGAGAAGCTCTCTGCGAAGCTCTGAAGGATGCTGAATCCTTTCTCAGTCAGGTCAAGCAGCCGGAAGATTTCCTGACTGTGTGCAAGCACTGTCACTGTATGGAGGAGGTTATCCCCAATATAACCTTCACCCAACAGGACATGTTGCTCAAACACAATCGACACAACAGGCCGCTGTATTACACAGGGTACATCGGTTCAGTCAAGGTGAAGCAGATTCAGATCGATCCGGGGTCTTCCCTCAGCATCATCCCGAAGATGCTGCTCTCAATACTGGGGATCCCAATGTACCGACTGGCGCCCTCCAACACAACAATCAGTGATTTCAACGCCAGCAAAAGCGAACCACTGGGCAAAATACGACTAAAGTGCCACATCGGTAACCTCAGAATCGAGGTCACTTGTTATGTCGTGGACGCTGAAGTCAACTACAACATTTTGTTGGGTTGCCCATGGCTGCACGAGTACATGGTGGTGCCATCCACGCTCCACCAATGTATGAAGTACGTGTCTACCAACAACGTCATCCGTACAGAGTTCGCGGACATCGACCCCTTCAAAGGGATTGAAGCCTACTTCACCGATGCCGACTTATACAAGTCACCTGATGAGGAGGAGGCCAATGATGCTGATGACGAAGCAGAAACGGCAACAGAGCCGGACATGGTGCCTGAGGTCACTCCCGATGCTCCTTTGAAGATCCGACTCAAAGGCAAACCGCCCCAGAAGTTGCCCCCCATGAGCATTAAGCTATCCGGGAAAGCACCAGCTGCTCCTGAAGCTCCCCTGAAGATACGACTCAAGGAAAAGCCGCCTCAAACATCGGCTCCCCTTGTGGCAAAACTACAGGGGAAGGCGCCAACCACCGGAGACACAGCGGAGGCACATCTGAAGGTGCGTCTTAAGGGCAAGCCGCCGCCATCTAAGCCGCCAGAGAAGGCCCATGTAGTCCTCTCGGACTCCCAGATCAACGCTGTGGTGGACCCTCTCGATCCTACTCCAGTGCTTACAGATGAAGAGCTGGGGGAATATATCTCGGCCGATGTAGATGCCCCATCTCTCGACAATGTAATCCTACGAGATAAAATCTCGTATTTCATCAAGAATAGAGTGTCTTTTAATTATTCTAGTCTTCCATATTGGAATGCCATGTATACATTAGATAACGCTCTACGGTCGTTGCAAAAACAAATAACGACCATCCATCATGTAAATCAAGTAGCGTCCCAAGGGGTCTGTTACATAGTCCCACCACGGAGTCGAGACAAAGAATCCATCATCTTTGGCAAGGTCGAGCGTCATCAAGACCTCCCGCCACTCGAGCCAGAACCAGATGCCGGCAGAATGCAACTCTATCGGTACACGGACAAGGCAAAGTACCTCATCCAAAAGATGGGTTACGACCTAAAAAGCGACAAAGGCCTGAACTACGGCAAAGGTCGACGTCTCCCTCTCCGGCTTCCAACACCTAAAGGAAAGCCGTAGGACTACTACAACAAAACTCGACGGGGGGTAGGCTATGTCACGCCGCCGTCAACTCCAGAGAGTTCAGACGCAGAGGAAGTTGAACATTCTCACTCATCTGAAGCGTCAACGTAGGATTCTGATACCAGTATCGGATATGTCTTCAAGAGAGTGCCGTCAGCCAATATGACATCTGCACAATCTCAAGAAGAAGAAGGCGAAGACCAAGCGTCGGAATTCTTCGAAGAAGAACCCTGGGCTCAACGCCTGGGACAACAATGGGAGTCTCGTTTTGAATTACGTGAACCTCCCACCGAAGACGAAGTCGAGCAGATCAACCTTGGGGATAGATCTTCTTCCAAACCCATCTTCGTCAGCAAAATCCTAAAAGGAGAAGACCGAAAATCTTTAATCCAGCTGGCTAAAGAATATATCGACGTCTTCGTCTGGAGCTACGAAGATATGCCGGGACTTGATCCCCAGATTACGATGCATAGGTAGAACATCTTGCCTGATGCCAAGCCTATCAAGCAACAACAGCGGTACTTCCGTCCGGACATCATGAACGCCATCGATCAGGAGGTAGACAAACTCTTGACTAGCGGCTTCATCCGTGAAGAGCAACACCCAGATTGGGTAGCCAACGTCGTCCCCGTCACCAAGAAGAATGGGAAGATATGAGTCTGTATCGACTTCAGAGACCTCAACTCTGCTTGCCCAAAGGATGAATTCCTGCTTTCAATCACCGACGTGATGATCGACAACACATGTAGCTTCGAGCGCATGTCTTTCATGGACGGGTATTCGGGCTACAACCAGATCAAGATGTTCCCCGATGACGTAAAACATACGTCATTCAGGACTCCAAAGGGCATTTTTTGCTACACAGTGATGCCCTTCAGCTTGAAGAATGCTGGTGCGATATACCAACGTGCTATGAATACCATCTTCCGTCAACATCTTCGTAAGACAGTCGAATGCTATGTCGACGACATCGCAGTCAAGAGCCGTCTCAAAGGAGATCACCTACAAGACCTCAAGACAGTCTTCGACCTCATACGGGCGCATCAACTCAAGATGAACCCCGCTAAATCCTTTATTGGGGTTTCGAGCGGAAAGTTCTTGGGCTTCATCATCATGGTGAAAGGCATTCATGTCGATCCCGAGAAGACCAAACTAATTCTTGATATGGACCCTCCGAAGAATCTTCGAGAACTTCGAGGCCTACAGGGACGTCTGCCATACATCCGGAGGTTCATAGCAAACCTTTCCGGCAAATGTCAACCCTTCACCCAGCTCATGAAGAAGGAAGTCTCTTACGTCTGGACAGAGGAATGCCAAAAGGCTTTCGACGACATCAAAGCCTACCTGACGAGCCCTCCAGTCCTAGTGGCACCTGTCACCGGCAAACCATTCCTACTCTATGTCCGTGCCATGGATCATTCCCTCGACGCCCTGCTAGCTCAGAACAGCGACACAGGCTATGAGCAAGCAATCTACTACCTCAACCGAACTCTGATCGGGGCCGAACACCGGTACAACCCCATTGAAAAGGAGTGTTTGGCTCTGGTATTTGCCATCCAAAAGACTCGTCATTATGTCTCGGGCCAGACAATTCACGTTATTTCCCGAGTCAATCCGCTCAGGGTCCTCATGACGAAGCCAGGATCACTGAACTCTCGGCTAGCCACATGGGCGATCTTGCTAACGCCATACAACATGGTGTTCGTTCCACAGAAAGCTGTTAAGGGTCAAGCTCTGGCCGACTTCTTAGCTGTACACCCCATCCCAGAGTCCTCAAGACTCTATGAAGACATCTCGGATGAGGTCCAAGAATCAAATATCATCGAAGAAAGCTCCGTCTGGCAGATGTTTTTCGATGGCGCTTCAAGAACAGGCCCCAAAGGCCAAATCATCGCAGGAGTGGGGGTGGTATTAGTCTCCCCTGATCAGCTGGTCATCCAGCGTGCTTACTCCCTTTCGAAGCCGTGCACCAACAATATTGCTGAGTACAATGCGCTCATTATGGGACTCCAGCTAGCGTAACAGCTGGAGGTGAATCATCTGGAAGCCTACGGCGACTCAAAGCTCGTCGTAAATCAGATCAGAGGGCAATACGAGGTTCGTCATGAAGATTTGATCCTCTACCATGAAGTTGTATTGAACATCATTTCAACCTTCACCGGGTTCTTCATCGAACACGTACCTCGTCTACAAAATCTCAAGGCCGATGCTCTGGCTGGCCTCGCAGCCTCTTTGGCGGCACCCTTCGAAACTCAATACTACGTCATGGTGGTGGGTCGAGACTTGGTCTGCCCTAAAAACAACCTGCGCTCACAAGTGGCTCACGCCATGTCAACGGGTGCCGGTGTTAACGTCCGAGATTGGAGATTTCCGTTCATCGACTTCGCTGTCTACAGAATTCTCCCAGAGGACCCGAAAGAAGCTGTCTCGGTCAGGAGATGCTCTCTTCGATTCTACTACGATACGGCTACTAAAATGCTCTACCGACGCTCCTACGATGGACTTCTCCTTCGATGTTTGTCTAACAAAGAAGCAGCCGAAGCCCTTCGAGAAGCTCATGATGGAACCTGCGGGGCCCATCAGCCCGGTCCTAAGTTGCAGGATCGACTGCGACGTATGGGCTATTACTGGCCAACTATGGTCGCTGACGCTGTTGAATATGCTAAGAAGTGCCATGCGTGCCAGCTTCACGCAGACTTCAGTCATACACCGTCCGAACCACTACATCCTACAGTCACCTCCTGGCCCTTCGAAGCCTGGGGAATGGACATTGTGGGACCAATCACCCCTCCTTCATCAAGAGGACACCGCTTCATCCTAACAATCACCGACTACTTCTCCAAATGGACAGAAGCAGTTCCTCTGGCAGAAGTGAAAAGCTCCAGGGTGATCAGCTTCATCAAGTACCACGTCATCTACCGTTTCGGGGTACCCCGAAGGATCATCCACGATTATGGTCCTCAGTTCATCAGCCATGTCTTCAGCCGATTATGTGACAAGAATCGCATTCAAAATGTGGCATCAACCGCCTACAATCCGACAGCAAACGGATTGGCAGAGGCGTTCAACAAAACTATTGTCAGGCTACTCAAAAAAGTCGTGTCATCTAACAAATGCGACTGGGATGAAAAGCTTGGCGAATGCCTTTGGGCCTACCGTACAATGGTACGGACCCCGACAGGCAACACACCATTCTCCTTGGTCTACGGGAACGAAGCGGTACTGCCTCTCGAGATTCAGATACCCTCACTCCGCGTAGCAATCACAAACCAACTCACAGAAGAAGACAATCAACGTCGTCGTCTACGGGAACTGGCGGCACTTGACGAAAAGCGTCTTCTAGCTCAACAACGCATCGAACTCTACCAAGCCCGTATATCACAGGCTTTCAATAAGAAGGTCAAGCAGAGGACTTTCCAAGTTGGCGACCTGGTTCTGGCAGTCAGGAGGCCGATGGTGTTGACTCACAAAATACCAGGAAAGTTCGAGCCCAAATGGGAAGGACCTTTCATCATCAAGACAGTATACTCAAACGGTGCTTACCGTCTCGCTAAACCCAATGGGGACTTGTTCATGATGCCCATCAACGGCAAGTTCCTAAAGAAGTACTATTCTTGACATCTTTCAGACATGTGCTTCCACCAGGGGATCTGTGGACCCAATCATCAGGGCTCACAGACAATTCCCTTCCACAAAATCATACGCTTCCGGAATCCAGCTGTTCCGTGGCATCCTCCAGTAGAAGAACAACCACGTCCACATCACCTCTGAGTTGTTCCCCTACGCCCTATAAGGCAGAATCTTACACCCCGTAAGATTACGCTATCCTTCATGTTTACCACGTCCACATTACCTCTGAGTAAACATCCCGTACAAACAACCCCCGCGTTGCCGTACATCGATCGCAGAACTTCCACGTCCACATTACCTCTGAGTAGTTCCGTGCATCTCCCAGAGTCATTCCTACCACGTCTATAACACCTCTAAGTAGGAAGATTCTATCATTTGAACCCCATATTTACCACGTCCACATTACCTCTGAGAAAATACATTGGGTCCTTCAAACTTATTATCTGTATCTAAAGCCAAGGTACGCAAAAGATAATAGGTCCACACAAATCATCAAAGTTCATGACAAGCAAAAATGAACACATCGCAAAAAATGGTGTACTTCTTTATTTCTAAAAAAAGAGAGTAAAGGATTACACTATCCCCAGCAAGAGTTGTAAAAAAAAATACAAAAAGCAGAGACTACAAGCCCCAAATATCCCCAGGGTTGGCGGAAAGCTCTACAATTCGGCATTTCAAATCTGCCGCCCGAGTCTCCACAGTCGCCAAGACTCGACGTTCAGCTTCTTGTCGCATTGCTTCAACAGCCTCAGCAGAAGTTTTATTCTCGTACTTCTTATCAAGCTGCTGTCTCTGCTGAGCCAGGATAAGAGCTCGGAGAGTGAAAGCTGCTTCCTCCTTCTTGAATGTTATGTGTTTAGCCTGGACACGTTCAGCGTCCAACAGGAGTCAGGCCCGCTGATCCTCAAGGCGGCGCATCTGTGCGTCAATCTCCGCGATATTAGTGTCCAACACAGCTCGCGTCTCCACTGTCTCCCGCGTAGACTGAGACAATCGCTCCATCGCAGCTTCAGTCTCAGCCACTTCGTGTTCCCAGACACTCACTGTAGCCTGGTAAGAAGACTCAGTCTCGACGAGAAGCTTCTCCTTCTCCGTATCTATCAGGACAGAGAGGTCATTTCGCTGGATGCGCTCTAATTCGGAAAGCCGCTGGTCCAACTCAGCCACCGTGGCTTCCAGAATGACGGCCAGGTGATCGTGGCCCTGGTGAACACGGATCAGGTTGATATGAGGCAATGCCAGAGTTTTTGCCGTCGTAAATCTCCCCTTGGCGTCCGTCACTGCCGACACCCCCCTCTGCAGCATTTTGTACACTGCCTCAACGATGAATTTCATATATTCATCTGCGTCCGCCAGCACCTGCGGTATCATAGCAGGGATTGGAGGAGCTACTCCAGTCGGCGGACCGGATGAAGACCCGCCGACCTCAACCTACGAGTCTGGAACCTCGGTATCAGTAGGCTCTTCATCAACAGGGGCCTGACTACTAGTCCGAGGAGCCAAGGAAACAGAAGAAGCCGGGACAGGCGTCGAGATCGTACCCCAAGTGGAAGGAGCAACAGAGGGTTCCGTTACACCCTTACCCTTCCCAAATTCGGAAGTACCACCGACGTCAGTGGCCACCTCTCCAATACCCAACGTGCTATCACCAGCCAATACTTCCCCTGGAAGAATGGGGAGATCAACACTTACCTCCTGACTCGTCCCTGAAGTCAGGACCGCCAGACGGGTCTCTTCATCAAATCCCTCTACAGGGACAGGATCTGTCGCTACCTCCTGATTGGTAGCCAAATGAGCTTCCGCCACTGAGTTTGGGGTAGGGCTCGACAATGATGCAGCCGACCTTCCCTCATCATAACAAGGAGGGGAATCAACCCTCTCCTCTGTTCCAACCATCTCTGTTGCCCCCGCAACAGGTTCTTGCAACCCTGGAGCGACGTCATCCGAAGATGACGAACTCCACCCCACTTCATCACCAGGAAGCCTCGTGTCTGCTGGACCCTCGGCATCCAAGGCCCCAGCCACGGCCTTTATCATCTCGGAAGCTGCTGCATCCTCAGCTTCCCTTCTGACATAATCCGGGGACGCTGGAATCTACACGACAACAATATCCTCCGGATTCTCCTTCATAGGAGACATCATAGTCGGCGGGATATGCACTTCAGACGAACCCGCCATCTCCTTTAGCCTGCTTCCACCAGACATTGGAGTACGAGGTTTTCTTTTTAGCGGCTCCTATACAAGGGGGAAACATTGATTACATGAAATATTGAACCCAAACCAGACTATGTGGGACATCCTTACCTCTGCAGATGCTGAATCCGATGACACCGTCGGTGACGATGTCTTCTTTAGCTTCTTTAACGCAGGAGATCCAGTCCCTGCATCTGTACGTCGTTTTGGTTGATCAACCGAAGGTTCAGCCTGACCCCTTGGGGATGCGATGGGGGCACCGTGATGACCCACCCCTGGTGGACGGCGTGATCGAGCCCTAGCCGATACATGCCCAGTCACCGCTAACGGGGTGCCTGCAATGAGACTCGTCTCCCTATCATACCCGAAAGGCGCGACAGCCATAACGCAGTAAAACTTGGTGGCCGAGTAAAGAATGGGCGGCCGCGGATCCTGGGCAGGCAGCGTAAAGCGAGCTCCGGTACATCCAGCATTATAGTAATGCCAAGCTCGTGCGTCATCCAGCAAACTTCCAGCATACCCCAGGATGATACTGGATTATCCAACATCAGCTGCGTATAACCGAATTGACGTGCAAAGCGGCTCGGTAAATACGGTTCCGGGAAGCACTGATTCCTGTTCTGGTACACCAGGTAGGATGGCCGAATACTTTACAACCAGCAGAATCCCCACGGAGGCAGAGCGGTGGCATCTTCACCTGAATCCTTTAAGTCTTCATTGGCCTCAAAACCCAAGAAGATCGGACCAACTTTGGTGATCTCCCATCCCTGAAGATAGGACAAAACTCTCCTGCAAACGGGGACGCCAGTGTGTAACCACTTCCTCTTGTAGAAGCGGCGGAGGAATGCATCTCCGGCCCTGTAGTCTTCTTCTGAACCCGGACTCATTACATTGGGATGGTGTAAAATTAACCACCCCATCAAATAGTGAAACGGCAGTTCAGTACGCGGAAAGTTATCTTTTCGACCCCGGTCATGAATCACATTTCTCGCGAACTCGCGTAAACCTCGCAGTAAATTACATACCATTGCGGGGAGTAGAGCCAAGCGTCGGCCAAAGACCAACTTCACAGCTGGCAGGATCAAGTGCCGGGTCACTCTCTCTACAGAGCCGGATCCGCCCAGAAAGACATAATCCCGAAGCCAAACCATAAGATGCGCGACCAATACTGCTTTCGACGACATTCGATGAGCAAGATGCCAGAAACAGCTGTAGGAGCGTTCATCAGACTGCTGGTCCTCGTTCTCCTGGGGATTCTTCTCATCTAACCTGCTCATCTCAGAGAGCACTTCGCTACGAGAGAGCACTGACGGAGTGGAGAATTACAAGGGATCCCCCTTGTCTTGCCTAAAGACGTAATCTCTCCAAGCGGTCACATGAGGCTGCAATCCGCTCTTGTCCCTCTTCTGCATATAGTAATGATGACTCGCCACTTCCTTAAAGACGGCCGTCATCTCCTCAGCCTTGTCCCCCAGGACTTGAAACTCTTCGTTGGTCGGAAAATACTCTTCATAGGGTTCCGATCCCCAAGGAAGCTTTGATACCTCATACATCTCATAAAGTGCGAGCCCTAACTCCCCCACTGGAGTAAAAAAGGTCCCGGTATGGATATCAAACATCTCCAAGAGTGCGAGGAACATATGCCTATTAATGTCAACACCTGCCTGGGTGGCACGAATCGTGGCAGTCAGCCCAATTTCTCGGAGCTCAGTCTAGAACCGCGACAAAACCTAGAGTGTCAGTTTATCCCATTTGGAAACGTAATAACACCAACCCTCTATCCGAAACTCTCCTTTCGGGTATGAGCGTTCCATCAACAGTATGTGATATGCAAAAGTTAAGGCACTATGAGCAAATGTATCAAGAGGAACATCACTGTAAATGCTCCCAAAGCGTAGAGTCCGCCAGGTGAAAGAAGACCAAGACCGCACTGCGGTCAAAGTATCTTTCTGATCGGAGGTTGAATCAATTTTGATGATGCCAGTCACCACCGCCCCTGAGAGGGAGTAAGATCCCAAGATATCCTCCTCTTGGAAGCAAGACGACAGAAGGCCATCAAAGGCCATTGACGTTCAAGTTGCTTAACGGTCATATGCACTCCTTTTGCTGTGAAAAACTAGTCTTTCTTGACCTTCAACACTGTTGCTTCAGTAGAAGTAAGGCGATCCCCAAACAGGAACTCAGGCTTCAAGAAGGTCACTTTATCAGATGTGGCAGATTTCAAAACACCATGCTCCATCATCCGTTTGAGGAACCCATACTGCTGTTCTCGGATTTGAGTCATTCTTTCGGGATGTTGGTCCAGCATAATAGCGGCTTGAGCCGGGTTTATCACTTCCTCGTTATAATCTACTCCCGTCTGGTAAAGGGAAGTGTCCAGGAGCACTTCACTCAAGAGTGGGATAGGCATCAACACTAGCAAAGATTCGAAAAATGTCAAAAATAACAAAAGAATCTGAGTCGCATCAAAAGCGCATGGTGCCTCAGTGAAAGGCTTCGGCGCATCATCAGGGTCTAAACCCATGCGCATCAGCAGTAGAGCCTCGGCGCATCTTCAGGACTTGAACCCATGTGCGTCGGCGACAAAAACCTCGGCACATCATCAAAAGACTCAAGGTCTATGTGCGTTGGTGTACGTAAAATGAAACTTACCAACCAGCTTCGGTCGAACTTCGACAGGCCGACGGGGAACATCGGCCGCCACAGCTTTTACAGGTTCTTTTCCTTTGTCCTTGCCAGCACCGCCGCGAGGAGTCTTGGGAGCCATTTCTTTGAGAGAAGAAAAGTTAGGGTTTTTGAAGAAGAACTCTAACGAAAGCAAAAGCAAGGAGAAGAAGAACTCTCTCTCTCCATCTCTCGCCTATTTATAGGGCTTGGTCGCACGCGTGAACCAATGATGTGTGATCTCAGCCGTCGCCTTGGGTTCTGTGAAGAGATAACCACAAATAAAACCAAAAAAGATCATCATTAATCTTTTTTAGGTTATCGAGGCGTCATTATTTGTACTAACTGAGCGGAGCATGCACCCAGCACTGACGCGCGGAGTATCTATGCGCCCTGATGGTCATGCGCCTCCACTACTATGCTTCTTATTCAAAGTATTCCAAAACTTATCCAAAAGTTTTGAAAACTTTGAAAGGGGTCTTGTAGAAGCATGGAATTTCAGAACCAGAAAGTCTATGCGCCAGACTACATGTGCCAAAGCTTGGACAAAGTGCTTCACAGCAAAAAGCAAAAAATATAGACATTGAAAGAGGAATTTTTATTTAACATATAAAAGTCTATTACATGTCTAAGAAAGACTGTACAAAGGAGAATTTCTACAAAAAAAAGGTCTAAGTCTACAGCCAGCAATCAATATGCGCCCTCAGCCAGGTGCATCCCAACATGCGCCCTCAGCCAGGAGCATCCCACCATGGGCCCTCAGCAAGGCGCATCCTTTTCAGCAGCTCAGTTATGTGCACCCTCAGTTATGTGCATCCCTTGGGCAGCTCGGTTATCCCTTCAGCAGCCCAGTTATGTGCCGCTCTTCCAGCCAGGTTCACCTGATAAATGCTTCGACTAATGAAGCATTTATTGAGTAGAACGAGGGTGGCAATCAACCCTCTAGCCCAGGAAGGGAAAAGAACCACAAGCCAGGGGAGGCTTCGAAAGAGCCTCCAAAGCCAAAGGAAGACCGTGATCGAAACCGCGGCCAAAGGAGCAGCTTTCAACACAACCAGAATGGACTACACCCATTTTGAAGGAAGAAAGAGCCACCAAAGCCGCAGCACCGTAATTTCTGATCTACGGCTCTTCCTGCACAACGGAGACGAGGCTCGTACATCCCTATCTTTGGATGCAACAGGCACCTTCCGCCTACCTCGGAAGCCCTCGACTCCGACTTTTGGATGTAACAGTCACCTTCAAGTGCATCAATGAAGACATTGCGTCGCATCTTCACCCTCGGGAGCATCTCGTCAACAGAATGCATTCGAGTAAACGAATTCATGTCGGAAGGACGTGAGAGAACGAAAAGCAAACCCTCTCTCCATGCCTCTATTTATAGGCCGGGCAGATCAAACCCATGCGCCAAGTGGATGGCTCTCCGAATTTCGTGCAATGAATTTGCATTAAATGGATGAACCGTACGCTTCGAATTCAGCCAAGTCAAAACGGCTATTTAAAGCACTCGAAGAACGTAACAGTTGCACCATCAAAGACGTCTCACGAAGCGGATGCGCCGGCCAGACCGCGTATCACACAGACGTGCCCTTTAACATCAAGCGCATCACATAGACGCGCCCTTCAGTACCAAGAGCATCACAGGGGATGCCTCCCCATGCGTCCCCATGCGCCTAGTGGAACGCCAACCGATGCACCCACTCAGTTGTCTATCGAATGTCACAAACATTAAATGCTGAACTGACAGAGTTGGCAGCACGCCTCCTAAAGTCTGAACAGTCGGCAGCTTTTTAGAAGACGAAGCATCGCCAACGTCAGCATCATCATTACTCCCCTCCGACGGCTACTGCCACGTGGCCACCCATCCATCTCGCATGTGCCGCGCGGCCATGCGCCAAACCTGCATACGCCTCAAAAGCTGTGCGCCTCAGACTTTTCACTGATCCCTAAAGACAGAAGGAAAGTCACTGTTACAACTCTGTATACGCCTCAAAAGCCATGCGCCCCAGACTTCTTCCTGATCCCAAAAGACAGGAGTAAAGTCACTACTGAAGCTCTGTATGCGCCTCAAAAGCCATGCGCCCAGAATGGTTCGTGACTCCTAAAGGTTACAAGCCAAAGTTTCCTCATGTGCCCAATCCTAGGCGCATCCTACCAGATCATTCCCCCTACCAAATTCGAGATCTCCGAGCCATGGGTCGACGACACGTGTCCTTTGACTCAACTCATCCAAGATCTCAACAACAGAAAGATCTCTTCTCCGCTACATGCGGTTCACAACA
>JANAVB010002199.1:2395470-2550470 GCA_029216955.1 Iris pallida
ATATATATATAATATATATATATATATCTTATATATATAGCCATCATACAATCAAGATATATATATATATATATAATATAATATTATATATATATATATATATATATATATATATATTATATATATATATATATCTTGATTGTATGATGGCTATATATATATATATATATATATATATATATTATATATATATTATATATATAATATTATATATCTATATATATATATATATATGGAGAGAATTATATAGATGAGTAAAATGAAGAGAATATAAATGGAGAGAATTATAGATGAGTAAAATAAATGACTAATAAAAGCTTCCCCAAAGCCCAGCCCGAGCCAACTACTCCCACAAGCCCAGTTCGGCCTAGCCCAGCCGAACTCCCTCCTCACTGCATAACATTTTCCCCATAGCCCGAGCCCATGAAGGCTGAGAACAGAGCGTATATAGAGAGAGACCGAGAGAGCGCAGTTGAGATCGAAAACCCCTCGAAAACCCTAGCCCCTAAACTTCCGCCACAGGAGGCCGCGTTCCACCTCCGTCGAAACGTGCGTGCCGCCCACGCCGGCCGCACAAGCCGCCGGAGCGCAGCCCAGTTGCTGGCCGCACATGCGCAAGAACAGGGTACAGCCGTAGCAGTAGTTGTACCGTGAGGCCAACTTCGCAGGTATCATACTCCCTCGTCTCATCATCTTTCTCAAACAAATTAGTTCGATCGGAAGACAACCTATACGGCTTTCCACCACTTTAATTAGTTTGAATTTAGGTACCCTATGTTGCTCAATAAATCTAGGCGAACATTAACGAAAAACTGGTTCAAACAGAACAGTTTCAGGAATTAAATCCCTGTTTTAGAAGCCAGGTGTAGATCAGATCAGTAAACAACCTCAAAAACTAATTAATGGCAGTCCTAGACAACCTATAGGGCTCTACAACCCAATTTACAGAACCTGATTACATCGACTACACGCCGAGAAATCGAATCCCAAACATTGGCAAAAACTTGTTTTTAAAACTATGAATTTTCAATAAAACCATCCGATACGACGTGCATTCCGCCAATCCGGGCGACGTGTTCGCGAACCAAAATCATCGAAAGGTGCGTATCGGTTTCGTGGACGTGTGGGCTTTGACGGAATTCAAATTGGTCGTGTGTGCGCGACGAATTTGTTGCGTATTCGTCAAAATTCACCATATCGGCCTTTGTACAAATTTTCTAATTACTTTATGCACGTTCGTCAGATCGAGACAAAATTTAAGCCAGCAGGACCGTATCGTTTTTTGGTCCTGTATGCTAAGTTTGGTCCGATTCTGAAATAGTTGATCGGATCGCCATTTTACGGGCCCCACGTCAACGGGCGATTTTGTACACGGCCTACCGAAATCCACAATTAGACATACCGTTGGATTCGTATCATCAAAATGAATCCGTATACATGTAGTTTGATGACTTTAGAGACCATTGACTTTGGTACACTTTTCGGTGCAAATCGGCTCCAACGGCGGATATCATTTTGACCAAAAATTACTGTTTTGTCCCTGTGTACAGAATTGGACTTAAGGACATGCAATCCTAGCTAATTTGACTATTCTAAGAATGTTGGCAATGTCTGTTTCAGCTTTCGGAGACAGTTGTGAGATTTGGACTTATTGGCTTACTAGTTGACAGTTTATTATTGGTTCTTCGCGCTACCACCAAGCAAGATACCTTGCCTCCCTCTACAGTTTAATTTTATGTTATTATCGTATTATCATTGATACTCTATTTGTTATAGATTTTATATGATTCATTAGCTTTGTACTTGACTTGATTTATCTATTTTCTATATACCGTGTTCACCAGTTTATGGTCTTGCTTGACTTGACAGTGTAGTTATACTAGACTTGACTGTGTCTTGACTGAGTCGTAACTTATCTCACTAGTACCTTGCTTGATTCGTGTCATAGAACGAGTACGTATAGTTGAACTGCTAAATCTTTGTTATCGTTTCCTCAACCAGAGAGTCCACACTCGGGATGAGGGTTGACCGTTTGCACCAGAGAATCCACACTCGGGACAAGGATGTTTGTCTTGATCTATCTACATCTGTGAGTCTACACTCGGGATGAGGATGTTGACTTGTTTATTGCACCAGAGCGTCTACACTCGGGACGAGGGTGCCTTGCCTTGAACTAACCAGAGAGTCCACACTCAGGACGAGGGTTAGTGATTAGTTCAAACCTGCGAGTCCACTCGGGGTAAGGGTTTGGTATTCCATTAATCTCGTGTTCACTTGTTCATCCAGCAGTTCAGTTACGTATAGTTGTTCTTGTATTCCAGTTCATAGTCATCTGTCAGTAGCCACTTGTCGTTAGTCACTTGTTAGCAGTTTGGTCGTAGTCTCTTGCCATGTTAAGTGTCGTTCCTGGTTTATATCCTGTTTATATTATCATGCATGATTAAACTGCTAGATAAACATTTTTTTATGTATCTTGCTATGTCCCCTGAGGACTTGATGATCTCTTCAGGTTTAGTGATTGCATGGAGTTAGTTAGTAGAGCTGGATGATAGATGATTACGATGCATAATTCAGGTATTTGTCAGTAATATTACATTATTATCCTTTCATGCTTTACATTCCTTATCATGAGATATCCTGCTTATTGATTCACTTTAGAGACTCTTGTTATATTCTTTGAGTCTTATCGGACATATATGCTAGTGGGCTGCAGACCACGACCCATAGTGTTCATTCATGTTTCGTACACTTATTGTGGATTGAGATATAGATTTATTTTGCCATAATTTGGCAGTTTACCATAGCCATGATAGCGTTTACGTATTTGAGTCAGGCTGGAGTCCGCTTGATACGTAGCTGGCTTGCTCACGTACTTGCATCCGAAAAGTGGATGCAGGTCGTGACACAAAATCATTCTACATACACTTTGAAAATTATTGACAAAGAGACTCATCAGTAGATCTAAAGATAATATTGTCAACGTAAATCTGAATTAAAAGAAGATTTTCTTTCAAAGATTTTATAAATAGTATAGTGTCAACCTTCCCTTTTGTTAAACTGTTATCAAGTAAAAAAAGCTTAAACGATCGTACCAATACGAGGGGCTTGTTTTAGACTGTATAGGGCTTTCTTCAACTTGAAAACATAGTCAGGATTTTTGAAATCAGTAAATCCTGGAGGTTGAGCTACATAGACTTCTTCTTTTATAAAATCGTTAAGAAATACACTTTTTACGCCTATTTGAAAAAGCTTAAAATTATGAAAATATGCAAATACATATAACATACGAATAGATTCTAATCTCGTAATTGGGGCATAGGTCTCATCGTAGTCGATACTTTCTTCTTGGTTGTATCCTTGAGCTACGAGTCGGACCTTGTTACGAGTGACTAAAATATTCTCATTAAGTTTATTTCAGAATACCAGCGGATGCCAATGACTGGATGATTAATGGGCTTGGGAACAAGTTCCCAAACTTGATTTCGTTTAAATTGGTTTAATTCCTCTTGTATAGCATCTAACCAAAAATTATCGCTACATGCTTCTTCAATATTTTTGGGTTCTAGCTGTGAAATAAATGCAATACAGGAAACTATATATCTGTTTGAGGAACGAGTACTTACAACCCTGGTAATCTCACCTATTACTAAGTCCTTGGATGGTCAGCCATAAACTTTATTCTTTTGGCAGCCTCTTAATGTAGCTGGTTTCGACTTTTGGTTCTGTACGTGCTCTGCTTGATGGATCTGCAGGTGCTGTGCTTGAAGGTTCTGCAGGTGCTATACTCGGTGTACTGACGTCTTCATTGTCATCATCAATTGTTTGTTGATTTAGTTCATCAAAAGTAACGTTCATTGACTCTTCGATGATCATAGTCCTTTTGTTGAAGACTCGGTACCCTTTGCTTTTGGCCGTATAACCTAAAAATATACCTTCATCGGTTTTTTTTGTCAAACTTTCCTAAATTATCTTTAGTATTAAGAATAAAGTATTTGCAACCAAATATTTTGAAGTAAAAAACTGAGGGCGTTCTATCAAACCATAGCTCATAGGGAGTCTTCTTCAATTTAGGTCGAATTAGAACCCTATTGAGAAGATAACAAGCTATATTGACAGCTTCAGTCCAAAAGTATTTAGGTAGACTAAACTGGTTTAACATAACTCTAAACATTTCAAATAGAGTCCTGTTCTTACGTTCCACAACTCTATTTTGTTGTGGAGTCCTAGGACAGAAGAACTCGTACAGATAATCGTGTGTATCACAACATTGCTCTAACTCTGCATTCTCAAATTTGCCGCCATAATCACTTCTAATACGAGTGACCATGAATCCTTTTTCATTCTGAACTTTCTTAAAAGGAGACGGATTCAGATAATGCATCATTTTTGCATAGAAAAAATATACCCACGTGTATCTAGAGAAATCATCTACTATTACTGTTCGACATAACAAATGGTTGAACAAACTTTTTACTTTATTGAACGTATAAGGTATCTGTGTACAAAGAAAAAAGTCCTAAACATAATATTCTAAGTACAGGAAGAAGAGGTTTCTAGGAAAGTATGACGGTGGAGATCGAGCACTGCAGCGGCTCCTTTACTCCGTTGACGATTTGACGACGAATCGACCTTGCTCTGGCTCTCTAGAGCCTTTGATGGAACTCTGGGGTCACCGATCAAGAGGCTGTTTGGAAGAGAAGATCCCTTGGAGGTGTTTGTTCTTTTGTTGGTTGGTTGGTGGATTGTTCCTTCTTAGATGAAGGTTGTCGATCTTTAGTTGAAGGAGAAATTATTCTATTTATATAGAACCGAGCACATATGCGATGTGCATTAGGGTCCCTGAGATATGAAAGAATCTGCCATCATTGTACGGTGCAAGCTTCTGGGGTGCTGACACGTGGCGGACATCGAGATTCTCCTCAATCAAGATCTCTGGTGGTTATCAACATAACCAAAGGAGGTGACACGTGGCATGTGCCAATTTTCTTGCTCAGATACAGTCGAGTAAATCTTAGGATTTCATCCGAGATTTGGAGTCTAATTGATCCTCATCTAAGATTTAAATCATTCTGATATGATATTAATCATGATTTAATCCTAATATTTTCTGCAAGAGGCCGTTTAAATAAACCAATTGGGGTGGACCCATTCTTCCTGCACCCCTGGTGAAGACTAAGTACTGCTGTGCTTCTGGAGCAACGAGTAGATCGTGCTTCTGGAGACGACGGAGCCTCTGTACTTTCAGGCAACGAGTGGACTTGGCTTCGAATGACGATAAGACTTCTGTACAGTTAGAGCAATAATAAAGCTGTATTTCAGAGTAACAGAGTCACTGTGCTGTAGGCGACGAGTAGGCTTGTGCTTCAGATTAGCGAGGTTACTATGCTTTTAGAGCGACAGGCTGACTTGTATTGGTTGCAGTGGGAGTTCCCAAGTTTCTTGTAGAGAAGTGACTTAAGCTTCTAGATCAGAGCAGATGACTGCACCTGGGAATGGATATGGTGTGAGTATATCACCATCCTGCGCCTCATGTGGACGCATGTAAGTAGTTGCGCCTCTGAACTTTGAAGGCGTTGGCTTTGGAGGAAAGGGTATAACACCCTTGTGTGTCTAGGGTTGGCGCAGGCAGGTAGCTGTGCATTTGGAGTGAAGATACTGGTTTCTAAAGTAAAAGAAAGGGTGGGGGCCTACCACCATCTTGCTTGTGAGGTTGGTGCAGGCGAGTAGCTGCGCCTCTGGCTTGAAGGCTTTGGCTTCTGGAGTAATGAGCGATAAATACCCGCTCTTTAAGGACTTCCCTCTTAATTGTCACCGTAATATAGGGAATTCCAAGGGTCTAAGACTGACATTCGTCGTGCTGAGTCTTAGGTTCATCCTATTAATGCGAGAATTCTGACCGTCGGCCATGTGGCGAGCACTCTTGGTCATTCTCGGTCCTACAAAAGGGAAAGTTCTCCTCTGAGGAGTTGTTGTCTTCTTCTTGTCATCCTTCACTACCATGCGAGATCCAAACTTAACTTCATGCGGCGATCGGCGTTGTATAAGTTGGCTGCTGGTTGAGACTTTTTTCGTTCATAGGAGCCATGTTCTTATAAAAGAACTCTGTGTAGAAGGAGCCATTCCTGCCCTTAAGAAGTATGTAAATGTCCTCCTTAGGAATTTCAACTCTGGGCGACGTCTGGGGGATCTTCGAGGTCTTGACGACCTGGGTCATGGATGGATAGCCAACCCGAAGAGCCACAGGTTGTGCTATGTCCTTCCCATTCAGGGCTTCGTGACATGCTGCGCTCTTTGAAGGCTCAGACCAATGACTGCTTCAGGAAGCTGCTTGCATTGGCCGAGTGGCTGATATGCTTCTGGGAGGCTGCACCCATAAAAAGGTCAGAATACGCCTCGATGGAGGTTAATCTTCTGGCATGAAGAAGAAGAGCTGCGCTTTGACGAAGATCGAATCCCTTGTAGACCCTTATAGGCTCTGTCGAATCTATCCCAGATCCTTTGCAGACAAAAAGAATTAGTCCTTTTTGTGTAGTTTCGATGTTTTTGTACTAGACTTTGGTAGACGTAACACATAAGGGACTTCTTTTCATATCTTCTGTTTTGTCTTTTTAGCCCTTGGGCTGAGCCTTTGTATCATCTGCTCTGTGGTGAAGGGATGTCATCAGCTGAGATTTTTTATACTTCTACAAGAACCCCTTCAAAGTGTCCCAAACTTGAATCAAGCTCGGGATACTTTGAACAGAAGCATGAACATGTGACAGGATTATACGAGCTGGGTGATGGCTGGTGTCACGCCTAACACTTTAGCATTAATTGTTCCGAGTCATCGTTTCAGAGCAAGAGCTCCTGATGACTTCTTGATATTTGAGCTTCTTGCATCTTTACAGGGATTGCGAATCTCTTTGGCCGAGGAGGTTCAGAGTTACGTTCCTTCGGTCACTCGCAGTACTGTCATCTGACGTAGAGTGGAGCTTTGGCTTAGCTTGTGAGCTTCCTTCTTACCGACGTCTGGCTCGTGCTTGGACCACATGAATAGTCTATATAAAGGACTACCCCTTCCAAGAAAAGACTAAGCTACTTCCAGAATGGCCTTTCTTGCCCGACACTCGGCTAATGACGACCCTGGAGTTTGTTTGAGGCGGCCGTCGGTGGCAAACCTTTTCATCCGAAGAAGCTGTAGTAGAACTACTACTGGATCTCAAGACGTCCCCACACTCTGGATGTCATGGGCGTCAATGGCGTCTTGGACCTCTGCTTCCTAGATTTGAATTGCTTGCCATTTCGAGGAATAGCAAGGCCTGCAGCTGTGCTTGCTCCGATAGCCAACTTGGGAGATAGGAGAGTCCTGTGCTGGTCTTTATCCCCGGCTCGCCCACGCTTTTGAGAGCTTGTACTACAATTTTAGCCTTTTTGCTTCTGAGTATGTAACTACGAAGAGTCTGTAATAGGTCTTTGTAGCCACATGTTTTTAGATATAGAAGCTTTCCTTTCCCCTTTGCTTTTGTCTTTAAAATAAAGAAGGAATCTTCACAAGGGATTTGCTTGACCAGAGGTAATATGGACGTGGTAGGCTTAATCTTTTCTGAGATATAGAACAACAATCCAGAGGTAATATGGACGTGAACTATTTTCTAGACTGTCGGAATAACCATAGAGCTGATGCGAGAAAAAACGACTACTCAGAGGTAATATGGACATGGTAGCCTCATCTTCCAGGTGTAGAGAAGCAATCCAGAGGTAATGTGGACATGAAGTGCATCATCTAGTTGAGAGAATAAATATGAGAGAGAGGGCGATCCCATTACCAGAACTCATATGCACCCTTTTTAGGGGATTTGGGTGCCTATGCTAGGGGTGTGCATCGGTCGGTGGTCGACCTATTTAGTCACAACCGAAGCCGAACCGAAGTTAATTGGTTTGAAAATAAGCAAAACTGAACCAAACCAACCAACTGTTCGGTTCAGTTTTGAAACCGACCGACTTGGTTCGGTTTGGATTGGTTCGACTTGGTCGGTTTTGATCACAGAAAAAATTGGACTGCCTTTAATTTTTTGGGTACTGATGCTTATTTTGTTGTGTGAAACTTCAGTTATCAAATGAAAAAAAATGGAATAAATGTCAATCAATGACAGGAAAAAAATCTTAAGCATTCAACCAGCATCAACACAGTAGTGATAGAACGTGAAAATATGCATTCAACAAATAACAGCTTCAGCTTGCACTTTGTAGCATTGCACATCAATTTGTAATAGTAAAATTGGAGGTGTCACTTCTCTTTAAGAGATAGAGGCTCTTTCAATGTGCGATGTTTGTTGTTGAATGAACCAAACCGATCCAATACCCGAGTAAGTTAGTAACCCAACCTTAATTATTTAACACTCGCATAGGGTTGGTTCGGTTTGGTTTTAAACGGTTTTCGGTATAACCAAACCGTGAACCGAACTGAACCAGTCGGTTTTAAAAAATTTACAGCCGAACCAAACTGAGCAAACCGTCGGTTCGGTTTAAAATCGATCGATTTGGTTTGGTTTGATTCGATTTGGTCGGTTTGACTTAATTGTGCACAGCCCTAGCCTATGCTGGTTCCGCCTTTAGATGTAATATTTCTTTAGAAACTTGTCATTGATGGGCATCATTTGCAAGTCACCATTAGGCTTAGCTAGCCGATAAGGTCCGTTGGAGTATACCGTTTCTATGACGAACGGTCCTTCCTACTTGGGCTCGAACTTTCCAGCCGTCTTGTGAGTCATTACCATCGGTCTTCGTACTGCTAAGACGAGGTCGTCCACTTGGTATGATCTTTCACGGATCTTTTTATTGAAGGCCCCAGAGATGCGGGCTTGGTAAAGCTCGATCCTTTGCTGCGCGAGCAAGCACTTTTCATCCAAAGCTTCTAACTCTTGTAACTGCCTACGCTAATTATCTTCGACGGTTAAGCTTGCAGAGGCCACGTTAGCAGACAACATCTTCTTAAAGACTTGACCGATGCTGGTGTCAGAGTCCCAAGTGGAGGAGTCAGAAGAGTGTGAGTGCCTCATGACTTCTTTCTCTGAGTCTTCTGAGGTAGAAGTAGGTGTAATATACCCCAACCCTCGACGGGTACGTTGGTAATAGTTTTGAGCTTTTCCCTTTGGAGCATGAATCTGTAAGGAAAGACGTCGACCCTTGCCATAATTGAGTCCCTTGTTGCTGTCCAGGTCGTAACCTATATTCTAGATAAGATTTTTGGCCTGCGCAGTATAGCAGTAGAACTGCATCTTGCCATCGTCGAGGTCTGGGTCTTCAAGAGTTATTCGCTGTGGATGCTCCAATTGACCGAATATGATGGGTTCCTTTTCTTTTTTCTTGACTGGAACTACGAAGTAGGCACCCCGGGCAGGGATAACTCAGCTCACATGGTTGACGGTCATCACCTGCATCTGTAGCTTATGCAGAGAGTTGTCTAGGAAATATTTGGTGTTCCAGCATGCACCAGAGTAGTTCAAAGACAACTTCCAGTTAATAAAGTGGGATATCTTATTCCGGGAGATTACATCGTCGAAAGAGGGTGCCTCCGTGTTGGCACAGAAGTAGCCTTCTAGCTCTTCATCAGTGAGGACTAGAGCTGTTGCTGGAGGAGAGAGAGGACGCTTTCCTTTCAGTTTGACCACTAAAGAGGCTGTGGTTGCATGCTCCTGCGCCTTCGTGGTTGGCCTTGGAGACCTCCGGGTAGCTTTATCCGTATAGGCTCCTGACCATCTTCTATCATCACTAGAGGCGAAGGTGGAGCTCTGCCCCGAAGCTTAAAAACAAGAGGCGCTGATACTTTGGGAGGCCTTCATTTCAGTCGAACCTTTAAAGGTTCTTCGGTCGCTGCTGTGCTTTCTGATGTTGTCCCTGCCTCGTCATCAGCATCATTCCCATCGTCATCCCAGGGGACTGACTTGTACGGATCAACATCTGTACAGTAGGCTTCAAGTCCTCGGAATGGGTCGATATCATTAAACTCCATTTTGGTGGTCCCATCGCTGGCCACATACTTCATGTACTGATGTAGGCTGGAAGGCACAATCATGTACTCATGGATCCATGGTCGTCCTAGCAACATGTTGTAGTTTATGTCTACATATAGCAAGTTACTCCAGTATGGACGTCACCAATCTGACACTTCAGACGAATTTTACCCAGAGGCTCGCTCTTTTCTTCGTCGAAGCCGCTGATTATTGTGTTCGAGGCTGTCAACCGATGCATTGAAATCCCTAGAGTTTGAAGGAGGCTTTTTGGGATAATGCTTAGAGAGGAACCCGGGTCGATGTGGATATGATCGACCGTAATGGCACCGACATACCCTGTATAATACAGGGGCGATTGTGCCGGTTATTCTTTAGCAGCATGTCTTGCTGGGTGAAAGTGATACTGGGAATCACTTTGGCCATGCTGTGGCAATGTGGGCAAGCTGCGGGATCGTCTTTTGGTGGCCGAACCTGAGTAAGAAAGGACTCGGCGTTCATTAAGGCTTCACTGAGCGCGTCTCGGGTCTCTTCAGAGAGGCGAAGGAGCTCGAAAAGTGATAATCTAGCCGGAGTATTGGCAAGCTATGCTAGAATATCGAAGTTGTAGGACTTGATAGACCCTATCGTCGGATCCTTGCTGAGAGGTTTGTCAAAGCGAACCTCCTTCTGTTTCTTCTTATCTGTGGTAGGATCCCGAGATGGACCTTCCTCTGGTGCGTCAGGAGCTTGAGATGGACCTACTCCTGATACATCTGGGACATGGGAAGTAGTCGGTGGAGACTCCTCCTGCTCTGGAGCCTGGCTCTCCTCTTGTCCCTGTGCTGAGCGGGTGGTCACCAAAGCATCATCGATCGAAGCCGAGACCATGCGACATGTTTTGCTTTTCTTTTCTTTGGTAGAAAGGGTTGTAGGTGCCATCATGTCGGGAACTAAGTTAGGATGAATCTACATGACTTTGTCTTAAGGTATGGAGAATGGGATGAGCCCTTGAGCGTTGTCCCGTGCTGGTGGAAGGTTGACTACTTTTATTGTCTCCTTTGAAATGGGGACGATGTCGTCTTGCACCTCTGTGGCTGGAAAACTCCTAAATTGGAGAGTAACTATGTTGGTCGTGACGGTCTTCTCCTCATAATCCAACGATATGACGTTGGTGTTGATAAGGTGCTGGATTTGCCTTTTCAACACATAGCAATCTCGTGTTGAGTGGTGGACGTACTGGTGGTAATGGCAGTACTTGGGATGGTCTACCTTTCCTACTTCATCAGGATGCCTGTGTGCCGGGATGGACAACTTGCCAATCTTCATAAGCATCCTGAAAAGCTCCACCGTATCATCATCATTGAAGGAGTAAGTCTCCCACGACCTCTGCGTTTCTGCGGACTTGGGGTTCACAGATGCTGAACCTTTGGAGATGTTGACGGTCGTGGCCTGTTTGCCTTTTTCGTCTTTGGAGTTGCTACTGGCCGAGCGTCTCCCCTTGTCTCCAGGCACAGAAAAGTGTAACCCCAGGAGCTGCGCGTCCTGGGCTTTTCTCTATGCGGCATCCGCTTCTGTAATAAAAGGCGTCACTCCATGCAGCACTGTGCCACAATTTGATTATGGGTAGCATGTTCTTGCGGCATGAGTCCATAAGCATGGGCTCTGGCATGCCGAACGGTAATCTGAGGGCTGCCTGGCGGAAGCGCTCGATGTATGCGCTGACAGGCTCCTTCTCCCTCTGGACAATCTTCATAAGGGTCGACATCATCATGTCCATCCCTCCTTCGTAGAATTGGTCCACGAACAGAGTTTTTAGGTCTTTAAATGACGAGATACAATCGTCCGAAAGACTGCAGAACCATTCATAGGCTACCCCTAGAGGGCTCCTATGAATATATTGGATAGGAGGGCGTCATCCTTTGGCAGGTGCCCAGTTACCGAGGCAAAGTACCTCGAGTATTATCGAGGAAACCCCTTCCTAAACGTCTGCAGATTGTATTTGGGAGGATAGACGATGATGTCCCACTCGACAGGGTATGGCTACCGGATACCTATCTTTCGGAGTGATGCTTGCTTCTTCTTGGCATCATGACAAGTATACAGCTCCTTGAGGGCCTGCTGTATCTCGGCCGATATTGCAAAACCTGTAGTCGATGGAGTAGACGAGAGGGTCCTGCCTGGTGGGCGGCAGACAGCCTGCTGGATCCGTCATTGGTTGGCGGATCAAGCGCAGATGTAGAGGCAGCGGGGGGCATATTGCTCTCGAGGTCGATTATAACCGAGGACAGAGTCTTCATGGTGTCCGTCAGCGTATCTAACTTTGTCTCGAGGGCTTTGATACGTCTGAGTGCTTCGTTGTTGCCTTCCTCGTTGCCGTCAGGCATTAACACGGACCAAGTGTGAGGATGAGTCGAGGGAGCCGTAGATCCTTCTCTCTCTGACTCAGATGTCTGAGCCTCGCCGTCTTGAGGATATACAATAAGATTATGATCTTCCTCGGAATCAGCAAGGTTGCTACCCCTAGTCTGGTGACTGGATGCGTCGATGGAGGCATCCGTGTCGTATCGCTCCTCCTTAGATCGAAACAAAGGGTTGTCGCGCATGGTAGGAGGTTGACTACCCCCAGTATCTGGCATGGCACCCAATGCAGATCTGGAACGGGCGCCTTGGAACACACATGCATCGGGTACCTTAGCTTTGCTACTCTTCGTCCTCCTCTTCGGTTTAGCGACCGACACAGAAGGATTCTGGGAGGGCTTCCTAAAAGCTCTGAAACCCTATGCCGTGTAGCACATGACGATGTTGGGTTCGTCTTCTCTATGGCTCACCGACCCCCTATTGAGCCTCTGGCATGGGGTCGACGTGGAGTGAAGTCTCTGGAAGACGAAATGTCGGCTTGATGATGGCGCAGCCATCTACTGGCAGCAACAGTTGATGGTAATCTGGGTACAAGAGTGCCTTAATTTAGTCATGCCCTATGCCATATATTCTTCTTTCATTTGGAAGAGGGTCGGATCTTCCGCCATGGTACCCCCATTATACATGCTCTGCTTGATGGATCCGCAGGTGTTGTGCTCGAAGGTTCTGCAGGTGCTGTGCTCGGTGTACTGACATCTTCATCATCATCATCAATTATTTGTTGATTTAGTTAATCAAAAGTAACGTTCATTGACTCTTCGATGATCATAGTCCTTTTGTTGAAGACTCGGTACCCTTTGCTTTTGGCAGCATAACCTAAAAATATACCTTCATTGGCCTTTTTGTCAAACTTTCCTAAATTATCTTTAGTATTAAGAATAAAATATTTGTAACCAAATATTTTGAAGTAAGAAACTAGGGTGTTCTATCAAACAATAACTCATAGGGAGTCTTCTTCGACTTAGGTCGAATTAGAATCCTATTGAGAACATAACAAGCTGTATTGAAAGCTTCAGTCCAAAAGTATGTAGTTAGACTAAACAGGTTTAACATAACTCTAACAATTTCAGATAGTCCTGTTCTTACGTTCCACAACTCTATTTTTTGTGGAGTCCTAGGACAGGAGAACTCATACAGATAATCGTGTGTATCACAAAATTGCTCAAACTCTGCATTCTTAAATTTGCCGCCATAATAACTTCTAATACGAGTGATCATGAATCATTTTTCATTCTGAACTTTCTCAAAATAAGGCAAATTCAGACAATACATTATTTTTGCATGCAAAAAATATACTCATGTGTAACTAGAGAAATCATTTACTATTACTGTTCGACATAACAAAAGGTTGAACAAACTTTTTGCTTTATTGAACGTATAAGGTATCTGTGTACAAAGAAGGAAGTCCTAAACAGGATATTCTAAATATAGGGAAAAGTAGTTTCTTGAACAAACTTTACTCCGCTGACGATCTGACGACGAATCAACCTTGCTCTGGCTCTCTGGCGCCTTTGATGGAACTCTGGGGTCACCGATCAAGAGGTTGTCTGGAGAAGAAGATCCCTTGGTTGTTCTCCTGTTGGTTGGTTGGTGGATTTTTCCTTCTTAGATGAAGTTTGTTGATCTTTAGTTGAAGGAGAACTCCTTCTATTGATAGAGAATCGAGCATATATGCGATGTACATTAGGGTTCCTGAGATATGAAAGAATCTGCCGTCATTGCCCAGTACGGGCTTATGCAGTGCTGACACGTGGCGGACATTAAGATTCCCCTCAATTGGGATCTCTGGTGGTTATCAACATAACCGAAGGAGGTGACAGGTGGCGCGTACCAATTTACTAGCTCGGATACAACCGAGTAAATCTTGGGATTTCATCCTAAATTTGGAGTCTAATTGATCTTCGTCTAAGATTTAAATCAATCCGATATGATATCAATCATGATTTAATCCCAATCTTTTCTGCAAGAGGTTGTTTAAACAAACCAATTGGGGTGGACCCATGCTTCCTGCACCTCTGGTGAGGACTAAGTACTGCTGTGCTTCTGGAGCGACGAGTAGACGGTGCTTCTGGAGACGACGGAGCCTCTATGCTTTCAGACGACGAGTGGACTTGGCTTCGAATAACGGTAAGATTTCTGTACATTTAGAGCAACGATGAAGCTGTGTTTTGGAGTAACAGAATCACTGTGCTGTAAGTGACGAGTAGGCTTGTGCTTCAGGTTGGCGAGATTACTATGCTTTTGGAGCGACAGGCTGACTTGTATTGGTTGCAGTGGGAGTTCCCAAGTCTCTTTTAGAGAAGTGACTTAAGCTTCTGGATCGGAGCAGATGACTGCGTCGTGGGAATGGAGATGGTGTGAACATATCACCATCCTGTACCGCATGTGGACGCATGTAAGTAGCTGTGCCTCTGTACTTTGAAGGTGTTGGCTTCGGAGGAAAGGGTATAACACCCTTGTGTGTCTGGGGTTTGCGCAGGCAGGTAGCTACGCCTCTGGAGTGAAGACAATGGTTTCTGAAGTAAAAGAAATAACAGGGGGCCAACCACTATCTTGCTTTTGAGGCTGGCACAGGCGAGTAGCTGTGCCTCTGGCTTGAAGGCTTTGGCTTCTGGAGTAGAGAGTGATAAATACCCACTCTTTAAGGACTTCCCTCTTAATTTCCACTATAATATGGGGAATTCCAAGGGTCTAAAACTGACATTCGTCATGCTGAGTCTTAGGTTCATCCCATTAATGTGTGAATTTTGACCGTCGACCATGTGGTGTACATGTCACGCCCCGTTCCTATAAAAGCGATCGTCCTTGCTAAGGCGTAATGCCGTGTGAGCCTAGATTGCGCTCACGCAAGGCAGGTCCATAACGGCTGATTACAGGCTAAGCGACGGGGGGTCGTCGCACAGAAGTTCCAAGCAGAAACATTGAATATTCAGCAGCAGAAATTTAAAGCAAAACATAAGTCATTCAAAATGCTCTTTGTTGATTATCGAACAAAAATTACAATTGTGGGCATGAGGCCAAATTACAAGTCTCTCAAGCTCACTTTTCTCTCATATTACAAGTCACTCTGCTCTCTCTCATTCTCAATACAAGCTTCAAGGCGACGAATGACAGATTCTTCGGAATGGCGATATCCATACATTATGTCCCGTATAAGTTCTGACTCCATGTGGCTGTACGCCTCAAAACGCCAAGGAACTCCATGCATCGACGCGTCCATGCGAGCTCCGCGCCATCGGACTTCTACCTGTGCCTGTACATAAAAACTGTGTGGGTGTCAGTACTCAACAATACTGGTGGAGTGAGCTCCTCGCCAACCCATACAAAACTGACACGTTCATTTACTTTGTGCAGCTTAATTCCTTTTTGATTGTCTTTCTAGTCTTGCCTTAGGATCAATTTTAGGACAAAGACGTCTTGGCCTATACTTGGCAATGCAATGATATCGACGTGCCATACTCTATTCGTGGCTTCAATATATACATTCGAGGTAGTGCCTCGTCAAGCATAAACTCATGTAAACTCGACTGTGCCAAGACTTTCACTTATTTTATGTTCCTCTAGAACATTCTCGTACTAATGACGTCAAAGGGACGACTCGTTCTGGTCGTGCCACTAGACTTGATCGTGCCTTAAGATCGAGGCCGTGTCTCGCATATCTAGAAGACTTAAGCAAACTTTCCTTACGGCCCTTCAGGACTTAACTCGAGACGACATCACATTCATGCTGAAGCACGTGTCCTTGCTATAGCCAAATCTTGGGCTCCAGAATGGTGATGCAACCGTGCACACCCTAACCCGTGCCGATTCAAGTTTGGCGCTTGCTACACTTACGTCTTGTTAACCCAACTCGTAACTTGCTAGTACTCGACGCAATCCAAAGGCAGACACGCGGATAGCCGCTCTTATGTCGACACATCTATATGAGTGGTCACTAGCAATATTAAGCTATCCTGGATCCTTGTATACGGTAACCATCCACATACGAGGTACGAGCTCCCCCCGAATGACCCGCAGCCTATATTGTAATGGTTCACTTCAATCGAGTTGTACCGTCGATGAAGGTCGTACAATATCTGCAATTTCTCCTAGGCCGAAACGAACCCGACGTCCCTGGATCGTTTGAGGAAATCACCATGCGTGTAAGTTATCCAATGACCATGCAAGACTCAACTCGATCTACCAAGTCCTTTCTTATTCTTGACCATGCTTTCCAACTTTCTATCGAGACTCCCAAGTAGCGGGACCGATCTCATCGACAACCAGTCGTGTGGACTTCCTTATCGAGACTCCCAAGTAGCAGAACTGATCTCGTATACTTCCCTATCGAGACTCCCAGGTAGTAAGACCAATCTTGTGTGCTTCTCTATCGAGACTCCCAAGTATCGGGACCGATCTCGTGTGCTTCCTTATCGAGACTCCTAAGTAGCGGGACCGATCTCGTGTACTTCCTTATCGATACTGCCAAGTAGCGGGATCAATCTCGTGAACTTCTCTATCGAGACTCCCAATTAGCGGGATCGATCTCGTGTGCTTCTTTATCGAGACTCCCAAGTAGCGGGATCGATCTCGTGTGCTTCTTTTGACCGTGGCATACTTTTCCTTAAATCAACCGTAGCTCGTGCCTTAGGCAGACCTTGTTCTCTACGCGATACTATCGCTCAAGTCATATACTTTATATGATGAGCCTTGTTTTCGTAGGACTATGTGACTTGACAATCGCAGATAACAGGAGATAGTGCTTGCTATGACTTTGATAGCCTAGCAAAACTCTTGTCTAACTTATTCGGGCAACGACTTGACGATCAAAGGCTATGTCAAGCTTTGCATCCTGGAAATATGTCGTACATGCATTCGACTTAAACAACCAAGCTCTTTGGGTGCCTAAACTTAAGCCATAAGCCGTACAATATGACTTAAACCATGGGACAGGCGAAGGTTATGCCAAGCCTTAGACGACGGGACCGTGCATGCTTTATCAAGTATTCATGCAGGCGTCGCCTATGACTTAGGCTAATTCCAACATTGTGGTAACTTAGCAACTTAGGCCAACTTCCTTCTCCCAAGAAATGAGACGAAGGACCGAGTGTCATTTTGAAAGCACGTTGAACAGACTTCTAAGCAAACTGTGGGACCTTTTTCTATGTTCTAACACGTTTCGATCCGTCGGAATTATTTTCTTAGCTATGTGGATGTGTCTATTTTATTATCAAGACTAACTTGTGCAAGTTGAAAACATGTGACTTATTATGTGAAGGCTAAGATGAGACAAGTTCACCAAAACTATCCCACCTGAGCGAGGAGTCGTCTCGACCGAGCGGGTCTACGAGCAGCCGTTCCAAGGTTAAGTCCGAACGCCGTTGGCGTTTCGATTCCTCCGATTGATTAAGCGGGCCGGGGTACTACATCATACACCACTCAGAAAAAGTTTTGTCCTCGAAACTAACTGAGTACTTACTTATAGACTACTTTGATCCAAGGACTCTCGTACACACTCTGCCTATGCGTTTCTTCAATCCGAGCCACGCTCGTACTACTATCAATCTTTCCTTTAACACGATTTCAAAATCCTCTACACTTTTCCATTCCTCAAGTCTTACTTGAATTCAACGTATCACTTGGTTGGATCGTGCACGTATTCCAGGCATCCCCAAAATATATGCATTTCAGCCAAGCCGCATGATATAGAATTCGTCATTCTCACTCGAGTCACATCGTGCACATATTCAGGCATCCCTAAAAAATATGCATGTCAGCCGAATCTCATAAGGGTATTCCCATATTCTTGATTCCCTCTATCAATCCATACAAATTCTCAGGATCAATCTTTCGAATGCTAACTCTTGAAACATGGACGTCTCGTCTAACCGTTAGGCCATTTCTCAAGGCTAAAGTCAATGTCAGGATTGGAATCATAGTTCTCCAACAATAATGCCTACACTGATCCCAATCCTAGGGTTAAACCAAGTTGATAGTATGGGATTTTCTATCCAAGCTCGCATCACTCAGATTTTTATACATCGAGCATGATCACCTGATTTGTATCAAGGTATTTGTTGCACAGATTCGAATCCGTTCAAATCACCAATTTGTCTAGTCTATTCCTTTCGACATGTCGACATAATTCACATATCCATTCTAACCAATTCATGTATTCGATCACGAGGTCGTCAAGCATAACAATTTGTTATACCCCAATCTTACGCAAGGTCGATTATCTACGATGGACATAAATTACCATGCCACGTTCTCGCAGGATAATCATCCTTATTGGAGCGTAACTCATGCTTGAGTCTAGACAAATTTATTCTTGATACACGGATTGGACCCACTCAATCTTCAAGTTCAATCGTCAAGCACACTAAGTCATTCTCGAGTCCACCTTCACGTCAAACCACAAGTCGAAGCAATCATATTGCCATACCATGCAAGTTCGATCACCCCCACTGTATGAATCACCATACCAGCGCTCACGCATAATGATCGCCCTAATCCGACGTGACGCATGTACGAGGCTGGAGTTGCGATCAGATGAGGAAAGAACTTCAACGTTGTGGTTATCGTCGAAGCAATCCAAATATTTTATTTTTATCCAAGCCAAGATCTCAGTTCGATAGTCTGTTTGTCATTCGTTCAACTAGAAAAATCTCGAGCCAAGTCTATGTTTTCCTTGACATATTTCAACATCCCGAGTATAGCATCCATCGAAACAATGACATTTTACACAATCATCATTCCTCGAATCAGAATACCCCCGAGTTATCGTACATCGATCTTTGATACGTCTCAATACCATCGATGCTGTACGTAACCTGATGATCTTCCTTTGCAACAAACTCTAAGTCGTGCAACTGATACCATTGTCCGAATTGGATATACCATAATTCTATTCGACCAAATCTGAAATCATAAGTGCGATCCTCTAGGTTTCCTCGATCAAGACATTCATTTTTATTCATCGTTCCAAATCCTGATTCAATATCGTTTCCTAACTCGTGTTGCCCATTCACAAGTTGTCCAAATGATATCTCGTTCGGGACATTTGAAGTCACGACCAACTAAGCGTGACGCGTTCTAAGGCTTTGCGTAATCGTATCGTCTCGCCGACATACTCGTTGTTACCCCAAATACTCAATTTTGCTCGAATGATTTCTAAGACGGGCCATACACTACTCAGGATTCGAGCCATCCGATTTAGTCCACAATTACGTTCGCATTATTCGCTAATACATCTTTCAGATTCGTTCAATGAAACTATAGCGTAATCGCTCATGTTATTTCGATAGTCTAAGTCTCGTATATTTCTATCAATATTCCACATGCAAATCATATTTATTATTCACGCGTCTCGAAGTACTAAGTCATTTAAACTATTCCTTAAAATCTAAACCAATCTTCCGTGCATGCCTAGGCGTTAATCCGATAGTCTTTCTATCAATATACACTCTAAGTATATCTCCGTTTCTGACTGAGCGATAATTAATATCGCTCGCAATTCGTTTGGACTATAAAGTCTAGGTGCGAGACACGCGGCACAACTTAGCCAAAAGGCTGTGTGCATAGCTATCCCGTACGGACTATACTATGATTTTGCACGCTCATTTGCTAGTGTCGACATAGGACTATTTAGGCATGCACGCAACTTGCTAACTTTAGCATGTGTTTTCAATCAACTCAAGTTTGACACCGTTCTGCACAAAGGCCATCGCCTACCGATGCGTTCGATTGAAACTTGTATGCGCTTTTAAAAATATTTAGACTTATTGTGTGGACATGCCGCGGGATATTTGAGAGAGAGCGCACACTTCTTTATCAACGACGAGCTTTCAAAGCTGAGAGATTCAACTTGAAGTCCAAGGATGCAAAGTCGTGCTCTGATACCATTATATCACGCCCCGCTCCCGTAGGAGCGATCGTCCTTGCTAAGGCGTGATGCCGTATGAGCCTAGATTGCGCTCACGTAAGGCAGGTCCATAACGGCAGATTACAGGCTAAGCGACGGGGGTCGTCACATAGAAGTCCCAAGCAGAAATATTGAATATTCAGCAGCAAAAATTTAAAGCAAAACATAAGTCATTCGAAATGCTCTTTATTGATTATCGAACAAAGATTACAATCGTGGGCACGAGGCCAAATTACAAGTCTCTCAAGCTCACTTTTCTCTCATATTACAAGTCACTCGGCTCTCACACATTCTCAATACAAACTTCAATACGACTAGTGGCAGATTCTTCGGAATGGCGATGTCCATACTTTAGGTCCCGTATAAGTTCTGATTCCACGCGGCCGTACGCCTCGAAACGTCAAGGAACTCCATGCCTCGACGCGTCCAAGCGAGCTTCGTGCCATCGGTCTTCCACTACAAAAATAACCCATTTTAGCGACGTCAAAAGACGTCGCTAAATAAGAAAAATACGTCGCTAAAATAAATTTGCGACGTATTTAGCGACGAAAATTGGGTGTCGCGTATAGGCATGTTGCAGATGACAATTTCATCACAGAACGTCGCTGTTTGCGACGGCATGAATAGTGTCGCAAGACGTCGTAAAATTAGCGACAGATAGCAACGTAAGATTACGTCGCCAAAATAGCGACGTAGAGCGACCATGTTACGACGCCATAAACTTTATATATGATGACATGGCATGGCAGCCACGTGTGCACTTTAGCGACGCCTCGCGACAAATTTAGCGACGTCCGCTGACAGGTTGTCATTTCCCATGTCAGCAGTTTAGCGACGTCTAGCGACGTTACGTCACTAGTTAGCGACGTATAGCGACGTGTAAGTTCCGTCGCTGCCTGTCGCGAAACGTCACTATATGTCGCAGATATTATAAATTTTTTTTTACAAAAATATAATTGGTATTTTTGTTATACTGTGTGTCTGTGTTTACAGTGTGTGTGAAGTGCAGTAATCGAAACTGTCGATGGTTCCGAATACTGCATTTCACATTCAATGTAAACACAGACATACATCATCTCAAAAATACACATTATATTTTTTTAAAATTTCAACAGTACCTCCTTTGTATATCAGATCATCGCTTATAACCCAGAGTAGGTATATTTGTCATTCCCGTCGCAGATATCACAAAGTAAATATCACAATAAAAATAGGAGACAGTGCAAAGTAAATATCACAGACACACATCTCATAAACATCCAATAGAGTCAAATAAAAATGGAAGATAAAAAGTTTTCCACCAAGTGTATAAACGAAAGTGTACCAATAAACAATTTGCCCATAGGGCCAATACATACAAGTCATAAAAAAAATCCATAAAATCACTGCGGACCCCTGCCACGCAACTGGGATAGAATGTAGTCATACTGCTCCTGGGTGAGCTGCACCGTAGGGGCAGTAGGAGGCAGTACAATGTCTGGAGTCGGCGCCGTCGATGGACCGGGAGGACGTATCTGCTCCAGCTCTCGCAGTCGCTCACCATAAACAGCAAGGGTACTCACCACCCTCTCAGTACTCGCCTCAAGCGAAGCCGAAACCTGAGTGAGTGAGGCAGACATGCTCCTCTGCGATCCTTCCAGCTCGACCTGTCTACGCTCTGTGCGCTGCATAGACTCGGTGAGCGTGTGCAAGCTGGCAGCTGTAGCCTGATGCAGACTTATCAGCTCCTGTATACTGTGCTCGACCGCATCAAATCGTCCGGTGACGATCGGAGGGTCGGATCGTCGCTCGACCGCATCAGAAATCTGCTGCTGCAACTCGCGACGCAGCTCCTCGATCTGACGACGAACATCCTCAGCTCGTGACGACGCCTGCGAAGCCGAAGACTACGTACTGACAGAGGGGGCCCGGGATGACTCCGAAGCCAAATACGCGTCGTAGGATCCCGTACCGTAGTACGTACCCTTCTAAAGACCGTCAACGGCGGTCATCCAGATCTCGTCCAGCGATGGAGCTGTAGGCGGCTGGGAGGAAGTACCAGCCCCTCCCTCTGCTTGCGCACTAGCAGCAGCAGCAGCAGCCTCCTCCTCCTGTAGCCGAATAAACTCGGCCTAGAACATGTTTGCTAACGTGTAAGTGTTTGCTAAAGTCTATATTGATATCTATTTTCCTGTTTTCTAAATTATAGTAAATTAATATAAAGAATAGAACGTGCATATGCCTGCGTCGCCCTCTCATCAATGAACTTCCCAGCCCTCCGATGGGTGACCAGGAAGACGGTCACCATGTTCGGGTCCTCACCCTTTTTTACCTGTTAAAATATATTATCTATTATTAGTATTAAACATTCTATCGAACTATACATAAATTAAGGTCCGTCATAGGAAACGTACCAGACGACAAAAATGCTCCGTCATCGGAATGGAGCCACCACACCACTTACCGACGCTCGACCGCGCCACCTTGGCCTTGTCAGACCGCTTCTGGTACTTGGGCTCGCTGAATCTAGCCTTCATCGTAGCCCACTGCTCTGGCGTGATCCAACCATGGATCGGCTGTCCGGAGCGATCACGACACTTCTGGTCGTGGATCGCATCACGGATGAGCTTGGCTGCGATGGCAAAAAATTGGCCCTCGATCCTCGCCGCCCGGTGTGGTGGATAGAAATAGGTCCTCTACAAGAAGTAAAATACAAAAGTTGTATAATATACATAAATGATTATTAAAATTTAAAAATAAATAAAATTTTTACCTTGAAGTGGGCAAACCAAAAGGCCTTCCTATCTACGGGAGCATCTGAGTAGTTAATCCAAGGCCCACCATAGTTCTGCCTCAGAAATACCCCCAACTGTCACTGTACTGCAGAAGGCCGATATCTGTACAATAATAATTTTTCATGAATATATATGTACATATAATCATTTGAGAAATATATATTAATTAACTAACTTACTTCATAGGCCCGTCCTTCCAAATCTCCATACACGTCTCGCCCGGGGGAGCGCATGGAGGGTCGCTCTCACCTCCTGCCTGGGCAGGATCAGTCTGATCGCCGTCCTCCATATGCTCGGTGTGGGCTCCCTCCATAGAGCCGTCGACAGGAGGAATGCTGGACGGGGGATCAGGGATGCTGGACTCGGGATCAGGAAGGCTGGACGACGAGGAAGGAGTCGCCAACCTGCTGGAACTGCCCTATCTCGGTAATGGACCGGGAACAGAACGGTACACTGGCATACTCGAAGATGAGGATGAGGGTACGGAACTGCCCTCTCCATCCCCTGGCCGAGGCTGACGGGACTGCCTAATGTAAAATCCTCCGCGTCGTCCTCCTGGTCTAGTCATACCTGATAATAACATATGACAATAAAACAAAAATACATATTTATATGATAGACATCACAGATTTTTGAAAAATATCATAGTCACAGATAAAAGTGTCAATAAAGTGTCACTGAAGTGTCACAGATTTATATGATAGAAGTGTCACTAAAGTGTCAAATATGATGATAAAACAAACGTACAGATTTAATCCTCTTCTAAAAATTCATCTAGTTCGTTTAGCTCATCTACTTCTTCTTCTTCTTCTTCTTCTTCCTCCTCTACATCTTCACTTTTATCTGTATCTTCCTCTTCAGATAATTCTACTTCTTCTACACAATTAGATGTGTAATAAGGAACTTCCGTCATGTCCACTTCTATAATATTTGTTACAAGAGGTAGTTCATCCTGTTGATAAGCTATATCGTCAACCTCAAAGGTATTTCTAGCTTTGGTCTTGCATAGTGCCCACCAGTCCGACCTTGTTGTTTCCCGTTTAGGATTACTTGTGAAGTACATGAGCTGAGCCTGACTTGATAGGACAAATCGTTCATATGCTTGATATCGACGCCGATAGTTTATATCATCAAGACCGTGCTTGTCTACTTTCCAACCTTGACCTTCAATCGGATCGAACCAATCACACCTGAATAACACAATCTTAGCAGGCTCTATTCCATAACTATATGTCAGCTCCATGATCTCCCGTAGTACGCCATAGAAATCGTTGCCCGCATCAACATCTTTGTAGTTCGAAGATCTGATACACAAACAGCTGTTTTTGGTGGAGTCGAGATCCATAAAGTTGTCTCTGATCGGGCAAGTTATTGACTTGAACCTAAACCCATTAACATAGTAGCTTGGCCATATTTTTGCAGCATAAATTGGTCCCTTGGCTAGCGTTCTAATAGACTCATTCTCAAGTCTTGCGTATGGACGATCGACCTAAATACCACGAAAGAAGCAATTAAGCTCATTCTCAATCAAGTGCATATACAGAAAGGTAATTACAGAGTTCGAAAGTCTTACATATGCACTCAACCATGATGGAAAATAACGCCTTATTTCTTGTTCTAGTTCTTCTTCTATTATGTGTGGCCTACCTGACCTCACATCATCATTAAATATGCTGAAAACAACATCGTACAATTAATGTAATAGTATAATAATCAACACTATTAAAATAATGTAGACGTATTATTTACTTATCCCTCCAGTTTCTCTACTTCTTCCTCGTCGCAGTTGAGTAATACATACACCTGAGCAACCCTTAGCTCATCATCGTTCAGATATCTCTTCTTTATTTTACCCGATGGCTTTCCTGGAGCATTGAATACCTTCAGTATTGTATCATTACTTTCATGATCTCCGTCGTCGTTTCTGGAAGCTCTCGTTCTATTAGTTGCAACATGAGGCTTGAAATACATCGAACAAAAGTTTGTAATCTCCTCGAGAACATAGGCGTCACAAATAGAACCCTCGACCCGTGCCTTATTTTTTACCTTTCTTTTTAGGTGATTCAAATGTCGCTCGAACGGGTACATCCATCGATATTCGACGGGTCCACCAATACGTGCCTCATAGGATAGATGAATCGGCAAATGCTCCATATAGTCAAAGAATCCAGGAGGAAACACCCTCTCTAGCTTGCATAGTGTTATCGCAATGTCCTTCTCTTGCTTTTCTAGATGATCAACGAGCAATTTCTTAGAACAAAGATCCCGGAAGAATATGCTAAGCTCCGTCAATGGATCCCAAACAGCCTACGGTAAGAATTACCGAAATACAATCGGAATTAACCTCTCCATGAATACGTAACAGTCGTGGCTCTTCATACCCATCAATTTGTTTTCTTTCGGATCGACACATCTTCTCAGATTTGACACATATCCGTCTGAAAATTTTAGGCCCTGGATCCACCGACAAAGTCTCACTTTATCCTCCTTGTCCAGCGAGAAAATTGACTTTGGCAGGAACTGTTTTCCATTCTGCTGTATCAAATATAAAGCAGGACGTTTGCATATTTCTTCTAAGTCCAACCTGGCCTTGGGATTGTCTTTCATTTTTCCCTTTACGTCCATCACAGTATTAATTATGTTACCAAACACATTCTTCTCAATATGTATGACATCAAGATTATGTCTGATCAGATTGGTACTCCAGTATGGTAGATCCCAGAATATGCTACTCTTTGTCCAGTTATGATCTCTACCAAATCTATCGCACTTGTACCCAGTTGTAGGATCTTCGATAGCACTTGGAAAATCTTTAATCTCCTCCTATATCGTGGCTCCGTACCACCTTGGCAGTGGATCACCCTTCTCTACAACGCCGGCACGGAATGCATTCATGTTCCTTCTGAACGGATGATCTTTTGGCAGAAATTACCGATGACAATCAAAGAAGCACGGTTTTCCTTCGTATTTCAAGCGGAAAGCCTTACTACGGTCCATGCAATATGGACATGAGAGACGGCCATGAGTGCTCCATCCAGATAACATTCCATAGGCCAGAAAGTCGTTGATGGTCCACATAAGGGTTGCCTTCATCTGAAAATTCTGCTTCCTGGAAACATCGTACGTGTTAGCGCCTACTTCCCATAACTGATTCAACTCATCTATCAAAGGCTGTAAGTACACGTCAATGTTCCTCTTGGGATTATTCAAACCAGGAATTATAACGGTTAGAAACATGTACAGAGTCTTCATGCACATCCAAGGCGGTAGGTTATTCAGAGTGACAATCACAGGCCAGCACGAATACTAGGATCCCGAAAGACCAAAAGGAGTAAAACCGTCAGAAGATAGTCCCAACCTGACATTACGCGAATCTGAAGCAAAATCAGGATACACTCGATCAAAGTACTTCAATGCTTCTCCATCGGATGGGTGATCCAACACTCCTTCAATCTGTTCTCGTATGTGCCAACTCATATTTTCGGCCGTCTCTTTCACCATAAATAATCTTTGCAACCGCGGCGTTAAAGGCAAGTAGTGCATTGAATCGGTCGATCTTCTTGCACCGGTAGATCTTCCTGTACTAGTTGTCTTATAGCGATCAGCACCACAAAATCTGCACACATCTGTGTCCTTGTCGTCTTTGTAGTATAGCATGCACCCATTGCGACAGGAATCAATTTTCTCGTATCCCATCCAGAGCGATCTCACCATCCTCTTAGACCGGTAGAAGTCTTTAGGCAACTTAGCACCCGCCGGTAAGATCTCTATAATCAACTCCAATACTAAGTTGTAGCATTCTTGCGACATGTTAAAATCTGACTTAATGCTCAACAGTCTTGTAACCACCTCCAACGGTGAATGATCCTTACAACTAGGATACAATGGAGTCCTTGCATTCTCCAGCAACTCCATGAACTGTGCAGTATCAGCGTTCGGTGCCTCCTCAGGTGCATCATGAACGAAACTAGGCCCCGCAGCGTCGAAAATCATGTTCACGCACCCGTCGTCGTATGCATGATTATCTGAAACAAAATTAGGTCCCGTTGCTTATACGGCTCAACATAAGGCTCCGGCTCTGATGCTAAAGGCACAAGTTCTCCGTGTGCGGTCCATTGATAGTAATTTGGCGTGAAATCCCTCGAGTACAAATGATATGTCACTTCCACTTCTGGATAACATTTCACGTTATGACATTTCACACACAGACACTAAATTTTGGTGCCGTCCATGTACTGAGGGAACGCCTTAGCAAACTGCAGAAACTGCTCTACTCCCGCTATGTATTCGTCCCGTACACCATACATATCATCAGGACGACGATTGTATATCCATGAACGATTTTGCAAGTAGTAATTCATATCCATTTGGAAATAATTCTGCAAAGATAGACACACATTATCCAATAGGCACAAATTCGTATATTATGTCTTATTATGGAACACACATTAGTAGCGGACAGTTACTAATAACAATGATATACAATCTTGGTCAAACTAGATTATACTAAGTCAAACAAGGTCAAGCTAAGTCAAACAAAGTCAAACAAGGTCAAACAAGGTCAAAGTAGGTCAAGGGTTGACCTATAGTCGACTTTGTCAACTCTTAGTCCAATCTAGGTCAGATGTTGACTCTACTTTGAATTTCAGTCAAAATAGTCAACCTTGGTCAAACAAGGTTAAATCTAAGTCAAATATCCTATTTCTAGTCATTACCTACCAAGGTACCCTTTACCTTATCGCTATTGGTATCCCAATACCAATACCTTATAATTCATATCTTACTAGGCCCTAACTAGCCCATACTAGCTAGCACACACCATTCAAGGCTATACAAGCCTAACCTTTAATTCAAGTACCAATAATGACCAAAGTCAACTCAAGCTATCTCATACACACAAGTAATATCTTGGTGTCATTTGTTTAGTCTTAAAAAATACAATCAACTAAAACTAGTACCAAGTAATGAGCAACAGTGAGTTACCAAAGCAAACTGATTAGACTAAAGAATGCCAATCAACTTGGAAAGATGGATACACTGTTGGCCATTTAACAAACATGAAGACAACAACAACAAAAAACATTGTTAAACAACAATCATCAATAATGAAACTAGAACACATTCTCTACATTCATCACAATCAAGAAACCCTTACACTACAAACCTCCATAGTTGTTCAGAGATCAAAGGATGTATCAGTATCAATCTAGACAGTCAAATCTCGAAAATGAAGATGGCAAACCTCAGATATAAGTACTCAAAAGTATTGGCAAACCTAATGAACTAATCATACCAAGAATTATGGATCGAAATAAGGTTTACAATATAATTGTGCATGCAAACCAAGATTTCCTCTATTATTCAAAACAAAGTGTCATTATTTTTTTCCTAGACCAAACATTATGTTTATCAATGGTGCTAACCTGTGTGTGGGTATGGGTGTATGGTACATGGCAGTTCAACAAATAGGTGTGGACAAGTATAGGCTAGTGTGTCAAGTGTGTGTGTTTGGATGTGATACCATTTTGTGTCAATGGAACAATGTGTGTGTGTAGAGTACATGGTGCATATAGATAGGGTGTATGTGATAGGTTTGCATATGTGTATAATGTATATGGGACTGTTCTCATTTTGTGTATGTGTCAAAAATAGTTTAGACATAGGTGTGTGTCAAAAATGGCCGTTAGCTACTAGGGTGTTGTGTAGTGGTACATATATGTGTGTGTGTATTTGTAACCTGGAAAACAGTATGTCAAATGAGGGTGTGTGTGTGTAGAGAGTGGACATGTAACAGGGAAAACAATGTGTTAACAGGGAAAAGCAGCTAGTGTAATGTATATAATGAAATTCAGTGTTCATGTGGATGTGTATGGTACATGTGAACTCAGTGGTGTGAGCCATTCTCAGGAAAATGGTTCCCAGGTTTGTGACAGTTCATTAACCCCAAACCAATCCAAAATTCATTTCAAAATCCCTATTTGTCCAATGCAAATCCTAACCATAGTAGCTAACACACAGGTGAAAGTATTTAACATGAAAGTTAATCATCAAAATTAGTTTGAGAACAAGGAATTAAAATTAGAATTTAAACTAACAGGACTGTTCAGTCTAAACAGCCGATTCCTATATTCGAATCCAATATAGGAGGAGGAGTATGTGTGTGTGTGTGTGTGTGTGTATGTGTGTGTGTGTCTGTGTCTGTGTGTGTGTGTGCGTCCGTGTCCGTGTATGTCCGTGTGTGTATGTGTGTGTCTGTGTCTGTGTTTGTGTCTGTGTGTGTGTGTCCGTGTGTGTCCGTGTGTGTGTGTGTGAGTGTGTGTGTGTGTGTCCGTGGGAGAGGAGGAGGAGGAGGAGGAGGAGGAGGAGTTAGGTTAGGGTTTACCTGACGAAGAGGAGGAGGAGCTCGAGGAGGAGGAGGAGCACGACGGGGTAGGGGTCGCCGGGGGGGGGGAGTCGCCGGAGGAAATCGCGGGGGGGGGGGGGGGGGGGGAGTCGCCGGAGGAGCTCAAGGAGGGGGAGAAAATTTAGAGAGGGGGGAAAAAATTTCGAGTGGGGGGAAAAAAGAGAACAGCGTGCCCTAAGTAAAATAGTTAGCGACGTCACCAGTCGACGTCGCTAACCGTCGCAAAAATTTTAATATATGCGACATATTTTAATAATATGTCGCTGGACGTCGCTATTCAGCGACGTAGTTTATGTAGTGTCGCTGAACGTCGCTATTCAGCGACGGTTTGCGACATTGATAGAAGGGAGTCGCTGTATTATATGTTTAGCGACAGAATTTTATTCCGTCGCTAAATAACGTCGCTAATAGAGCATATTTTAGTAGTGTTCTACCTGCGCCTGCACATGAAAACTGTGTGGGTGTCAGTACTCAACGGTACTGATGGAGTGAGCTCCTCACCCACCCATAAAAAATCGACACATTCACTTACTTTGTGCAGCTTAATCCCTTTTTTATTGTCTTTCTAGTCTTACCTTAGGATCAATTTTAGGACAAAGACGTCTTGGCCTATACTTAGCAACGCAATGATTGGGTTGTACTATAATCTATTCGTGGCTTCAATATATACATTCGAGGCAGTGCCTCGCCAAGTATAAACTCATACAAACTCGGTCGTGCCAAGACTTTCACTTACTTTATGTGCCTCTAGACCATTCTCGTGCCAATGACGTCAAGGGGACGACTCATGCTGGTCGTGCCACCAGACTTGATCGTGCCTTAAGATTAAGGCCGTGCCTCGTATATCAACAAGACTTAAGCAAACTTGCCTTACGGCCCTTCCTAACTTAACTCGAAACGATGCCACATTCATGCCGAAGCGCGTGTCCTTGCTATAGCCAAATCTTAGGCTCCAAAATCGTGAAACAACCGTACACACCCTAACCCGTACCGATTCAAGTTTAGCGCTTGCTACACTTATGCCTTATTAACCCAACTCGTAACTTGCTAGTACTCGACGCAATCCAAAGGCAGACACACGGATAGCCTCTCTTATGCCGACACATCTATATGAGTCGTCACTAGCAATGTCAAGCTATTCTGGATCTTTGCATACGATGACCATCCGTATGCGAGGTACGAGCTCCCATCGAATGACCCGCAGCCTATATTATAATGGTTCACTTCAATCGAGTTGTACCATCGATGAAGGTCGTACAATATCTGTAATTTCTTCTAGGCCGATACGAAACCGGCGCCCTGGGATCATTCGAGGAATTCACCTTGCGTGCAAGTTGTCCAATGACCATGCAAGACTCAACTCAATCTACCAAGCCCTTCCTTATTTTTGACCATGCTTTCCAACTTTTTATCGAGACTCCCAAGTAGCGGGACCGATCTCGGCGACAACCAGTCGTGTGGACTTCCTTATCGAGACTCCCAAGTAGCGGGACCGATCTCGTATACTTTCTTATTGAGACTCCCAAGTAGCAGGATTGATTTCGTGTGCTTCCCTATCGAGACTCCCAAATAGCGGGACCGATCTCGTGTGCTTCCTTATCGAGACTCCCAAGTAGCGGGACCGATCTCGTGTGCTTCCTTGTCGAGACTCCCAAGTTGCGGGACCTATCTCATGTACTTCCTTATCGAGACTCCCAAGTAGCGAGACCAATCTCGTGAACTTTTTTATCGAGACTCCCAAGTAGCGGGACCGATCTCGTGTGCCTTCTTTGACTGTGGCATGCTTCTTCTTAAAACAATCGTAGCTCGTGCCTTAGGCAGACCTTGTTCTCTAGGCGACACTATCGCTCAAGTCATATACTTTATATGATGAGCCTAATTCTCGTGGGACTATGTGACTTGACAACCGCAGATAACATGGGATAGTGCTTGCTATGACTTCGATAGCCCCGCAAAACTCTTGTCTAACTTATTCGAGCAACGACTTGACGAGCAAAGGCTACGCCAAGCTTTGCATCCTGGAAACGTGTCATGCATGCGTTCGACTTGAACAACCAACCTCTTTGGGTGCCTAGACTTGAGCCACAAGCCGTGCAGTATGACTTAAACTACGGGACAGGCGAAGGCTATGCCAAGCTTTGGACGACGGGACCATGCATGCTTTATCAAGCATTCATACGGGCGATGCCTATGACTTAGGCTAATTCCAGCGTTGTGGTAACTTAGCAACTTAGGCCAACTTCCTTCTCCCAAGCTACGGAAAGAGGACCGAGTGTTATTTTGAAAGCACGCTGAGCAGACTTCTAAATAGACCATGGGATCATTTTTCATGTTCTAACACGTTCCGACCCGTCGGAATTATTCCCTTAGCTATGTGGATGCGTCTCTTTTATTATCAAGCCTAACTTGTGCAAGTTGAAAACATACAATTTGTTATGTGAAGGCTAAGATGAGGCAAGTTCACCGAAACTATCCCACCTGAGCGAGGAGTCGCCTCGATCGAGCGGGTCTTCGAGCAGCCGTTGCAAGGCTAAGTCCGAACGCAGTTGGCGTTTCGATTCCTCTGATTGACTGAGCAGGACGGGGCACTATAGTGCACTCAGGGCCATTCTCGATCCTATAAAAGGGAAAGTTCTCCTCTGAAGAGTTGCTGTGTTCTTCTTGGAATCCTTCACTACCATACGAGATCCAAACTTTACTTCAAACGGTGATCGACCTTGTATAAGTTGGCTGCTGGTTGAGGCTTTTCTCGTTCATAGGAGCCATGTTCTCATAGAAGAACTCTGTCTAGAAGGAGCCATTGATGCCCTTAAGAAGTATGTAAATGTCCTCCTTAGGGAGTTCAACTCTAAGCGACGTCTGGAGGATCTTGGAGGTCTCGACGACCTGGGTCATGGGTGGATAGACAATTCGAAGAGCCACAGGTTGTTCTATGTTCTTTCCATTCAGGGCTTTGCGACCTGCTGTGCTCTTTGAAGGCTCGAGCCAATGAGTGCTTTAGGAAGCTACTTCCTTTGGCTGAGTGGCTGATATGCTTCTGGAAGGCTGCACCCATAAAAAGGTCAGAATATGCCTCGATGGAGGTCAATCTTCTGGCATGAAGAAGAAGGGCTGTACTTTGACGAAGACCGAATCCCTTGTAGACCCTTCTAGGCTCTGTCGAATCTGTACCAGATCCTTTGTAGACGAACATAATTAGTTCTTTTTGTGTAGTCTCGATGTGTCTGTACTAAACTTTGGTAGACGTGACACACAAGAAACTTCTTTCCATATCTTCTATTTTGTCTTTTTATCCTTGGGCTGAGCCTTTGTATCATCTGCTCTGTGGCGAAGGGATGTCATCACCTGAGATTTTTTATGCTTCTACAATTACAAATGCATATAACTTACCACCTAGGCTAGCAATTCTATTAAGTCTAAATAAATCCATATGCAATAATTTTAAAGGTCTAGTGGTACTTACAATATTCTTGGACTTAAAAGTGGATCAGATAGTTTTGTTCTTTTCGCATTCACTATATACCGTATCCTTCTTGAAGGTGATGTCCAGTAAGCCTTGTACCAATTTTTTTGTGGATAGTCTTGAAATTGTGTCCATATTTGCATGACCGAGTCGCATATGCCATAGTTGACCCTCTTCATTCTTGGCGATTAAGCATCTACCTGCTTTGTTAGCATCTTCAACAGATAAAAAAATATATATATTGTCTTCCCTAATACCTTCAAATATAGTACTACCATTTGAGCTATCAACTATAGTACATTTGTCTTTGACAAAGTTAAAACTATAACCATAGTCAACTAAATGGCTTATGCTGAGTATGTTATGTTTTAACTCGGTTACTAGACAAACATCTTTAATCATAGGATAGGGAGCCTTACCAATATTGTCGATACCTACTATATACCTGCAAACCCCCCCCCCCCCCTCAATTTTCAAGGGATTTTTTTTGCTTGAATAATATTTTTGGATTTTTACTATTTTTATATTAAAATAGTCTTAGTCATGCCTAAGTTTTCTTATGTAGGTTGACTAGATATGGCATGGCCAGTGCCTTCGTGTGCCATGACTCGCCAGTTAGTTGCAATCCCCCTAGTTTTACAAATTTTTATTTTCATTACGTATTGATAATATAGAGTATTAATTTTTCTTTAAATATAGAAGTTTAAAATTTCAAAAGTTTTTATATATAGATTTTTAAATATAATTTTTATTTATGTAATAAAATATTTTGAGTATGTAAGTATAAGAGTTTCTTTGTCAAAAATATTTACAAATATTTCATTTATATATTTTTAGGCTTAGGGGTTATTTCTATATATAGATTATAATTTAAATAATTAGAGTTTTATTATAAGATATATCTAATGTTTCTTTCTATAAATATGAAAAAAAGTGTTATTAATTATAGTATTTTATTTTAAATTATTTTTTATATTTTTTTGACGGAAGGATATATATTATGTGTGTGTGTGTGTGCGTGTGTGTCTATATATATATATATATATATATATATATATATATATATATATATATATATATATATATATATATATATATATATATAATATATATATGGGAGCGGATCAAAAGCCCCCCTTAGAAAACCCTCTAAAAACACCCATCATTCTAATTCGTAATTTTAATGTTAATATTAATGTTAATATTAATGTTAATATTAATGTTAATGTTAATATTAATTTTTTTTATTTTTTATATTAATGTTAATATTAATGTTAATATTAATGTTAATGTTAATGTTAATATTAATTTTAATGTTAAGTTTAATGTTAATTTTAGTATTTAATGTTAATATAAACATTAATATTAACATTAACATTAATATTAACATTAAATTACGGATTATAGTGAGGGGGATTTTTAGGGGATTTCTAAGGGGGGCTTTTGATCCACTTCCTATATATATATATATATATATATATATATATATATATATATATATATATATTTTTTTTTTTTTTTAAAACCAAGCGGCCGTGTCGGAGACACCCAGCCACCGCCTGGCCCGGGGGCCGTGGGCGAACCACCAAGCCGCCCCCGTGGGGGCTCGAACTCCGTCCGATGCCCCGGGTGCCAAAGGCCCTAACCGGTAGGCTACAAGGCCATTGGCGTATATATATATATATATATATATATATATATATATATATATATATATATATATATATATATATATATATATATATATATATATATATATTATATATATATTTTTTATTTTTTTTATTTATATATATATTTTTTGATCCGCTTTCTAAGAAATATATATATATATATATATATATATATATATATATATATATATATATATATATATATATATATATATATATAAAATATATATATATATATATATATATATATATATATATATATAAGATGGCTTGGGTGTGGCTTCCCCTTGAAGGAGCAGCCGAGCTCCTCGGGTTTCCCAATCCCCCTTTAGCTACGGCGGGTGGCCGGCCACCCCTGGGTTCCCCCTCACCAGCCGGGTTCCTTCCTCTTCCGCCGGGCTCCTTCGCCCTTTCGGCCCCCGGGCGCTTCCACCTTGGGAAGTCCTCCCCTCTCCCATGACCGGCGCTTGCCCGTCGTGCGACGGCGCCTTCCCTTCTCCCCCATTCCTCGGCACATAAGCCTCCCCCGGCGTCAGAGACACCGCCGTTGTCGGCGTACTCGGCCACCCCCGGCTCCTTCTCTCCTTGGTCCCCCACCGGTTCATCTGGGCGTCTCGCGTGCGGCGCAACCGAGTCCCGGCCAGGCCGGAGCCTCCTCCTCCGGCCCTGGCGCCTCCTCCTCCGGCCCAGGACCCTTCCGCCCAGGCCGCCGCCCTGGCAGCAGCCCTTTCCCGGGCGTTTCCTTCCCCCGCCTCGTTCTCTTCCCCGGCGCCTCCAGATGCCTCGGGCACGAAAGTCCTCCCGGAGCTCCCGTCCCCCGTCCCCCTCCCCTCTCCCACCGTAGCTCCCTTGCCGGCTCCTCCCGCAGCGGCTCTCCCCCGGAGCTCTCCCTCGCCGCGCATCCTCCCGCAGCGTATCCTCCCACCCCTGGTCCTCTTCCCTCTCCCGTCGTCCAGCCTGCCGCCGCGTTCCCCTCCTCGGCGGCGACATGAGCCTACTCCCTTCCTTTCGCCGCTGATTCCCTTCCTTCTCTCGTCGCCCAGCCCGCTGTCGCGTTCCTCTCCTCCTCGGCGGCGGCGGGGACTTACTGGCAAGACCCAGCCACCTTGCGGTGGTACTGGGTACGCCCCGGGGACCGTTGATCTCCCCGGCGACTCTCGGCGCCCCCGCCGCCTCCACCTCCGGCCCCAGCGGCTTCCTCCTGGCTGGGTGCGCCGGTCCGTCCTGCCCCCTCTGGAGTCAGGCGCTCCCTCTTTCCCCAGCGTCAGCCTCCCCTTCCGGCTGAGTACCCTCGTCGCGGCCTCTCTCCTCGCCGTGACCCTCTGCTCCCCGGCCGCCGCGGCCTCTTCCCTCTAGTCGCCTCCAGACCAAGCGGCTCCCTCCTGGCTGGGCTCGTCGGTCCGCCCTGCCTCGGGGGATGTGCCCCTCCCGGCGCCCGCTCGTGGAGAGGGGCGGTGGTGTGGTCTCCCCCCTCCAGTGGCGCCACCTCCTCCCCTCCCCCTCCGCGGCGTCGACACCCCGCAGCGGAGCCCCCTCCTCGCCGTGGCTCCCGCCGACGTGTCGCCCACCCCGCCCCCCTCTGGCTCGGGCTGGAGGTCCCTCAGGTCGCTCGCTCAGTTCTCGGTCCCCGTGCGACCTCCCCGCCGGAGCACTATCCGCCGTAGCTCCGCTCCCTCGGGCGATGCGCCGCCGTCTAGGGCCACGCGTTATCGTCTAGAAAAGTGCTCCCATCTCGGGCAGTGCGCTGGCCTACGCATGCTGGGTCCCTCAGCCTCGGGCAGTACCCTCTGCATTGGGATGCGTCCCCGAACCCCCTCATGATCAGCCATTTTTTCGCTTTCCCTCTTAGAATTTTTGTAACATTTCAAAATTACGGTTTTCGTAATTTCGAAATCTTTAGGCTTTTCGTCTCCCCGTTTTGAAATTTCGAAATTCTGATTTTCCGAAATTTTGATATTTCGAATTTCTTTCTTTCCTATTTCCTTCCTTGTTTATCGGGACCTTTTGTGTTTTTTTGTCCCGCACCAGTCTGTAATGCTCTCAGTGAGCCTCTTTCCATTTTCAATAAAAAAATTATATATATATATATATATATATATATATATATATATATATATATATATATATATATATATATATATATATATATAATTTTTTATTGAAAATGGAAAGATGCTCACTGAGAGCATTACAGTATATATATATATATATATATATATATATATATATATATATATATATATATATATATATATATATATATATATATATAGTCAATTTCTCGCGAGATTTTCAAAATCTCACGAGTTGAAAAATTTGAATCAGACCGCACATATATAGGAATTTTCGAGAATTTTGATCGATATGGAAATCGATAGAAACTTGATCAAATCAAACCCAGTTTTTTTCTATATACTCATAATCCTATTCTCCACCAGATCGATTCAAATCATGTTTAAAAACAACATAAATATGATTTAATTTCGAAATATAAATCCTAAAACACCTTGGGAGTATATATCTCGAAAATTCATCAAATCCTTCGAAAACCTTGCGTAGACTCCTTGTGATCGATCCCAGGCAACCCGCGACCCCTCGGTGACCTTCCCTACCGCCTGCACTGCTGCCACCACCACCGGATTGTCGCCAGACATGCCGGGCCGACTACGCAACAACAACACACAGAGCTATGCACAACAATAGAGTACCCAACTTCAGGGCGACTTTTCTCCTTCTCTGCTCGACCGTTTCTCGATCTAATTGCTCGGGTAAGTTACCAAAATAACCCCCTTTAATCTTGATCAAATAGAGTTTAGTAGTTCAAACTGTGCGCGTCGCAAATCGAGTTCCAAAATCGAGAAAAAACTGGATTTTCTGAATATAGAAACTCGATTCATCTAAAAATAATTTTTGAACCCCACTTGAATAGGAGTTGTAGAAAACCTAACCAAGTTTAAACCCATTTAAACAGTTTTATTTTTAGACATATAGTTTCTGTTTAATTTCAGTTCAAAAATCAGGAAAAAAAAGTTTTTAAAACTTAAAAAAATTTCGATACTGGGTTTGTCCTGACAAACCGGAGGACTCCATCGTAAATCGAGGGCATCGAAAGGTGCGTACAGACTTTTAGGACGTGTAGGCCTTGATGGAATTTGAATTGGTTGCGTGTGCGCGACGAATTCGACCCGTATCTGTTAAAGAACGTCGTATCAGCCTTTTTCGAAAATTTTCAATTACTTTGTGCACGTATGTTATCTCGAGACAAAACTTGTGCCATTAGGACCGTGTCATTTTTCTGGTCCTGTGAGCCAAGTTTGCTCCGAATCTGAGACAGTTGACCAGATCGCCGTTTTACGGGCCCCACGATCCGATTCAACGGGCAAATTTGTGCACAGCCCACCGGAATCCAACTTTGGAGATACGGTTGGGTTTGTATCAAAAAAATGAACTCCTAGACATATAGTTTGACGATATTAGAGATCGTAGAATTTGGCACGCATTTTGGTACAAAACAGGTCCAACGGCGGACATCGTTTTGATCCGAAATTATGACATCGTTTTGATCCAAAATTATGATTTTGCCCCTGTGTCCAGAATTAGACTTTTGGGTAGGCATTTCAGGATATTTCTTTTATTTTAAAAACATTGGTAATATTTGTTTCAGCATCCGAGGACATTTGCGGAAGTTCCATCCATGCAGCTTTTTCTAACTTGTTGATTTTTGCTACTAGACGTCGTCAAAATACCCAACAACCACCAGGCAAGTATACCTTGCTATATTTACTGTCATATCGTTTATTTTCAATATTTATTTATTTTTTGCATATTTGTTAGTTTCTTATGTTATAAACTGTGCGTCCAGGTCATACTTGGGTGCAAGCGACTCCATTAGTCATTTTTTGTTGTTTTGTTTTAGTTGATGCATGTTGACTTTGTTTTAGCCGACTACCTTATGATTGTGGGATATCTTTATATATCCTTTGGCCATGATACTCTCACTACACGGTTTGAGACATTTTTCTAGGGGCACGACTTGTATATTTACTAGCCATCTCTATGTAAGAAGTCGTGTGACGGATAGATGATCGTAACTGCTATGATTAGGGTATAGAGACTCAAGCAGTTACAAAACTGGACAGGTTATAGACAGGATTTGGTCAGTGTAGGAAATCTTAGCGGAGGATAATCACTAGGGCGTATAAAAAGCCAAACAGGTAAACCATAGGCTCTAGATGGAACTATGGCGAGATATATTTGCAGATACCCTCTGACGTTTTGAACCTTACGACCGGATACAGATGACTGGATGATAGTACATGTACACATAGCCTAAATTCCACCCATGTATGTGAAAGTTGTCCTCTAATTGTATGATGGACGGCTAGCTTACCCTTTTGCATATTTGTGTCTAGGATAGTCTTTGCATATTATTATCTATTCTGACAGTTCATATAGCATGGTATTATGTATCTTGTTACGTCCCTCTGAAGACCTGGCAATCTCTCCAAGTGTATATTTTCGTGACTTTCTGCAAGTATTCTAGCTAAGACCGTGGTCTTCTCTATTCCATTGAGGATGACTCGTTCTTCGATCGTTCTTGCTACTTTTGACATATCCTTTTATTTGTCATGTATTACTTCTGTTTTAAATAGTTGGTAGTAGATTTGTCTCCGCCCAACGAACTTGTAAAATAAAAATTCATAGTTGATTTATGATCTTTTATTCTTTATTTTCTGGATGAGATTAGTTTACTATGGTTAAACTTCATTTAGAGCTTACGTATATTTATTATACGGCTGGCATGTTTATGTACCTAGTCCTACGTATTTTGGGATTAGGACGTTATAATACCCTTTAAGATTGTTACCAAAGGAGACTTATCCTTCTTTCTTTTTCGACAGTGTTGCGAATAATGAAGCGTCATCGATCATGTTCCATGAGCAACCGATGTCGAGGATCCATTTGCTTCTAGGATACGTAGGATGTTCCACCTACAAGAGAATTTACAGATAAACTTTTGGTACCCATTTCTTGTAGGGTCTTGAAATGTTAGTCTTTGGTATCCATACAGGAGAGATATGACCAATGGTGCCACGATTATGACATCTAGCATGTTGAGTGCTAGATGTAGTGTGTTGTGCATGATTGGTAAGTCTTAGTCTTTTAGTTAGATATTTGTTATAAAATGTATTCCTATTAGCCTTCTTGGGCAAAGATTTGGTTGGGTTTGGTCTAACAGTGTTGGGTTTGACAGTGTTCCGGTGTTTCATTAAGTTACACATGTTAGGATAGGAAGCAGCAACCTCAGACTATTTTTCTAACCTAATTTCTAACTTTTCGGAAGTGTCATATAGTGTATTGTAGTCAACAGTGAGTGCATCATTTCTGACTAGTGCTTGCTGAAGACTCTTTTTCTCTTTAAGTAAGTCTTCCTCTAATTTGGTAATAGTCTTGTCTTTCTCTTCGGATAGTCTTATGGTCTCGTGTAATTACAACTTAACAGAAGAAAGCACATGTACCTCAATAGAATTAGCATTACTTCTAACCTCAGCTAGTAGGTCGGTAAGTCTTCCCATTTCACCTATGTACTCTTTGAGTACATTCTTAGAGTTTTGGTATTTGCTACGCAGTTTTCTGTAGTCACCTAAGAGGTCACTAAAGGCTTCACCTAACTGTTCAAAAGTAAAATTGTCATATGTATCAAACATGGGGTTAGTGTTTACCTGATCATATGCCATTAAGCATACATTTGCAACTTCATCTGATTGTTCATCTTTTGAGTCGCTAGCTTCGCTTTCATGCCATATGCTTGTGTTAGCATACCTTCTGGATGTTGATTTCTCAAGGTAACCCTTTTCATACTTGTTACTTTTTCTGGTTGACGATGATGATGTCGAACAATCCTTTTTGATGTGTCCTTTCTTCTTGCAATCGTAGCGGATTGGATCTTCTTCATTTTTGCTATTGTGCTCTTTTGTTCTTCTATTGAATTTCATAAACTTCTTGAACTTTCTTACTTGGAGAGTTTGATCTTCATAGTCATAGTCACTATCGTCAGAATCATCTTCGACATATCTTTTGTGTTGAGCTTTGAGGGCGATCGACTTCTCCTTTGATGCAACTTCTTCAAAGTCTTGAAATTCCAGCTCGTGAGTGAGTAACTTACCCATGAGTGTTTCAAGAGACATAGTAGTGAGGTCGTTTCCTTCAATAATTGCAGTAGCATTTGGAATCCAGTTCTTCATGAGAGCTCTTAGAAGTTTGCGAATCTTCTCATGGTTACTGTATTCCTTGCCTAGAGAAGACAAAGGGTTTATAATATCCAAAAATCTTGTAAACATCTGAGTGACAGATTTGTTTGGCTTCATCTTGAACGCCTCATACTCCTGAGTAACTCGACTGATCTTTCACTTATTGACTTGTGTCGTGCCTTCGTGAGTAACTTTGAAAAGTTTTCATACGTCATTGGATGTTGTGCATATAGACACCCTGTTAAATTTAGTCCTGTCTAAGACACAAAATAAAGCGTTAATGGCACATGTGTCAAGACTGGCCTATTTCTTTTCAGCATCAGTATACTTGTCATGGGGTTTCTTAACCAACTCTCCATCAAGAAGAATATGAGGAGGCTTTTTGTAGCAATCAATCACAATAGACCATAAGTCAAAATTTAGAGATTTCAAAAAAAACTCATACTTGTTTCCAGTATGTGTAATTTGTACCATCAAACAGTGGATGTCTATTTGTGATCTGGCCTTCACTTGTGAATTTCACAGTTGCCATGTGTGTGATCTATATAACAATAATATAGATGAGAATATAACAATAGTATAGATGAGAATACAATAACAGTGTTATCTTGTTTTACCTGTATAACCCGCTCTGATACCAATTGTAGGAACAAAATGTAAAGCACTATATTCTTGAGGGGGGTGAGAGTAGGCAGCTGAAAATTAGCTATTTAAAAATCGTTAGCGACAAGATCACAGAATATATATATCACAGATATGTAAATAAAAAGTAGAGTGCAAAGAGCAAACTCAAACACAAGGATGTATACTAGTTTTCTTCTTGTAAAAACTAGTCCAGTCGGAAGAACTCTAGCTTCCAGTTAAAATCCACTATTGAAAAACTTCACAAGTTTTTATGTAAAGTTCTTACAACTTCTACAATGCAAGCTTCGATCCGAATTACTCGACCAACTTCAATTGTGAAGTATCTTTCTTCAATCAAGCCTCTGATTACAATCACCCTGAAACTTCTAGACCTTACCGCACTAGCAAATCGACTAGAGGATTGTAACTGGCTTGGAATTTGAAAATGAAAGAGCTTAGAACACTTCGGAATACCATTATAGGCTTGAGAAAGAAGAGAAGAGAGAGTGTGTTGAAATGATGGAAATTCTTCTCTATTTATAGGTTTTCCAAAGACAGAATTTGGGCAGAATTCTTTGAGAGAATCTCGACAAATTGCCGTAGCATCCATAACTGTGGGGAGACCAAGTTCAAAATCCAACGGACCACTAACCGAACTCGGGCCAAATTCCCTTGGTGTTCTGTTAGGGTTTTGTAAATTAGTTTTTGGCTTTTTGAAAAGTCATGCAGTTAGGAGCTTTTGTAAATAGGTTTATTTTCAAAATAAGGATATATTGAAAACATTTTGGGTAGCCTATTTTCCAGTACGACTCGGTCTACATCGTATTCCTGAACTCAATAAATTATGAAAATTATATTGATAAAGAAAATATAGACTCAGTGGAAACAGGCTTCAAGTCTTGAACAGTAGCAGTAGCAGTTCTCAGCAGTTGTCCAAGTAGCCCTTATATTGAGACAAGGTTAGATCAATTATTGAAATTAGGTTAGACCATAACCAATAGGCCAACATGAAAAATGCCGGATCCTCATCGCCTTCCTCGTCGGAGCTAGCCACGACCTCGTCGATCCACCAGAGCTCAGATCTGCACCGCTTCGTCGTCGGGAGGCCAGATCTCCTTGCCTCACCACTGAATCGAGTCATTGACCGCCGCTATGTGAGTCTTCCCCGCCTCCAGTTCTTCTCATTTTCGTTTTTCTCCACCTTCTTCTTCCTTATTCCTTTTTTATTGTTGACGTCGACTAATTCCAGACTACGTCGCCAGTCACCAGAGTCGCCAAGAGACGTCCACCCTTAGATCTCTCCACTATAAAGCTTTTCGACTGCTATGTTGAGGTCTTTCCTAGAACATTGGGATGTTTTGTCGATCACAATTGGCTGCTACCTCCTACGTTTACATCTTGATTCCACTTCGGCTTGCGATCCAACTCTTCCTCTACTGCTTGTGCGACCTTTAAGATCTTCTCATAGGTGGTGGCTCGACTAGTGGTGATGGTTAGGCGAATCTCATGACATAATCCCTTCCCAAATCGTTGGGCCTTGCTTTCAGAGGTAATGAACATGCTCTCTGTGAAGCGGCTGAGGCAAGAAAACTTCGAGGTGTACTTATTGACGGTGAGGTTTTTCTGCTCCAGACTGTCGAATTGACTCACTAACGCCTCTTGAGCCACGTCAGGATGGAACTTCTTCTTGAATAGCTGCTTGAACTCCTCCTAAGTTATATCTGGTGCAAAAAGTCAAGGCTCATCTCTACACCACGTCCGAACGATGTCGAAAAGCTGTATGCTGGCTGACTTGATCTTCACGTACTCAGGCTATCCCAAAAATTGCTCCACGTTCTCTAACCACTCATCAGCATAGAGAATCCCCTCTGTCCCATAGAATTCCTTGGGCCTGAGGTCCATGAAGTCCTTGGAAGTTCTACGATGCAGTCGAAGGGCATCTCTAGTCTAAAGAGCCTCTTTCAAGGTGTCGCGGAAGATATTGGCCTGCTCCGTCTGGGAAGTGATGAGCTATTGGAAGATCCCAAGAAGTAGAGCGTTGTCCAGCACAAGTGCTGGAGGCAGAACATAAGCTTGTGGTAGAGTCTGTTGAGAAAACTTCGGGGTGGTGGAATGTCGTCTTCGTGGAATCTTGAGGCCTGCGGTTGTGATGTCTCGTCCAAATAAGTAAAGTGGGCTCCATGTGTTAGTGGGGTCCCATTCGTGGAAGATTCGCCTATAGTTGATGGGGTATTCAGGGAGCGGTATTCCTGTCTTGAGAATCCATTTAACTGTTGTCAACCCCTTGACCAATTTTTTTTTCTATTTATTAAATGTTTATCATTCTTTATTTGTCTCATATATTTGTCATGTCTTATTTTTATTTTAATTGCAATAAGGGACCAAGAGATAATATAGGAATTAGCAAGGACTTTTGTGCAAATTTCCTCATTCAAATTTTCTTTTCGAACTTACACCCAGGAAAACACTCCCTAAACCATACGACACTGCTGTAGCAGTTGATAAACCTTGATTTGGATTTGATCTCCAATGGCAGGTTCGAAAATCCTATTCAAATCCTTCTTCCTTATATATTAACCCTATTTTAACTGTTGTTTAAATTTAAACCTGGCCGACTCCCAAACCTTACAGTACTCGGAATAAGATTCATCAAAATCTTACTAGCAAATCGAGCATGTCCCTATTTTCGTAGATGAATGCAATCCTATTTAGCAAATTGATCCTATCTAAATTCTCCTATATATATATATATATATATATATATATATATATATATATATATATAACAAAAAAAAATATATATATATATATAACATGATTCCCGAACCCTAGAACTTCCCATCTCCCAGAAGTTCAATTGCTTGGCAAGGACCAACGAGCAGTCGAGAAGCCAGAACGGAGTTTGGGGTTCTCAAATACAGGTAACCCCTTCGTGCAGTGTCATATCAATTCCTTTAGTTTGTTCATAACTCAATAAGAATTTAAGACACTCGATAAATTATCTATGAGAAATTGGGTAATTAAGAGTTGGTGAGTTGTGTAGCAATAGGTAATAGAGAAGGATAATTGTTATTAATTGATATCAGTCTGGACATGGAAAATAGACTGATAGCTGGGTACGAGAAAATAAACGAGGGAGGTGTCTAGATACATGTGTACCCGAGGGTACCATGACTATGTATCAGGAAATAGTAATGATGAGTATGCAGGGAGCCTTGAGTACCAGAGTCCATATGATAGGAAAGGGGGGTACCTACCTAACCTACCTGTGATGATCTATGCAGTCCAAACGTTTGACCACTGTACCCTATCTACCTATGAGCCTGAACTTGGGTTACTTCTATTACTTATTTTTTTTGTGTAACCATTGCAACAGAACCTAACCCCAATTCCATGGCAATCAGCTATCAAGTGGACGCCTATGTTGTTCGACATAATCGAGTTTAAATTGTCTTGGGATATTCCCTGGTCATCTTAGCATTAACTTGTGATAGTTCACACAGAGTATCAGTGGATAGATATTCATGGGACATGTTGCTATCCCTATCTAGTAGCATAACAAGTATAAGGGTGATAGTTGCACATAATACCCTGCATGCATAGCAGGGACATGATTTTCTTGTACCAGTAGACATTACCAGTGTATCTGTTACACAGGGCACTCAAGGGTCATTTATTACTGATATAAGTTCTTATATCAGTTGGCACATTCCTTGATTTAATGGCAACAGTACCTAGTATGCAGGGCACTCAAGTGTACCTATTCGGTAGGGAACATTGTATGTGCCACAGGGTTCAGTCTTGGTGAAGTAACCCAAACTTGGTAGAACGTGGGATGAAGGTTTTGTACTCACTTTGATTTTCCTTTAGAAACTGGAACTGTCACCAGGCCTATCAAGCCATAGGAGCCAAGGTTCAGGTTTCAGTATCAGCAAGGGACCCTTGGGTTTCGAGTATCATGATGAGGATGTGTGGGTATTATCTTTTGTTTGTAAGTTATAAGGTTTAGAGTTGGATTATAAGGTAGGAATTGTAGTCCTGTTCCATAATACTGCACACAAATCAAGCTATGTTAAAGTACCCTGGTTCAATTAGTGAAGGGGGTGCTATCCAAGATACAGGGGATCTTGTAAATCCTTACTTGCCAAGGAGGTCAGTTGTGCTTTGAAATTTCCTTTGCATACATTACATGATACCTTGTTCTTCAGGAGTGTATGCAAGTCAGTAGTAGGATAACCATGGGTGTTGAACCTCAATATCCTGAGGGTACTATATATCCAAAGATTGTTGAGGGACTACAAGCTCTGTAATGACGGGTTTCCTTGTAGGTCCAACAATTGGTAATAGGAGTTGAAGTATCACGGTTGAACCAAGTAGGGGATAATTCATTGTACATAGGAACAAAGGGTTGTTTGTTATCATAGATAAAGAGAACTCTGTCTGACTGGTATAAGCATGTATAGACAGGTGTGCACATATGGTCTGGGCAGTTGATGATATGTACTACTGGTCACATATTGGGACTCGAGTACATTGTCCATCCTTCCTTCCAACTATCAGTAGCAGGATGAAGCTGCAGGGGATTATGTTATTCTTAAACAACAGTAGAGAGTTGTCATCTCTGTGTTTGGTTTAAGATACATTATGGTCTTATTTGGGTTTAGATGTATCCTATAGTTATACTGTAGTTAAATTTAGTTCACTGCATTTTTGTATCCTAGAGTTTAGTTCAGTCTCTGAACTGAATGCATTCATTTTAACTAAATTTAGTTCACTGCATTCATTTAAATATTGGCCATTTGGTATCAGATTGATGTATCAGTCTATATATGACAACCCCATTTGTTTCAGTCCATTCTTCCTATATAGCCTATTGTCATCTCAGTCCTAGTATCCATACAAGTTCGATCCTATAGGTAGCCCTGTCCCAAATCATACATTAGCAGCCATCATGCATTGTTATACCCATATTGTTTAGTCCATATTCAGTCATCTGTTGGTTGGGGGACATCAGTAATAAGAAATGGTGTCTTAGACTGTGGTGATTAATACGAGTAGTATAGGTATGGGAAGTTGCAAGTTGTAACTAGCATTAAGAAAGATTTGAGAGAACTAGTCCTGCCTCCAGATGAGTGAGTTAAGGGTTGGCACAGGTAATTCTCAGCATTAAGTAAGATGAAACTGCTAGGCATATTTTGTATAAGGTTTAGTGGTTGTTTTATTGCCAACTGAGTCATTTAGTTAATGGCGTGATGGATTATTTCAAGAAGTAGTATGAGCATCCTTAGGGTTATACAAGATCCAGGATTAGTTGGTAGAATATGAGGTTGTAGCTTTCACAATCACAAGATATAAGGGAAGGCACTAGATAAGAACTAAATAACTTCGATAACCAAGGAAATCAAGTTAACTTAGGAATGACCTAGAAATCTCATGAATTAATAAACTAGTAGCACTCTTAAAACACTGTGTATGGATTCCATGAAATTCATAAACAGGTTATTTGGATCTCCATACGGGTTGTAATCCGTGACAGTATCGCAGGACCTAAGGCAAGTATACCTAGGCTTTCTATGCAGCTTTATTTACATTCACTGTCTTTTTATTGTTATCCAGTTTTTCTCATATTATTGACATGTATCTTTACTATCCTACTTATATATTTGTATCATTGCTTTGTAGACCGTGTTCACAGTTAGCTTTGTATCTTATTGGTCGTGTTCACTTGTGCCTTGATTGATTCGTGCCATGGGTCGAGAAATCGTGAACTGAACTGCTTTTACTCTATGTCTTGAAATCTTGTAGCTAACCTGCGAGTCCACATTAGGGGCAAGGGTTAGTAGTTATCCATGCCTTATGTTAACCTGCGAGTCCACACTAGGGACGAGGGTTAGTAGTTATTGGTCCACACCTGCGAGCCCACACTAGGGACGAGGGTGATGCTAACCTACAAGTCCACACTAGGGACGAGGGTTAGTAGTATATGGTTCACACCTACGAGTCCACACTAGGGACGAGGGTGATGCTAGCCTGCGAGTCCACACTAGGCACGAGGGCTAGTAGTTGTTCAAACCTGCGAGTCTATACTAGGGACGAGGGTTTGAGTATTCGATTTGGCTATCCGTTGACATCGTGATATTGTGTCCTCTTATTCTTCTCCAACAGTTCATATGTGTGTAGACAGTGTACAGATTCGTGTTTTATTCATTGCTTAGTTATACTTGTTTATTCTGTATTTTCTCCATGCATAATAAACTGTTAGAAAGGCTCATTTTTATGTATCTCGCTAGTCCTCTGAGGACCTGATGATCTCTTCAGGTTTAGTGAGTGCATGGAGTAGCTATTAGTTCTGGATGGCAGACGGGATGATACGCTTGCAGGATTCAGGTATCGTATTGCATTTATTATCAGCTCGTGCTTTCATACCTTATCATGAGATATCCTGTTTCCTGATTCAGTTTTAGACTCTTATTACTTTCTTAGAGTCTTATCGGACATATATGCAAGTGGGCTGCAGACCACGACCCATACTTGTTTATTTCTTATTTATTATTCTTATTGTGGATTAAGATAAAGTTTTGCCTTGCCTTGATTGGACCCATTGCCATAGCCATGACAGCGTTTACATATTCGAGTCGGACTGGAGTCCGTTTGATACAGCTGGCTTGGTCATATGCTTACATCCAAAAAGAGGGTACGGGTCGTGACAAGTTTTTTTGGTGGCCCATGCAGGTCAGAGCATATCGTATCGGTTACGTAACTGTACTGATACGAGCCTACGACTATGACTAAACCTTAGATATCTCAATCCACTCTGCCTTGAAAATTTTCTTAGAAATTTTTACCGTCCTTGAAACTTCTATTGTTGTCGGTTATTCTTCCTTGCCTTTCCGTACCATTGATCCTCGTCCCTTCCTAATTCGCGGTGACGAATGATCGTGTTGTCTAAACCAACACTTGTCTCAAAATTGTCCGAAGAGGAATGCAAGTGCCCCACCACTACCAACCGCAGAAGGAGGGCGAGCCTTTGCCATGATCACGGAAGATGCGGCTACACCATGAGGAGCAAATGACGGAAATTTTTAGTAGATTATAGCAAAAACATTATAAGTAGGCATTATGTTTGACTTTGATTTGCGAGTATCCGCAATAATTTGATAGCAGTGGAGTTAGACTTTTTCATTCTAATAGATTACAGCTCCTTAAATTTTGAGGACGAAATTTGTTTAAGGGGGGTAGAGTTGTCAACCCCTTGACCATTTTTTTTTCTATTTATTAAATATTTATCATTCTTTATTTGTCTCATATATTTGTCATGTCTTATTTTTATTTTAATTGCAATAAGGGACCAAGAGATAATATAGGAATTAGCAAGGACTTTTGTGCAAATTTCCTCATTCAAATTTTCTTTTCAAACTTACACCCAGGAAAACTCTCCCCAAACCATACGACACTGCTGTAGTAGTTGATAAACCTTGATTAGGATTTGATCTCCAATGGCAGGTTCGTAATTCCTATTCAAATCCTTCTTCCTTATCTATTAACCCTATTTTAACTGTTGTTTAAATTTAAACCTGGCTGACTCCCAAACCTCACAGTACTCGGAATAAGATTCATCTAAATCTTACTAGCAAATCAAGCATATCCCTATTTTCGTAGATGAATGCAATCCTATTTAGCAAATCGATCCTATCTAAATTCTCCAATATATATATATATATATATATATATATATATATATATATATATATATATAGCATGATTCCCGAACCCTAGAACTTCCCATCTCCCAGAAGTTCAATTGCTTGGCAAGGACCAACGAGCAGTCGAGAAGCTAGAGTGGAGTTTGGGGTTCTCAAACACAGGTTACCCCTTCGTGCAGTGTCATATCAATTCCTTTAGTTTGTTCATAACTTAATAAGGATTTAAGACACTCGATAAATTGTCTATGAGGAATTGGGTAATTAAGAGTTGGTGAGTGGTGTACCAAAAGGTAATAGAGAAGGATAATTGTTATTGATTGATATCAGTCTGGACATGGGCCATAGACTGATAGCTGGGTACGAGAAAATAAACGAGGGAGGTGTCTAGATACATGTGTACCTGAGGGCACCATGACTATGTATCAGGAAATAGTAATGATGAGCATGCATGGAGCCTTGAGTACCAGAGTCCATACGATAGGAAAGGGGGGGGTACCTACCTAACCTACCAGTGATGATCTATGCAGTCCAAACGGTTGACCACTGCACCCTATCTACCTATGAGCCTGAACTTGGGTTACTTCTATTACTTGTTTTTTTTGTGTAACCATTGCAACGGAACCTAACCCCAATTCCATGGCAATCAACTATCAAGTGGACGCCTATGCTGTTCGACATAATCGAGTTTAAATTGTCTTGGGATATTCTTTGGTCATCTTAGCATTAACTTGTGATAGTTCACGCAGAGTATCAGTGGATAGATATTCATGGGACAGGTTGCTATCCCTATCTAGTAGCATAACAAGTATAAGGGTGATAGTTGCACATAATACCCTGCACGCATAGCAGGGACATGATTTTCTTGTACCAGTAGACATTACCAGTGTATCTGTTATGCAGGGCACTCAAGGGTCGTTTATCACTGATATAAGTTCTTATATCAGTTGGCACATTCCTTGATTTAATGGCAACAGTACCAAGTATGCAGGGCACTCAAGTGTACCTATTCGGTAGGAAACAGTGTGTGTGCCACAGGGTTCAGTCTTGGTGAAGTAACCCAAACTTGGTAGAACGTGGGATAAAGGTTTTGTACTCACATTGATTTTCTTTTAGAAACTGGAACTGTCACCAGGCCTATCAAGCCATAGGAGCCAAGGTTCAGGTTTCAGTATCAGCAAGGGACCCCTGGGTTTCGAGTATCAGGATGAGGATGTGTGGGTGTTCTCTTTTATTTGTAAGTTATAAGGTTTAGAGTTGGATTAGAAGGTAGGAATTGTAGTCCTGTTCCATAATAGTGCACACAAATCAAGCTATGTTGTAGTACCCTGGTTCAATTAGTGAAGGGTGGCTATCCAAGATGCAGGGGATCTTGTAAATCCCTACTTGCCAAGGAGGTCAGTTGTGCTTTAAAATTTCCTTTACATACATTACATGATACCTTGTTCTTCAGGAGTGTATGAAAGTCAGTAGCAGGATAACCATGGGTGTTGAACCTCAATATCCTGATGGTACTATATATCCAAAGATTGTTGAGGGACTACGAGCTCTGTAATGATGGGTTTCCTTGTAGGTACAACAATTGGTAATAGGAGTTGAAGTATCACGGTTGAACCAAGTAGGGGTTAATTCATTGTACATAGGAACAAAGGGTTGTTTGTTATCATAGATAAAGAGAACTCTGTCTGACTGGTATAAGCATGTATAGACAGCTGTGCACATATGGTCTGGGCAGTTGGTGATGTGTACTACTAGTCACATATTGGGACTCGAGTACATTGTCCATCCTCTCTTCCAACTATCAGTAGCAGGGTAAAGCTGCAGGGGATTACGTTATTCTTAAACAACAGTAGAGAGTTGTCATCTTTGTGTTTGGTTTAAGATACATTATGGTCTTATTTAGGTTTAGATGTATCCTATAGTTATACTGTAGTTAAATTTAGTTCACTGCATTTTTGTATCCTAGAGTTTAGTTCAGTCTCTGAACTGAATGCATTCATTTTAACTAAATTCAGTTCACTGCATTCATTTAAATATTGGCCATTTGGTATCAGATTGATGTATCAGTCTATATATGACAACCCCATTTGTTTTAGTCCATTCTTCCTATATAGCCTACTGTCATCTCAATCCTAGTATCCATACAAGTTCGATCCTATAGGTAGCCCTGTCACAAATCGTACATTAGCAGCCATCATGCATTGTTATACCCATATGGTTTAGTCCATATTCAGTTATCTATTGGTTGGGGGACATCAGTAATAAGAAATGGTGTCTTAGACTGTGGTGATTAATACGATTAGTACAGGTATAGGAAGTTGCAAGTTGTAACTAGCATTAAAGAAGATTTGAGAGAACTCTTCCTGCCTCCAGATGAGTGAGTTAAGGGTTGGCATAGGTAATTCTCAGCATTAAGTAAGATGAAACTGCTAGGCATATTATGTATAAGGTTTAGTGGTTGTTTTATTGCCAACTGAGTCATTTAGTTAATGGCGTGATGGATTATTTCAAGAAGCAGTACGAGGATCCTTAGGGTTATACAAGATCCAGGGTTAGTTGGTAGAATATGAGGTTGTAGCTTTCACAATCACAAGATATAAGGGAAGGCACTAGATAAGAACTAAGTAACTTAGATAACCAAGGAAATCAAGTTAACTTACGAATGACCTAGAAATATCATGAATTAATAAACTAGTTGCACTCTTAAAATACTGTGTATTGAATCCATAAAATTCATAAACAGGTTATTTGGATCTCCATACGGGTTGTAATCTGTGACAACAGCGCAGGACCTAAGACAAGTATACCTTGCCTTTCTACACAGCTTTATATACATGCACTGTTTTTTTATTATTATCCAGTTTTTCTTATATTATTGACATGTATCTTTACTATCCTACTTATATATTTGTATCATTGCTTTGTAGACCGTGTTCACAATTAGCTTTGTGTCTTATTGGTCGTGTTCACTTGTGCCTTGATTGAGTCGTGCCATGGGTCGAGAAGTCGTAAACTGAACTGCTTTTACTCTGTGTCTTGAAATCTTGAAGCTAACATTCGAGTCCACATTAGGGGCAAGGGTTAGTAGTTATCCGTGTCTTAAGCTAACCTATAAGTCCACACTAGGGACGAGGGTTAGTAGTTATTGGTCCACACCTACGAGCCCACACTAGGGACGAGGGTGATGCTAACCTGCGAGTCCACACTAGGGACGAGGGTTAGTAGTATATGGTTCACACCTGCGAGTCCACACTAGGGATGAGGGTGATGCTAGCCTGCGAGTCCATACTAGGGACGAGGGCTAGTAGTTGTTCAAACCTGCGAGTCCACACTATGGAAGAGGGTTTGTGTATTTGATTTGGCCATCCGTTGACATCGTGATATCGTGTCTTCTTGTTCTTCTCTAGCAGTTCATATGTGTGTAGACAGTGTACAGATTCATGTTTTATTCATTACTTAATTTTACTTGTTTATTCTGTATTTTTCCCATGCATAATAAACTGTTAGAAAGGCTCGTTTTTATGTATCTTGCTAGTCCTCTGAGGACCTGATGATCTCTTCCGGTTTAGTGATTGCATGGAGTAGCTATTAGTTCTGGATGGCGGATGGGATGATACGCTTACGGGATTCAGGTATCGTATTACATTTATTATCAGCTCGTGCTTTCATACCTTATCATGAGATATCATGTTTCCTGATTCAGTTTTAGACTCTTGTTACTTTCTTAGAGTCTTATCGGACATATATGCTAGTGGGCTGCAGACCACGACCCATACTTGTTCATTTCTTGTTTATTATTCTTATTGTGGATTGAGATAAAGTTTTGCCTTGCCTTCATTGGACCCATTGCCATAGCCGTGACAGCGTTTACGTATTCGAGTCGGACTGGAGTCCGTTTGATACGTAGCTGGCTTGCTCACGTCCTTGCATCCGAAAAGCGGGTACTCGTCGTGACGAGTTTTTTTGGTGGCCCATGCAGGTCAGAGTATATCGTATCGGTTACGTAACTATACTGATACGAGCCTACAACTATGACTAAACCTTAGATATCTCAATCCACTCTGTCTTGAAAATTTTCTTAAAAATTTTTACCGTCCTTGAAACTTCTATTGTTGTCGGTTATTCTTCCTTGCCTTTCCGTACCATTGATCCTCGTCCCTTCCTAATTTGCGGTGACGAATGATCGTGTTGTCTAAACCAACACTTGTCTCGAAATTGTCCGAAGAGGAACGCAAGTGCCCCACCACTACCAACCGCAGAAGGAGGGCGAGCCTTTGCCATGATCACGGAAGATGCGGCTACACCATGAGGAGCAAATAACAAAAATTTTCAGTAGATTATAGCAAAAACATTATAAGTAGGCATTATGTTTGACTTTGATTTACGAGTATCCGCAATAATTTGATAGCAGTGGAGTTAGACTTTTTCATTCTAATAGATTACAGCTCCTTAAATTTCGAGGACGAAATTTGTTTAAGGGGGGTAGAGTTGTCAACCCCTTGACCAATTTTTTTTCTATTTACTAAATTTTTATCATTCTTTATTTGTCTCATATATTTGTCATGTCTTATTTTTATTTTAATTGCAATAAGGGACCAAGAGATAATATAGGAATTAGCAAGGACTTTTGTGCAAATTTTCTCATTCAAATTTTCTTTTCAAACTTACACCCAGGAAAACTCTCCCCAAAGCGGGTGCGGGTCGTGACAACTGTAACAAAAGAAAACATTTAGCCGCTGAAGTATTTCAAGCAGGATGCAAGTCAAGGATTCAATAAAATCAAGGATAGAGATCAATTGCATGTTAAGACATGTGAATGAGATCCTAAGAGTCTAATCCTATTTGCAGGCTTACGTCGGTACTGTAATGTATCCGAAATGATTAATGTAGACCTGCATGGGCTACCCAAAAAAACTTATTACGACCCGTATCCACTTTTTAGGATGCGAGTGTGTGCGTAAGCCAGCCTACACTATAGCGTCGACGGTAGAATGCTATCTATAAACTCACGAGTCACAGAAGTTCAGAACAATCCTATCAATCTATATCTCAACCACAGAAGTAAACGATACAACTAACTCAAATGAATAATAAATAAATACTGAAGAACTGAATAATGAAGAATAATATAAAATGAAGCTTCGAGTATCAAGAATTCAAGTTACGTCCGATGGACACAAATCCAGAACCAATAGACGAAAATAAAAATATTGAGACAAAAATAAAATAACTGAGCCCAAACTATGCTAAACCATCAAATGACATCATCAGCTCCAGTGCTACCGTGAAGCTAAACCATCAAATGATATCTATTTTCTTATTAGACTTCTAGACCATCTCTTATTCCTATTTGTACCCTAGGTAGAAAGGTAGGATAATCTGTTTACCCTTACCCAAATCAAGTGTAAAGGTTGCTCGAGACGCACCTGACTTGCGTGACGTGATCCTGCAGAAGCGTAAAGAAAGAGAAGAAGCCTCGGTGTGCAGAGAGTCCTTCCCTGGGCATCATTGTACTCAAGTTATTGTCAACTGCTGCTGTAGCAAGGCAGCCACACAAGAGGACCGGCAATCCGTCTTCCGACGATTGCAACACCCAAGCTCAGAAGACGAGGCGCTTCTCGTCGCCTCCTGTAATTCTGCTCAGAAGATCCCTGGCAGCGGAAGAGGGAGGAAAACAAACATCTCCGGCCTGAAAATCTCAACCAAGCAGTTGTCCACAACCGTTACGGGAGGAGTTTTCCAAGAAACTCGCTCAAAGACAAAATTTGCCACACTGGGAGATTCGTCGTCCACATCTCTGGGAGGCGCTGGAGCCGGGGGTAGCACTCCTCCAAATATCTACGATAATCCGGTGTTCCAAGAAGATAATCCAGGGAAAACAGTTCCCCCGACGGATGCAGCAAGTTCCGACGTCTCCGAGGACGTCCATAACTCTCAAGACGAGGCAAGATCTGATGCTGGGGGTACCGCTCCTTCGGAGTCCGAACCAGAGGAGAACATTCCCACATACCCTGACGATTTCTCTGTACAAGGGTATGACTCAGAGGGCACGTCCTCTACTGTTCCTTCCATCTCTCCTCATGTGAGGACGGTGCTTATGATGGACAGCAACCAAGACGGTCCAAGTGATCGCCAACGCATCGACACTCGGGAGGCCTTACTGCATGCCTTGGTCAAGTTCGTGGACGAGATCAAGGCGGCCCTTCTAACTCTGCAAGGAAGGACACATGGCCAAACAAGCTTGGGTCCCGCGGTCAATGCGGACTCAAACTCGACTGCACCAAACCTGGGCGACAAACCTCCGACAACATCAGATCCCACTGCTGCAGACGAGGCCAGGGAGACGAGACGAGAGGTCCAGGATCTCCGGGCCATATTCTACGCCCGAAAAACTTGCCAAGACCTCAGGATACGACAACCGTATCCAGCTGCATGGAGAGATGTTCCCTTTCCACCAAGATATAAACCATTCAACATCAATCCGTATGATGGGAAGACATCTGCAAGCTGGTACATCACCTACTTCAAAGTCACAACTGACCATCTGCCTCATGACGACGCCATCCTTACGCGGTTGTTCATTGGAGCGTTGGAAGGGGTCGCCTTCGACTAGTACCGCAACTTGCCGGACAACTGCATCCATTCCTTCGCTGGCTTCAAACGTATGTTCCTTGAGAGGTTCTACGAAGTAGGACAAGACGTGACGATGTCCACTCTCATGGACGTTATTCAAGGAGAAAAGAAGCTGACAAGGAACTATATCGAGCGGTTTCGTCAAACCGCGATGAAGTTGCCTTCCGGTAACCCTGATTCCTCCTTAATTGAAATTTGCCAAAAGAGGTTGCTCTCAACAATCAGCCTCTGGATGGGCAAAAGTCAGTTTAAGGATTGGAAGACTTTTATTATCAGCGCCACTAGCGCAGAAGACAAGTTGAAGAAAGCTCGCCAACTGGGATTGCACGTCTCGGAAGGAGAGGACAATGGCAAACGCCCTAACACCAACAGCAACAATGGTGGTAACCCCTCCAACAATAGAGACAACAAGGGCAAACAGGCTATGGTGGCCGACTCAGCTCCGAAGCCTGAACCGAAGCCGACAGAGAAGCAGTGGCCTCAGATGACCTACTCCTTCGAGGACGGCCATGTCAAGCCCATCTTGGACATGCTCATACAAGGAGGTTGAATTCAACTCCCTCTTCCAAGACATGAACCTCGTCCTGCAGATATGGAGAGCCCTAAGTACTGCCACTACCATCGCTATGTCCACCATGCTACACAGGACTGCTACCATCTGAAGCGATATATCCAGCATCTCATCGATTCAAAGGCCATGGCCATTGATTTCGAAGAGGTGACCGTAGCAGCCAATATGGTGTCAGTACCATTCGGCAGCTTCCCTCCGACAAAGACTCAAGATGGAGTAGTACCCATCCCCAGAGCAAAGATGGAGGTTGCTAACCTTCCACCTCCTCGAGACCAGGCTGCTGGTCTAGTACCCCTTACCACATCACGAGGGGAGGTCATGTGGGTCCATCCGGACCTGGTACCTGAACTGACTCAGTCTGCACCACTCTCCACCAGCAAGAAGAAGAGTGGGAAAGTTAAATCATGCCGCACAATCTTGGTAGAAGTCGAAGAAGCTACGGCTGTCGTCACCCGGTCGGGTGCACAATCCCAACCTACACCGGGTAACTCGGCTGAAGATCATCAGCTAGCTACTGTTGATGCTCCAGGACCTTCTCAACCTCCGACGTCCGACAAGCCTAGGCCGACGGAGACTCGTATTGACAAATCGCTCCGAAGAGAGACGCCTCATGGGCTGGAGAGGCCCTACAACTTTGACATCTTGGCACAATTGGCCAACACACCGGCCAAATTGTCGCTATACAAGCTCCTGAGACTCTCCAAAGATGTTCGCATCACGCTGAGCGAGGCACTCCAGAATGTCGGCGCATATATGGCTCTGTCCAATCTCACTGGGGAGACCTCACCTGCAGATTTCCAGGACAGCACTTGCACAGGCGCAATGCCCAACATCGTCTTCACTCCGCAGGATATGCTTATCAAGACCAACCTGCACGATCGCCCTTTGTATTATACAGGATATATTGGCGACATCAAAGTTGATCGGATGCATATTTATCCCTGTTCTTCCATAAGCATCATCCTGAAGAACCTGCTACACCATCTGCACACCCCAATGCATCGCCTGACGCCGACAAGCACCGCGATTAGCGGTTTCAATTCAGGTAGAAGCTATCCGATCGGAAAGATTCGTCTGAAATGCCAAATCGGCGATCTTCAATCAGAAGTGACCTGTTATGTCATAGATGCGGATACTTCCTACAATATTCTCTTGGGACGTCCTTGGATACATGATTACATGATCGTGCCTTCCACACTGCACGAGTGCTTCAAGTACATCGACAAGCACGACTTCGTGAGGACAGAATTCGCTGACATTGATCCCTTTAAAGGGGTCGAATCCTACTACTCCGACTCATGCTTATACGAGAAGTCGAAAAGGTACCTTGTCGAAGAAGATACTTAAGCTCCAACTGAAGCGGCAACTGGATCGGAAGAACCTCTGACGATCCACCTCAAAGGCCGCAAACCTGGCAGAACTGCACCACTTACAGCCACTCTGCGTAAGGATGCAATCAGCCTCTCTGCACAAGAGGGGCAGATGATAATCCGACTGCCAAGGTCTGGCCAAGCGCCAAGTGTCACGACCCGTACCCTAGAGTAAGGGCACGAGAAGTGGGTACGTCCAGCCTACGCCACAGTGTCGGTGGTAGAACCCTGTCCTAGGTCACAACATCTAAAAGTTGAAGGTAAAACAGTTATACTCCCCGAATGGGGGTGACATAACAAGATATATCTCAATCACAGCTAAGGTAGAACGTGAAAGGAAGATAGATAGATAATAAGATGCAAGATCAAATCCACAAGAAATACAGATAAAAAGCGAGAGCTAAGTGTCTATAATAAACTCCACAACATCCAGACCTAAAACAGATCCCAAATATATATACAACTCAACTCCAAAAACTATGAAATAAGATAAGCTAACTATGGAGCAACTGTCTCTACTGCTAAGGGATCCGACTGGAAGTCCGGATCGCAAGTGTCCTGTAAGGCTGTCCCATAATAAGTGTCTAAGCAGGCCTCCTTCTCGTCCTCTGTAAAATTTTCAACAGGTCCAGTCAGGACGGAACGAGCACATATCTCTCAAACAGTTCATAGCAGGTTAGGAGTATAAATCATGCAATAGAGTAAAATACAGGAAGTGCTGAATGAAAGTACATGTAAACAGGAGATATTTTATAACAGAAAGTAAATACATGATAATAGAGGCTGTAAGTGACTACGTGATTTAGAGTACAATATGGTTATGTAAACGGCTTAGGGGCACATGAAAACAAATAAGGAGGCACATGAATACAGCTACTGGGGAGAGTGTTCACATAACCAATTCTACTCATCCCGTCCCAATCAATACACAAGGATCCATTCAAGTTACGTTATAAGCACATGAATACAACTAAGATACGTGAACTCATGTAATAAGTAGTACATGAGGCACGTGATAAAGCATATGAAAGCACATGAGAACATGTAATAACATGAACTAGTACGAGTACAAGGAGTACCTGATGCACATGATAAAGTACATGAACATAAAATATCTGATGCACCCATAGAGGGATAACATCTCAGGAAAGGATCCATATAGTACTATTCCGTGAAGATATGTGTCAGCATCATGTAGAGTAATCTAGAGCAAGAATATAGTCCAGACAGGTATAAAAAGATCAGAGAATGTACTCGCCTGCTAACTGAATGTCCGAGATGAAAGTACTGTCCGAGGAGTAGTGTCTGGCTCCTATTTGGAACAGTACAAGTCACAACAAGTCCAGAATAGTAACAAGATGCACTACGATGCATACTACATGAATCTAGGTCAATCTAGACCAAAGTTAACTCTTGGTCAACCAAGTCAACCCTAGAAGTCAAACTAGGTCAACCAAGTCAAACCTAAGTCAAACTAGTCTAACTAGTCTATCCTAGGTCTAACAAGCCATTCTATGTTCTTACAAGACTAATCTAAGTTTACTAGGCAATATCATGCCTTAGCCAACCCATAACTCATATCTACATGATATCATCTATATCTAACCTATATTACACACATTTAACAAAGCTATATAATGTAACTTAGAAATACATAACCTATAGCCACTATACAATATCACCCATACACTATATCATATATATATAAAAGCACACACACATATATATGTATAGGAAACTTATATATATATATATATATATCACAATGCATATATATATATATATATATATATATATATATATATATATATATATATATATATATATATATATATATATATATTTTTATATATATATATATATATATATATATATATATATATATATATATCACAATGCATATATATATATATATATATATATATATATATATATATATATATATATATGCATTGTGATATATATATATATATATATATATATACATATATATATATATATATATATATATATATATATATATATATATATATATCATAGGAAAGGGGAGAGGGGACACATGAATACAAGTGTGTGTGTGTAGGAAATATAACAGTAGGTACAAAACAGTGATACACATGTGTGTGTGACAGTGAGAAAATAGTGAGGTGAGTGTTTACCTGTGGGTGTGTGTGTGTGATAGATTAGAGGGTGTGTGAGAGAATCCTGAATTCAGTGTACAGTCACAAAAACAGTGGATATGAGCCATCCTGAAAATAGGAACCCCAACATTGCATTAACAGTAAACAAAAAGGAAATCAGTGAGTTAATCCCATATCTCAGATTTCAACTGGATCTAGTATTTCCGTATTTTAAGGAGTAATCTCAGTTATCAACTCAGTTAACCAGGAAAGGAAGGAACTATATCACAGTTTCAGTTGAATGGGGAAAACTCAGGTTTTTAGAAGTATCATGGACTGAATCAATCAAAAAAATTCATTCCTTTATAGTTTAAAGAGAGAACCACTCTCAGTTAGCTAGAAGGCAATCTCAGATAATAGGAAAACAGGGAACATAATCTCAGGTTTGAAACACAAACTCAGTTTTCAGTAAAAGCCATTCACAAATGGTTCAACAAAACTCAATTCAGGGAATCTCATAGACAATTTAAACAAGAAAATAGTTTATCAAATCAGTTAAAAAATGAATTAAGTATCAAGACAATAGGACCCAGTTCATTTTAGTTAAAGGGAAGAACTGGGAATCAATTCTCAGTTCAATACAGAACTCAGTAAAAAGTTAGAGATTGCATTCACAGTTGTTATCAACCCTATATCATTCGACCAACACATGTGTTAACTCTTCATTCTCAGGTATTGACAGTTTAATGAACATTTAATTAAACTTCAGGACATTAGGAATTAAACCCAGACAAATGCAATCATTTTAGTTAAATTGGAGAACCAATTCTAAGTCCAAAAACTAAATTCGAAGGTAAACATGAACTATAAACATGTGGGAAATTAACAGGGATTGAACATCAAATTAACAGGGAATTTGGTTAGGAATAAACTGGAAAAAAAATAAGTATCAGTTCAACAGAAATTTAATAACAGTTTTCGAAACCAACCCAAATACTAATACTCCATTCCCACATCCAAAAGCCTATATTTGAATTTAAAAACTTAGTTAACATGGATTGTAACATGTGGGGATATCTAAACAGTGAAGGAACATAAGAAATCTGGGATTAAAAAGTTTGGGGAAATGCTGAAATAACAGTGTATCAGGAAAAATCAGTCACCATGCAAAATTACCAAGCTCGAATCCAATCCCACATCAACCACCTAAACTAACATTTAAATCTAAACTCACATATCTCATACATCATATTTAGGATTAGTTTAACAATTAAAAATATAATTAGAAGCATTAGAATCGAATTAACACAAGAACACAACACTGCACACTGAACCGCACAGTATACAACACGTGCACACGCAAATACGTGTCCGACACGACACGAGAACTCGTGAAACTCGAGGAGCCTTGTGTCAGTCATGGACACGGCTCGTGTGTCAAATTTTAGGTGTCCAAGTGGCGTGTGTACATAGCAATGCCACCCGAGCAGCAGGGCATGCCACTTGCTCGCGCGCGTGTGCACGACCGCGTGTCCGTGTCCAAAATTCGACACAAAACAACATGAAAACGTGTTCAGAACACTAGAAATGCGTAAGATAGGTCAAGATCTATTTTTCTATTCAAACACAATCCACAAAATCAAACGAAATGCCCTTTGAGGCATTTCGTCGAACACGTTCCTATATACGTTGATACGTGTCCGATACGGACACGAAATGGGCTCAAAATCTAGGGTTAGCCTATCCTACTGTTAGGTTAGGGCTAGGGCATCCTAGAAATGCAATTAAACAGGAATTTCATGGGTTAGAATAGATTATACCTATCGATGTGCAAAGCTCACAAAAGCCCCAAATGGAATGGTTCTCCAAGCCTCAAAAACTCCCACAAATTGTCCCTACTCTGAAATATTCTTACACAAACAGAAAGAACAGAAGAATTAGGTCCTAATGCAATTAATTTGGAGGAAAATGGAGTTGAAATGGATTTTCTATGATTTAAGAAAGATGGAGACTCATCTTTTCCTAAACTTGCACAAATCCCAATGGAGGCTAGCCCTAAATTCTAGGAGCATTTAAATAGGGAGGGGGAGACCATAGTGGCCGGCCAAGTGGCTGAAATGGCTAGGGTTTGGGTTCATGTGTGGGCCTATGGGCTATTAAGCCTAAGTCACAAGTCATGACTTGTGAAATCACAAGCCATTTCTAATCAATTCAATCCTATTTTCCCAAAATAAATTCTAATGGGTTAATTATCACTAACTTAAGTCAACCTAGGTTTCCATATCCTAATCTCATAGTCATGACCTAGGTTAGCCACTAGGTTAGTCTCCAAAGTCAACATAAGTTAAAGTCAACTAAAACACCAAAATCAATTATACTAAAAATCTCTAAAAATCACATTAATTCCAATAAATCTAAATAATACATAATAATTCCAAATAATTTTCAAAATTTCAAAAATGACCAAAATACCCTCAAGCTAGAAAAGTGGTAGTGACAAATCTACCCTCCTTAAAATAATTTCGTCCTCGAAATTAAAGGCGAAACTAAACTGCTGAGAAGGATAGAAAAGTATACCTCAAGGTCCAAAAAGATAGGGGTACCGCTCGCGCATCTCATCCTCCCGCTACCAGGTAGACTCTTCTGGAGAATTATGCCTCCATGCGACGCGTACCAAAGGTATCACCTGGTTCCTCAATACCTTCTCTCGGTGATCCAGAATCTCCACAGGCTGCTCTGGATAACTGAGAGTAGGTCCAACCGCAATCTCCGAATGATCGAGCATATGGCTAGGGTCAGCCACGTACCGTCTCAATTGTGATACATGGAATACGTTGTGAACTTCCACTAGTACAGGTGGCAAGTCTAGCCTGTATGCCACGTCATCGACTCTTCTGCTGATAACGAAAGGGCCGATGAAGCGCGGGCTAAGCTTCCCACCTCCACCAAAACTTATCGTACCACGAGTCAGAGATATCCGCAAAAAAACCATGTCTCCAACCTCAAACTCCAATGGCCTCAGGTGGCTATCGGCCCAGTGCCGATGTATGTCCTGCGCCACGCGAAGTCTGTCCTTGATAAGCTTTACCTTCTCGGCTGCATCAACAACCATCTCTGATCCCAGTAAGGCTCGCTCTCCTACATCATCCCAAGACAAGGGTGTACGACACCTACGCCCGTACAGAGCCTCAAATGGTGATATCTCAATGCTGGCCTGATAACTGTTGTTGTAAGCAAACTCCACCAAATGTAGGTGATCCTTCCAGGAACCTCCAAAATCTAGGACACACGTCCGCATCATATCCTCAAGTGTATGAATAGTCCTCTCTGACTGTCCGTCCGTCTGGGGGTGGTATGTAGTACTAAACTTGAGCTGAGTGCCCAAACTAGTTTGCAGACTCCTCCAGAAATGGGAAGTAAAGCGACTATCCCGATTTGAGACTATGCTGACGGGAACTTCGTAAATCCTGACTATCTGTCTCATATACAGCTCCGCAAGCCTCTCTGTAGACGTACCCACCTTGAATGGCAAGAAGTAGGCCGATTTGGTCAACCTGTCAACGATAACCCAAATCGCGTCTTTCCCTCCTAGCGTACGCGGCAACCCCGATACAAAATCCATGGTGATATGTTCCCACTTCCTCTCTGGAATGGACAATGGCTGCAATAATCCTCCGGGCCTCTGCCTCTCTGCCTTGACCTACTAACAGACCAAGCATCTAGCTACGAAGTGGGACACCTCCCGCTTCATCCTGTACCACCAGACATGCTTTTGCAGATCCCTGTACATCTTGTTGGCACCAGGATGTATAGAGTACTGTGATCTGTGAGCCTCCTGCATGATCTGCTCTCTGAGCTCCCCACTAGACACACATAACCGGGAACCGTGCCTCAGGGCACCATCCTCTGCAAGTGAAAACTCGCCATCCACTAACCCTGCACGAACCTCCTCTCGGATACACCGTAGAGCCACATCCTCGAACTGTGTCGCCTTGATCCTGTCTACCAAGTTCGACTGTATCTATAGGCCCTAAAACTGCATCTGCACCCCAAGGTGAAGAACTCGAACGGATGAAGCCCTTTTCCTGCAGCTCATCCACCTGCTTCTTCAGCTCCACCAGTTCACTATTGTTTATTCGATAGACATGCTGGGAGATCGGTTCCGCGCCGGGAACCAAGTCTATCGAGAACTCTACATCCCTGTCCAGTGGAATCCCTGGCAACTCCTCTGGGAATACGTTCATAAACTCTGCGATCAAGAGATGCGGAGCCACCTGCTCCTCGATTGATGCTCCATAGAAAACTCTGCCGTCCTGCTCTGTCTGCCGCCGGGAATACTCAAACTCTGGCTCTCCAGGCGCCACGAACAAAACTCTACCCCCTCGGTAATCAATACGGGCGTGGTGTCTACTCAGCCAGTCCATACCTAATACTATATCGTAGTTCGGTAATGGCATGACGAGTAAACTCACTTCCAACTCTCGGCCTCCCAATAAGACGCTCCGCCCTCTGCAAACATCACTCACGAGGATGACCCCACCCCCGGTCGTGATCTTGCAGGTCCTAGGCAATGGTTCAGATACCAAACTGTGTCTAATAGCATACGATACTGACACAAAGTTGTGGGAAGCCCCGGAATCAAAGAGTCCAAATGCTGGAAGGGAATCTAGGAGAACCGGACCTGCTATCAGCTCTCCGATGGCCTCGGCATCCTCAGCTGCCATGGCAAAAGCTCGCCCCTGCTGTCCACCTCGTGCCTGCTGCTAGTGCTGCTGGAACCTCTGCTGCTGGGTCTGCAGGGCTGGTCCCCTCTGCTGTCCTGCTGGAGCCTTGGCTCCACCTCCCGGCTGTCCTCGCCCAAAAGCCCCAGGGCAATCCCTTAACTGGTGATCTCCCGTACCACAAAGTAGGCACTTGTCTGGCTTCTTTCTGCACTCATGAATCATCTGCCCCGGCTTCTTGTAGAAGGCACAAACGACTACCTGAAGAGGTGCCTGCTGCCCTCTCTGCTGCTGGTGTACCTGCTGAAAGGGTATACGACCCTGCTGTTGATACTGCTGCTGGTACTACTGAACTGGCCTCTGCTGCTGCTGCTGGAAGTGAGGCCTCTTGGTCTACCCCAGACTGCTGCTGCCACCCTGGAAGCCACGACCCCTCTTCTGCTTTAGCCCTAGGTCGTCTTCCGCCGCCATAGCCCCAGAAAATATCTTAGCATAAGTAGCATTCCGATCTCTCTTAGTCAGCGACCGAACCTCTCTAATCAAGCCTCGGCGAAACTTCCTCGCCTTCGTCTTCTCAGATAAGTCATCAATAAACCGGGCCAATCTGCAGAACTCCCTGACATACTCAGCTACCGTCTGGTTCCCCTGAACCAGAGCCTCGAACTGTGCCTCGATACCTCCCAAGGCAACATCAGGAAAGAACTGCTCCTTAAACAGATCCTTGAACTGGGCCCAAGTCTGGCCTTCAACTCCCACCCTGGGATCTGTCTGATACCACGCACGGACTAAGTCCTGTATCTGACTGCCCATCGCCTCGATATGGAGTCGATCTGGTATCTCCGCCAGTCAGAAGATCTCCTCGATGTGCTCTATCCAGTCGTCTGCAACATAGATGCCCTCTGTGCCGAAGAACTCCTGAGGATGCATCTTCTGGAAGTCCTGAATATCCTTCTCCCTCCGACGGGGCTGCAGCTGGGTCCCCTGAGCTGTGATCATCTCGACTGTAGTGCGTACCAGCTGGTGTGCCTCATCGACCCCCTGCCTGAAATTTGCAGTCTGCCTCGTCTGCTGCTGCTGGTGGGACTCAAGAATCCTCTCCATGAAGAAGAAGAGATGTGCAGCATCTACCTTCCCCGCAGACGGAGGCTGCTGCGGTGGAAGGATCTCAGGAATCACAACCGACCTCCTAACTGGTGGAGGTGCTCCTCCAAAAATGGCAGAAACACCGACTCCTGAGGGCTGCACTGGCCCTGTGGCACTGGGAGCTGGCTGCTGGACACGAGAGGTGGCAGACCCCTCTTCAGCATCTCCCGTCACGGGGCGATGCGATCGTGTCTCAACCATTCTGGAGACACAGATCAAACAAGAAACAATTACTGAGAATGAATCGAAATATCAAAGGAGAACAGTTTAAAATTTTTAAGGAAGACAATAAGCAGCAAAATAGATATACGGAATCAGATAAGGAGTTTTTCCTAGTGTGATTGAGTACCTTCAAAAATATACAAATTCCTACTGCAGGCTGCAGTGATATTCTAGTTCGAATACCACTACATTTCCAACCTAGACCTGCATGGGCCACCACTAAAGACGTGTCACGACCCGCACCCTAGAGTAAGGGCACGAGAAGTGGGTACGTCCAGCCTACGCCGCAGTGTCGGCAATAAAATGCTGTCCTAGGTCACAACATCTAACAATTGAAGGTAAAACAGTTATACTCCCCGAATGGGGGTGACAAAACAAGATATATCTCAATCACAGCTAAGGTAGAACATAAATGGAAGATAGATAGATAATAAGATGCAAGATCCAAATCCACAAGAAATACAGATAAAGAGAGAGAGCTAAGTGTCTATAATAAACTCCACAACATCCAGACATAAAACAGATCCTAAATATATATACAACTCAACTCCAAAAACTATGAAATAAGATAAGCTAACTATGGAGGAACTGTCTCTACTGCTAAGGGATCCGACTGGAAGCCCGGATCGCAAGTGTCCTCTAAGGCTGTCCCATAATAAGTGTCTAAGCAGGCCTCCTTCTCGTACTCTGTAAAATTTTCAACAGGTCCAGTCAGGACGGAACGAGCACATATCTCTCAAACAGTTCATAGCAGGTTAGGAGTATAAATCATGCAATAGAGTAAAATACAGGAAGTGCTGAATGGAAGTACAGGTAAACATGAGATATTTTATAACTGAAAGTAAATACATGATAATAGAGACTGTAAGTGACTACATGGTTTAGAGTACAATATGGTTATGTAAACGGCTTAGGGGCACATGAATACAAATAAGGAGGCACATGAATACAGCTACTGGGGATAGTGTTCACATAACCAATTCTACTCACCCCGCCCCAATCAATACACAAAGATCCATTCAAGTTACGTTATAAGCACATGAATACAACTAAGATACGTGAACTCATGTAATGAGTAGTACATGAGGCATGTGATAAAGCACATGAGAACATGTAATAACATAAACTAGTACGAGTACAAGGAGTACCTAATGCACATGATAAAGTACATGAACATGAAATACCCGATGCACCCGTAGAGGGATAACATCTCAGGAAAGGATTCATATAGTACTAATTCGTGAAGATACGTGTCAGCATCATGTAGAGTAATCTAGAGCAAGAATATAGTCCAGACAGGTATGAAAAGATCAAAGAATGTACTCGCCTGCTAACTGAATGTCCGAGATGAAAGTACTGTCCGAGGAGTAGTGTCTGGCTCCTATTTAGAACAGTACAAGTCATAACAAGTCCAGAATAGTAATAAGATGCACTACGATGCATACTACATGAATCTAGCTCAATCTAGACCAAAGTCAACTCTTGGTCAACCAAGTCAACCCTAGAAGTCAAACTAGGTCAACCAAGTCAAACCTAAGTCAAACTAGTCTAACTAGTCTATCCTAGGTCTAACAAGCCATTCTAGGTTCTTACAAGACTAATCTAGGTTTACTAGGCAATATCATGCCTTAGCCAACCCATAACTCATATCTACATGATATCATCTATATCTAACCTATATTACACACATTTAACAAAGCTATATAATGTAACTTAGAAATACATAACCTATAGCCACTATACAATATCACCCATACACTATATCATATATATATAAAAGCACACACATATATATATATATATAGGAAACTTATATATATATATATCACAATGCATATATATATATATATATATATATATATATATATATATATATATATATATATATATATATATATATATATATATATATATATAGGAAAGGGGAGAGGGGACACATGAATACAAGTGTGTGTGTGTAGGAAATATAACAGTAGGTACAAAACAGTGATACACATGTGTGTGTGACAGTGAGAAAACAGTGAGGTGAGTGTTTACCTGTGGGTGTGTGTGTGTGATAGATTAGAGGGTGTGTGAGATAATCCTAAATTCAGTGTACAGTCACAAAAACAGTGGATATGAGCCATCATGAAAACAGGAACCCCAACATTGCATTAACAGTGAACAAAAAGGAAATCAGTGAGTTAATCCCATATCTCAGATTTCAATTGGATCTAGTATTTCAGTATTTCAAGGAGTAATCTCTGTTATCAACTCAGTTAACCCGGGAAGGAAGGAACTATATCACAGTTTCAGTTGAATGGGGAAAACTCAGGTTTTTAGAAGTATCATGGACAGAATCAACCAAACAAATTCATTCCTTTATAGTGTAAAGATAGAACCACTCTCAGTTAGCTAGAAGACAATATCAGATAATAGGAAAACTGGGAACATAATCTCAGGTTTGAAACGCAAACTCAGTTTTCAGTAAAAGCCATTCACAAATGGTTCAACAAAACTCAATTCAGGGAATCTCATAGACAATTTAAACAAGAAATCAGTTTATCAAATCAGTTAAAAAATGAACTAAGTATCAGGACAATAGGACCCAATTCATTTCAGTTAAAGGGAAGAACTGGGAATTAATTCTCAGTTCAATACAGAACTCAGTAAAAAGTTAGAGATTGCATTCACAGTTGCTATCAACCCTATATCATTCGACCAACACATGTGTTAACTCTTCATTCTCAGGTATTGACAGTTTAATGAACATCTAATTAAACTTCAGGATAGTAGGAATTAAACCCAGACAAATGCAATCATTTCAGTTAAATTGGAGAACCAATTCTCTGTCCAAAAACTAAATTCGAAGGTAAACATGAAGTAAACATGAACTATAAACATGTGGGGAATTAACAGGGATTGAACATCAAATTAACAGGGAATTTGGTTTGGAATAAACAGGAAAAAAACAAGTATCAGTTCAACAGAAATTTAATAACAGTTTTCGAAACCAACCCAAATACTAATATTCCATTCCCACATCCAAAAGCCTATATTTGAATTTAAAAACTTAGTTAACATGGATTGTAACATGTGGGGATATCTAAACTGTAAAGGAACATAAGAAATCTGGGATCAAAAAGTTTGGGGAAATGCTAAAATAACAGTGTATCAGGAAAAATCAGTCACCATGCAAAATTACCAAGTTCGAATCCAATCCCACATCAACCACCTAAACTAACATTTAAATCTAAACTCACATATCTCATACATCATATTTAGGACTAGTTTAACAATTAAAAACATAATTAGAAGCATTAGAATCGAATTAACACAAGAACACAACACTGTACACTGACCCGCACAGTGTACAATACGTGCACACGCAAATACGTGTCCAAAACGACACGAGGACTCGTAAAACTCGAGGAGGCTCGTGTCAATCATGGACACGACTCGTGTGTCAAATTTTAGGGGTCCAAGTGGCGTGTGCACAGAGCAACACCACCCGAGCAGCAGGGAATGCCACTTGCCCGTGCGCGCGTGTGCACGACCGCGTGTCCGCATCAAAAATTCGATACGACACAACACAAAAACGTGTTCAGAATACAAGAAATGCATAAGCGGGGTCAAAATCTATTTTTCTATTCAAACACAATCCATAAAATCAAACGAAATGCCCTTTGAGGCATTTCGTCGAACACGTTCCTATACACGTTGATACGTGTCCGATACGGACACGAAATGGGCTCAAAATCCAGGGTTAGCCTATCCTACTTTTAGGTTAGGGCAAGGGCATCCTAGAAATACAATTAAACATGAATTTCATGGGTTAGAATAGATTATACCTATCGATGTGCAAAGCTCACAAAAGCCCCAAATGGAATGGTTCTCCAAGCCTCAAAAACTCCCACAAATTGTCTCTACTCTGAAATATTCTTACACAAACAGAAAGAACAGAAGAATTTGGTCCTAATGCAATTGATTTGGAGGAAAATGGAGTTGAAATGGATTTTTTATGATTTAAGAAAAATGGAGACTCACCTCTTCCTAAACTTGCACAAATTCCAATAGAGGCTAGCCCTAAATTCTAGGAGCATTTAAATAGGGAGGGGGAGACCATAGTGGCCGGCCAAGTGGCTGAAATGGCTAGGGTTTGGGTTCATGTGTGGGCCTATGGGCTATTAAGCCTAAGTCACAAGTCATGACTTGTGAAATCACAAGCCATTTCTAATCAATTCAATCCTATTTTCCAAAAATAAATTCTAATGGGTTAATTATCACTAACTTAAGTCAACCTAGATTTTCATATCCTAATCTCATAGTCATGACCTAGGTTAGCCACTAGGTTAGCCTCCAAAGTCAACATAAGTCAAAGTCAACTAAAACACCAAAATCAATTATACTAAAAATCTCTAAAAATCATATTAATTCCAATAAATCTAAATAGTACATAATAATTCCAAATAATTCTCAAAATTTCAAAAATGACCAAAATGACCAAAATACCCTCAAGCTAGAAAAGTGGTAGTGACACCAAGACTCACGACAGAGCCACTGACATTCAGGCTGCCTGGAGCTAGCCAGTAACAAATATAGGAGCTCAATCCCTCCATCAAGCCGATGTTGATTCGCCTTCCTAGAATAAATCGGCAGCCGAGCGCTAAGCCGGGGACTGCTAGCCAACAACTCCCCGCCTAGCACCGAGCACCAAACTGGGGGTCGCTAGTACGCCAACGGCTCCATGTTTTCCTCCACCAATAGAGCCCCTGATGATTAAGCTACCCAAATCATCCTCCCAGTCTTCATTGACGTAGGGGGTGGCCGAAGAAGAGTTAGAGCTGGCCAAGTATGTGGCTGCTCACGCTGGTGTTCCATCCGAAGATGATGTAATCCTACTAGAAAAGATACCTTATTTCATCAATGAAGGGCTATCTTTGAACTACCTCGAGCTTAATAAGCTTTGTACAATGTATGCTATGGAATAAGGTATAGGCATCCACCTACACACACAGGTGACAAATGTCTACACCGTAAACCAATTTACTCCAGTGGAAGACGCTTACCACATAATCGAGGGAGAGGTTCATCCAATTATCTTCGGCCGGAAGAATAATCCACAACCCTTCAGGATAGAAGAAGTTGAGCTCGAACCCGACACCGGAAGACTTCCTCTTTATCTGTATAGTTCCCGATCCAAGTATCTCATACAAAAATAGGGGTATAATTTGGAAACTACGCCAGGCTTGAACTACGGCACTGGACGACGATTACCCTTACAATTGTCGATCCCGGCTGGGAAACGACAAGATTACTACAACAAGACCAGATGTGGGCTAGGTTATGTTACACCTGCAACAACCCCGGAAAGCTCAAATAAGGAATGCGACTGGCATTCATACTCAACCGGATCACCAACTTCTGATTCAGACGTCAGCATTGGGGACATGCTCAGGCAAGTATGGTCCGTCAAGATGGTATTTGCCGACGCCTACGAAGAAGATGAAGACATTCCTGATCTTTTTGAGTTAGAGCCGTAGACACAACAGCTAGATGGACAATGGAAAAAGCGATTCGAACAAAGAGTGCCTCCACCGAAGATGAGGTTGTGCAAGTTGATCTCGGTGATGATTCCTCTCCGAAGCCCATCTTCGTCAGCAAGAATCTGACAGACGAAGAGCGGGAATCGCTACTGCAACTCGTCAGAGAATACATCGACGTGTTCGCCTGGAGCTACGAAGACATGCCAGGACTGAACCCAGAGGTTGCACTTCACAAACTTAATATTCGTTCGAACGCAAAATCGGTCAAGCAACAACAACGACGGTTCTGTCCTGACATCATGGATGCTATTGAAGTTGAGGTCAACAAACTAATAGCTAGCGAATTCATCCGCGAGGAACAACATCCAGACTGGGTAGCCAATATAGTACCAGTCCTCAAGAAGAATGGAAAGATCCGAATCTGCATCGACTTCCGGAACCTGAATGAGGCGTATCCTAAGGATAAGTTCTCCTTTTCTGTCACAGACATCATGATTGACAACTCCTGTGGCTTTGAGCGTATGTCATTCATGGACGGTTTTTCAGGGTACAACCAAATCAAGATGTTCCCTGATGATGAAAAGCATACATCATTCCGAACACCAATTGGCATATACTGCTACACAGTCATGTCTTTCGGTTTAAAGAATACTGGTGCCACCTATCAAAGAGCTATGAGCGTCATCTTTAGAGACCACTTACGCAAGACAGAGAAATGCTATATCGACAACATCGCCGTCAAGAGCTGCTCTAAGGAAGATCATCTGCAGGATCTGAGGACAGTGTTCGACCTGATGCGAGTGCATAATTTGAAGATGAATCCCATAAAATCCTTCTTGGGCGTATCTAGTGGAAAGTTCTTGGGTTTCATCATTACTTCCCAGGGTATCCACATAGACCCTGAGAAGACGAAGGCAATCATGGAGATGGGTCCCCCAAAAAATCTCTGTAAACTCCGAGGCCTCCAAGGGAGGCTGGCCTACATCTGGAGGTTTATCTCTAACCTCTCCGGACGATGTCAGCCATTCACCTACCTCATGAAGAAGGGCGTTTCATTTATATGGGATGAGGAGTGCTAGCACGCCTTTGACAACATCAAAGAATACCTGTCGAACCCTCCATTCTTGGTGGCCCCAGTTGTCGAAAAGTCATTCTTGCTCTATGTACGAGCTATCGAGCATTCTCTCAGTGCTCTACTAGCACAAAACAATAATGTAGGTCATGAGCAAGCTATATACAATCTCAGTCAAAAGATGATGGAGCAAGAGTGCAGATACACGGTCGTAGAGAAGGTGTGCCTTGATCTAGTGTTCGCCGTTCAGAAGATGCGGTACTACGTCACAGGACAAACTATACACGTGATATCACGAGTCAACCCTCTCAGGGTACTCATGACCAAACTAGGGGCACTCAGCTCTCGCTTTGCTACCTGGGGAATATTATTGTCTCCATATTATATGATCTTCGTCCCACAGAAGGCTGTTAAAGGTCAAGCTCTAGCAGACTTTTTAGCAGCCCATCCAGGCTCGGAAACAACCAAAATATACGAAGAGGTTCCAGATGAGGTCGCCAATTCAAATGCGATCTCCTATGATGCCATTTGGCGAATATTCTTCAATGGCGCTTCGAGAACTGGGCCCAAGGGCAACATCATTGATGGAGTCGGAGTCGTGCTGATTTCTTCCTCCGGGCTGGTAATCAATCAGGCATACTCCCTCACGGAGCCCTGTTCAAACAATGTGGCAGAGTACAACGCTTTGGACATTGGCCTCCGACTTGCAAAAGAGCTGGGGGTAGAGTATCTTGAAGCATATGGCAATTCGTAGTTAATCGTCAATCAGATCCGGGGTTCATACGAAGTTCGCCATAAAGATATGATCCCTTATCGCCAAATAGCGATAGACATCATCTCGTCCTTGGAAGGGTTCTTCATAGAACACGTTCCCAGGCTCCAGAATATTGAAGCCGATGCCCTAGCAGGCCTTGCCGTTTTGTTAGCAGTTCAGAATCATGCTCACCACTTGGTTGACATAATAGGCCGTAAATTGGTCTGTCCCAAGAATAATGTTCAATGTGTAGAGAGTTACTCCGCTCTGACTGTTGACGAAGCACCAGACTGGAGACAGCTATTCATCGACTTCGTAGTCTACGATATCCTGCCAGAGAATCCAAAGGAAGCCACTTCCATCAGAAGACGTTCCCTCAGATTCTTTTACGATACAGAGACAAAAAAACTGTATTGGCAATCATACGATGGATTACTGCTTCGGTGTTTGTCAAATACAGAAGCCAAGAAAGCTGTACGCGAAACTCACGATGGCATCTGCGGTGCCAATCAACCTGGCCCAAAATTGTAAGACTGCCTTCGCCGAATGGGCTATTACTGGCCCACGATGGTTGCAGATGCAATAGACTACGCACGAAAGTGCAAAGCCTGTCAAGTCCACGCAGATTTCATCCACCAGCCATCCGAGTTTCTACATCCGACGGTGGCATCCTGGCCATTTGAAGCATGGAGAATGGACATCATTGGTTCGATCACACCACCTTCGTCCAGAGGACACTGCTTCATACTCGTAATCACAGATTACTTCTCCAAATGGGCGGAAGCTATTCCGCTTACAGAAGTGAAGACATCAAACGTGATCAGCTTCTTCAAGCATCACGTAATCTACCGCTATGGACTGCCCCAAAGGATCATCCACAACAATGGTCCGCAGTTTGCAAGCTACACCTTCTATCGGTTCTGCGACAAACACCGAATCTAGAATGTTGCTTCAACGCCATACAATTCGACAGCAAATGGGTTAGCAGAAGCATTCAATAAAACTATAATCAAGATGCTTAAGAAGTTCGTGTCCTTAAACAAACACGACTGGAATGAGAAGCTTGGTGAATGCTTATGTGCGTACCGTACTACAGTAGGGACGGCCACCGGGAACATACCATTCTCTCTGGTGTATGAGAGTGAGGCAGTTCTCCCACTGGAGACTCAAATCCCCTCACTCCGCGTCGCCCTCACCTACCGATTGACGACAGAGGATAATTACCACCGCCGGTTACAAGAGTTGGAAGCTCTAGATGAGAAGTGCCTGTTAGCTCAACAAAGAATCGAGCTATACCAAGCACGTATCTCGGGAGCTTTTAACAAGAAGGTTAAAATCAGAATATTCCAAGTGGGTGATCTCATTCTGGCAGTTCGGAGGCCGATGGTTATGACTCACAAAACTGCCGATAAATTCCAGCCAAAGTGGGAAGGCCCATTTGTCATCGAGGCTGTATTCTCCAATGGTGCTTACCGCCTCGTAAAACAAAATAGAGATTTGCTCATGTTGTCCATCAACGGCAAGTTCCTCAAGAAGTATTATGTCTAAAACGACATCCTCCAAATCCCAGGTTGTTGAGTTATGTACCCTCTGGTACCGTTGAACTCACACTCTGACTCCGAATATCCCAGGTTATTGAGTTATGTACCCTCTGGTACCGCTGAACTTACATTCTGACTCCAAATCTCCCAGATTGTTGAGTTATGTACCCGCAGGTACTGCTGAACTTACACTCTGGTCACTCCAGATAAATCTATATCGTATCTTCTAGGTAGTAAGTCACGTATGACCATACCTCTGAACTTTCTTCCTAAAAGGGCTCCCCTCTCATGATACAATACCCGCACATTCAGTACATAAAAAGGGTAACAGATCCATAAAATTTCTGAAACAACCACGTCGATGTTACCTCTGAGTTGTTTTCACTTCCATCAAAAACAAAACGTCCCTCACGTGGAACTTTCATGTCCTCATTACCTCTGAGTTGTTCTATGTACCCCTTCATGGTGTCCACTCCTACCACGTTCTCATAATCTCTGAGTAGGAAGATTCCATCGAAGAAACCCTCATATTTACCACGTCCTCATTACCTCTGAGTAAGTATGTTGGATTTTTTCTCGACTTACTATCCGTACCCAAGACCGGAGTATGCCAAGGATAGTAGGTCCACAAAAAGTCCCTCATTAGGGTAATTACTACAAGCAAAGAAGGGAGCAAAGGTATTCTGTTTATTCAAAATCAGTTACATTCACATGACTACATCTCATGAGCAAGCTAAACAAGTTCTCTATCGCTTCATTCGGACAAAGAAAAAAAGACTACAGCTAAATACAGACAGAAATAACAAGACAAAAGACGGACATTTATGGGAGCCCACGAATCCTAGTTATGGGGGCGCATATACCATTCCCTCAACCATTTTTCATATGAAGGATCTATTTGAGTAAGATCCTCATCCGGAACAGGAGGATCAGAACTCCCAATACTACCACCTTCAGACTGGGGCTCCTCCTTTACAGCAACTTCAATGTTGGGAGTGTTTTCCTCCCCTATAGGCGTCAGCTCTTCTTTTTGTTCCTCCATTTTTGGTATCACCTCCTCCTTAACAAGCGATGACTCTCGTTTGATAAAAGGAGGCAGCAGCTCCTCCTTCACAATGATCTCAGCCTTCGGCAGGGATGCTGCAAGAATCAAAGATAAAAGAAACAAAGTTAGAAGATGGTCAGGTGAAGGTAACTTAGTGCATGTTTCAGAGCTTATGCAGTTCTGTTTAAAAGAGCACATGCGGTACTGTTTGAACATGAGCTTATACGGCACTAATTAGCGCAAGCTTATGCGACTCTGTTTAGCGTGAGCTTATGCGGTTCTGCTTAGCGGAACATTATGCGGCCCAATTCAGAAGAGCTTATGCAGCTCGGTTTAGCGCAGCCTCATGCGGCCCAGTCCAGATGAGCTTATGCGGTCCTGTTTGAGGGGGCTTCATGCGGTTCGATTCAGAGGGACTTATGCGGTTCTGGTTCAACGGGTCTTTATGCGGTTCAACTCACAAAGTGCTTATGCGACCGTAAGACGACTCTCATGCGGCTCGGACATGGGGTATACCCCCATACGGCTCGGACAAGGGATGCACATACGGCACACAGAGTACAATATGCAGATTCATGAAGACGAAAAAGGCCCGCGCATAAAATATGCGACATAGCCATGATGGTTAAAGTTCTGAGTTCGTACAATTTCTGCCAAAAACCTTACCAGCAATGGCGGGGTGAACGTCGGGATGAACTTCAGGCACCGTAGTCGATGTAGAAGCCACTCCCTTACCCTTCGCCGCAGCCTTGGAAGTCTTGGAGGCCATCGAATGATCGAAGAAGAAGAAGAAGAAGAATAAGAAGAAGAAGAAGACGGCAGCCTAGGGCAAGAGAGGTTCGAATAAAGGAAGAAATTAAAGAGTTTTTCTAAAAAGATTACACTTATTTATAGGCGGACATGGGACTCATAGAATGAGGGACGCTTCGATCCGTATGCCGCCCAAAGAATAAAATCGACGCTTTGGTCATCGAGGCAAATCTGACCCTTGGGATCCTGTGTCACGACCTATACCCTAGAGTAAGGGCACGATAACGTAACAACGCCCAGCCTACGCCGTAGTGTCGGTGGTAGAACGCTGTCCTAGGTCTCATGCATCTAGCAATATAAGGATAAACAGTTTATAGTCCCCGAATGGGATTGACATAGCAGATACAGTCTCAATCACATCTAAGGTAGAGCATGATAAGAATAGATAAAACATGAAATCCAAAAGAGATACAGGAGATAGAAGTCTAAGTGTCTAAGATACATAAACCCAGAAATACATCTCAAAACTCAAATACAGTAATTCCACAAAGTAAATACAACTCCCGACAAAATGAAATAACTATCTAAACAACCTCTATTGTGTCTCCTCTAGGCTAGCAGGCAATCTCAGGCCATCTGTAAAATTTATCAACAGGTCCAGTCTGGACAGGAGCGAGCACAATACATCTTATGCAGTTCATATCATGTCAGGAAATATAAAGCAGGCAATAGAATAAGATACATGAAACGCTGTAAGAAGATATACATAAAAACATGAGAGATATTTGATAACTGGAAATATATATATACATGATAAGTAAGAACTGTAAGTGACTAGTGATTTAGAGTACGAGATGGCATGTAATTGGCTTAGGTTGTACATGATGAACATGAAAACTAACAGAGTATACATGATGGGTAAAATTACATGACCATTTATACTCATCCCTACCCACAATCATTACACAAGGATCTATTCAAGTTATGTTACGGACATGATGTTTTGGTTATACAAGAAACACATGAGGAAACATGAGCGTACATGAAAGAACATGAGAGTACATGAACGTACATGTAAGAACATGAGAGAACATGAGTGTGCATGAATAACACAGAAGCAAGGAATACATGATGTACATAAAACACATGTCATAAAGTATCCGATGCGCCCGCTAAGGGGGTAGCATCCCAAGAAGAGATCCGTATAGTACCAATCCGTGATGATAACGTGACAGCATCAAGTAAAAGTAATCTAGAGCGAGAATATAATTCGTGACAAGTATGAAACGATCAGAGAATGTACTCGCCTGATAACCTGAACAGCTGATAAGTATAGGGGGTCCAACTGAAGCCACAGAGTCCTATTTAAAGCAACACAGGTTACAAGGTGTTCAAATTGTAATAAATAAATCTCTACAAGCAATCTATCTTATACTAGGTTCTTCTAAGTCAAAACGACTCTAGGTCAACTCCGGTCAATAATCTAGTCAACTAGGTCAAGTGTTGACTTATAGTTGACTTTGGGTCAAATGGTCAACTCTGGTCAACAGGGTTAATTCTAGTCTAATTATTAAAGATATAAAGTGTACTTCGTTATTCGTACGTCGAAACTTACAACACACAAATCGAGATAAGATGATTAACTGTAAAGTTAATAATCTTATTATAATGTTTCACGTGTCCATCTTGTCAATTTCAGCGATGTGAGATCACTGGAATTGACTGATCTCAGTTTCGTTGTACTAATCCCGAAATACGAACATTATAAGAATTAAATTATTAATTAATTATAAAAAGGTTAAACTCAGAGAAACTATTAACAAACATTGTCGGACGATGAAATGAACATCGCCAACGTGTCCAGAATAGTCAAATTAGCTAGGATAGCCTACCCATCGGTCCAATTTGGACACAAGGACAAAAAGGTAATTTCGGGTCAAAATGGTGTCCGTGTCGGAGCCGTTTTGTACCAAAAAACGTGCAAGAAAATAAGTCTATAAAATATAGCAAAATATATGTCCGCGAAACCAGAATGACGATACGAACCCAACGGTATCTCCAGAATTGGATTCCGTTGACCCGATCTCAATTTGGCCCGTTGACCAGAACTTAGAATTCCAGTTTGTACGGAAATGCGTGCCGTAGTCAAAGTTCTCAAAACTCAGAAAACTACATGTCAACGAGTCCAGAATGACGATACGAACTCAACGGTATCTCCAGAATTGGATTCCGATGAGCAGATCTCAAAATGACCCGTTGACCCAGAAAGTTGGACCCACTTTGCACCGAAATGCGTGCCAGGGCCCACATTCTCCAAATCTAACAAATTTTATATGAAAACATGCCAGAACGATGCCACGAGTCTAATGGTGGTGTCAGAAATGAAATCTGGAGTCCCGTGTTCAAAAATGGAATTTTACAAGTTGGAAATTACGAATTCGGACGGCCAACTTTGGCGTCGAATTCAACCAATCAAACAATCTCACAATGAAACGAAACTGGAGAGGTAGTAAGAGGGTTATACCAGCTTCGCACAGGAACTGGTAGCACGCCAAAAGGAGCTGTGGTGGAGGAGATACAAGCTAACGAAGTTGGCCTCGCGAAACTGTCCAAAATTAATACAATTTAAACGGTCAACTTGGTGGCCGGTTTTGATGTATCAAACGATAAAATTAACGGACGAAAATTGACATGAGCGAAGGTGGATATACCGAGATTGTGACGGAGGGAAGATATCGCCGATCCAATGGTCGAATTTCCAGAAAAAATGTGCGCGAAGTTGCTGCGACGGGGCGCCAAAACGAACTTTATTTCGCACGCGTCACGACGGGACGTCGTGCAAAACGCACGAATCGCCTCGACGGCACGTCCTGGAGCACGGTGGCCGTCAGGGGACCTAACCCAAGAGTGCGCCCGGCCACGTGGGAGGTCGAGCACGTCGGTGTGCGGCCGGCGGCGGCGCTGCACCGCCCGTGCGCGCGCGCGAAATAAAGTTCGTTTTGGCGGCTGCTGTGCCACTGGTGCGCACGGGCTGTGTACGGAGCTGCGCACGGCCTGCCCGGCCGGCGAGGGCGCGGTGGACATGGCGAGATGGGGCTTGGTCTCGGTGGAGGAGATGGCCAAGGATGGTGGTGATGGCGGTTTGATAGGTGGTGTTGGCTTGTGGGTTGAATGGTGAGGGAGGAGGAATAAGGAGGAGAGGAGAGGTTGTACGGTGGTGGAGGCCAGGCCACGGCCAGGGGTGGCCGGAGGTCGGGCCATGGGGAGGAGAGGGAGGTGAGGTGGTGATCGGGGCTGTTGTGGCTGGTTTGTTGGAGATGTTGCTGTTGTGGTGTTGCATGAAAAAAAACTATTGTTTAGAGAGAGAGAAGGATAAAGTAATAAATGAGAAGAGAGAGAATGGGAGAAAAGCTATCCCATAAAATTTAGGGCCGACTGCATGCTAGAGGCAGAAATTGTACATGTAGGAATTGATGGTTTGGATTAAATGAGGTTATCCAATGGCTAGGAATTAATATATAGGGAATATCATTCCTAGGGATTAAAATCAATATTAGAATTTCCATTACATATAGAAAAATATGTAGGAGAGTACTTGATATTTTTGGGCAAGAATTATGAGGGTGTCATGATGGAGGGCAACACAAAGCTGGAATGGACTCAGTGGAGCCGGATTGGATCAAAACCGGACATTGAGCAAAATCGAATTAAAATTAGGTGTTGATGATCATGAGTGAATAAGTAGCACATGAAAATTCCAATAAATGGGACACAAGTAGCAGGCGGGTAGTAGGCTCAATGTGGGCTATGTCCATAGTTGAGGCTGACAGGTTTGGTCGACAGGGGACCCACAAATCAAGTTGGAAGATAAATATGACACCGTGGGGTAAAATAAAATCGGGTCACGAGTCGGGAAGTTGTGCAAAGCAAATGGAGCACAAAATCGCGTGTCTGAGTGGGACACGAAGGTCATGGGTGACGAGCGTCTCGAGTAGATCATCAATGAGAAGTTGGTTTCAAGAAACTGACTGGTCTTACGCTCCCAATTTAAAAGTCACGGTAACGTGCTGAAAATGATCAAGGAAAAGAGTGGGAAAAATAATTAATAATCAACTGGTCTAATTTGACCCGAAGTTCAGCGAAGCGGGAACAAGTTTGGATGGGACACTATATACCGTCATGAAGTTAATCATGTCCACTCCAAAACTCGTGAAGAAGATTTCCAGAGTTGAACATCCCTGACACTCCAAATATCAATGGCACGGAAAAGTACACTTAAAGATAAATAACAGAATAAATTATTTATCGAAACCAAATCAATCCGAAAATTAAAATAAAAATAAAAAAAATCAACCCAAAATTCAGGGTGCTCACATCCTACCCACCTTATAAAAATTTCGTCCTCGAAATTAAAATGTCCACTCCCTCTAGGTCAAACCCCCACAATCAAAGTCCCAGATTAAAACAAATCATGTGATCAAAAGGACGACATACAAGGTCATGGCATACGGTGGTAGTGAAAATCTCATCTAGGTATACTAGTCGTACTAATACCAAAACGGTCATAGGGTATCAAAACACACAAGCAATCTAGGGTGCTAAACTAGAAAAGTTACAGAAACAACAAACCATCAATACTGTAAGGCAGTCTACCATCCTATATGAAAACTGGTACTTATCAAATAAATAAAGGCAACTACCAATTATCTATAAAGGGTACAGAAAAATCAAATTCAAAAAAATTAAGGAATTGAAAATCACTTGCATTGAAATCCAATCATAATATATATAGAGAGCGTTAGAGGAGGAAAACTAGCATTATGTGTATGGGGACATGTTCATATGGTTAGATAGTAGGCGTGTGTGTACGTGAATATACATGAAAGTGCATAGGACGATTTGGGTTTCAAACAATAACTATCAAGTTACACTAGTCATGGCATATTGGTTAAATAATCTGTAAAACGTAACCTATTTAATCATAACATGCATGGCTAACCATATATATATATATATATATATAAAAAGGTAGAGACTTAGTTATGTATCTATATACGTTATAACATGTATGCATAAACTCTATATATATCTATACAGGTACATGATCATAACATAGAGAGGAAAGGTTAGGTTACATGACAGGGTATACTAGGTTAGGGTGTATGTGTGTGTCCTTGTACAGGGTTATAGCTTAGTAATGAAAGGTTAAACCCAGTTTTAGTTCAGCATTTATATGCAAAGTCTGAAAATAAGCTAACATTTAAAGCTGTGAAATATTAACATAAGGCAGTCTCAGATTAAAACAATTTCAACACAAAACTCAACCAAAATTTTTGAATTGAAACCCTACGTATAGCATACATGTGCAGTGATGTAAACATAACTAATAACATGAAATCTGTATTTGAATTACGAATTTAAACTAGAAAAGCAGAAAACCAAAAATATTGGAGTTTTGAAAATTTAAACATTAACGACATATTAATATGTATTTAGCTAGGTGGAATCAAAGTGTAGCATGCATACGTGTCAGGAAAGTGTCCACTATATATATTCATATATATATTCTCATGTCCCAATATAAAAATTAATTCTACGTTAAGACTAACATTTAGATTCCTACCAAGATTGCAAGCAGGTGATTGACGTAATCAAGACAGTTTTATTATTATTATTATTTAATGCGAGAATAATAGCAAGAAGGAAATAACAATGAAATTTGTTCTTCTTATCTGTTTAAAGAAGGAGCCATTTTGAAACCCAGTGCTAAAATATCAAATCTAAGATAAGGTCTAGCAAAATCATCAATTTATTGTATTATATAGAATCTCATAGCAAGAAGTTACACAAGCTACTCCTAAGTTAAATAATTAGAAACTAGACAAAACAAACCAATTAATAATAATTTTTTTGAATGACTAAAACAAAAGTAGCAAAAACATGTTCGAAAATATTTAAGGTACAATCTGATAATCATATGCGTCTATCCAAAATTATGGTACTCTAAATCCTCGTCATACTAGTAAGCAAGGCTGCGATAATTACAGAGTCCTTGACTTATGCACATACCTCTAGAATTATAGTATTTAACATTTTTGCGATGCCGCTAGCTTGGCTACGAAAACCTTAAATTCCCACACCCGAGAAATATATCCAAAATCAGACTATATGTCCTCACCATGCTGGCTAATGTGACTATAGAAGACTAGATTCCATAACATAGATGACCAAGCCCATATAATTTTATCTTGTCAAAAATTAAATTAAATCAACAATGAATACTCAAAAAAAAAATCAAATCAAATTTATCAACGAACTTCAAAATTCAAAAAAATGAACAAAAATCCTTCAAATCATATAAATACAAACTCCGATGCTACAGCAAACATCAAGATTCAAAATTTAACAATCTTCCATTAAAATCAATAAATACAAACTCAAATTCAACAATAATCCATCAAAATCAAATTCAACAACAGAAAGTAAAGATAAATCAAATCAAGAGAAAAAAGAGTTTTCAAATCGAAGTTAAAATAAGATTCTCAAGGGTCGTCCCAGGAATCTCTCAAGGGATCCTAATTGTGATTGAGTGCCTTCAAAATATATCCTAATCCTACTGCAGGCTATAGTGGTACTCTAGTTCGAATACTACTACACAAACTCGACCTGCATGGGCCACCACTAAAAATGTGTCACGACCCGCACCCTAGAGTAAGGGCACGAGAACGTAACAACGCCCAGCCTACGCCGCAGTGTCGGCGGTAGAACGCTGTCCTAGGTCTCATGCATCTAGCAATATAAGGATAAACAGTTTATACTTTCCGAATGGGGGTGACATAGCAGATATAGTCTCAATTACATCTAAGGTAGAGCATGATAAGAATAGATAAAACATGAAATCTAAAAGAGATACAGGAGATAGAAGTCTAAGTGTCTAAGATACATAAACCCAGAAATACATCTCAAAACTCAAATACAGTAATTCCACAAAGTAAATACAACTCCCGACAAAATGAAATAAATATCTAAACAACCTCTACTGTGTCTCCTCTAGGCTAGCAGGCAATCCCAGGCCATCTATAAAATTTATTAACAGGTCCAGTCAGGACAGGAGCGAGCACAATACATCTCATGCAGTTCATATCATATCAGAAAATATAAAGCAGGCAATAGAATAAGATACATGAAATGCTGTAAGAAGATATACATGAAAACATGAGAGATATTTGATAACTGGAAATATATATACATGATAAGTAAGAACTGTAAGTGACTAGTGATTTAGAGTACGAGATGACATGTAATTGGCTTAGGTTGTACATGATGAACATGAAAAGTAACAGAGTGTACATGATGGATAAAATCACATGACCATTTATACTCACCCCTACCCACAATTAATACACAAGGATCTATTCAAGTTATGTTACGGACATAATGTTTTGGTTATACAAGAAACACATGAGGAAACATGAGCGTACATGAAAGAACATGAGGGTACATGAACGTACACGTAAGAACATGAGAGAACATGAGTGTACATGAATAACACAGAAGCAAGGAATACATGATGTACATGAACACATGTCATAAAGTATCCGATGCGCCCGCTAAGGGGGTAAAATCCCAAGAAGAGATCCGTATAGTACCAATCCGTGATGATAACGTGACAGCATCAAGTAAAAGTAATCTAGAGCGAGAATATAATTCGTGACAAGTATGAAACGATCAGAGAATGTACTCGCCTGATAACCTGAACAGCTGATAAGTATAGGGGGTCCAACTGAAGCCACAGAGTCCTATTTAAAGCAACACAGGTTACAAGGTGTTCAAATTGTAATAAATAAATCTCTACAAGCAATCTATCTTATACTAGGTTCTTCTAAGTCAAAACGACTCTAGGTCAACTCCGGTCAATAATCTAATCAACTAGGTCAAGTGTTGACTTATAGTTGACTTTGGGTCAACTGGTCAACTATGGTCAACAGGGTTAATTCTAGTCTAATTATTAAAGATATAAAGTATACTTCGTTATTCGTATGTCGAAACTTACAACACACAAATCGAGATAAGATGATTAACTGTAAAGTTAATAATCTTATTATAATGTTTCACGTATCCATCTTGTCAATTTCAGCGATGTGAGATATTGGAATTGACTGATCTCAGTTTCGTTGTACTAATCCCAAAATACGAACATTATAAGAATTAAATTATTAATTAATTATAAAAAGGTTAAACTCAGAGAAACTATTAACAAACATTGTCGGACGATGAAATAAACATCACCAACGTGTCCAGAATGGTCAAATTAGCTAGGATAGCCTACCCATCGATCCAATTTGGACACAAGGGCAAAAAGGTAATTTCGGGTCAAAACGGTGTCCGTGTCGGAGCTGTTTTGCACCAAAAAACGTGCAAGAAAACAAGTCTATAAAATATAGCAAAATATATGTTCACGAAACCAAAATGACGATACGAACCCAACGGTATCTCCAGAATTGGATTCCGTTGACCCGATCTCAATTTGGCCCGTTGACCAGAACATAGAATTCCGGTTTGCACGGAAAACAAACCCCAAAAAGCTTCTTATGCGGCTACCATCCCTCATTCGGAAACCACTCTCATGCGGCTGCCACTCTCATGCGGCCGCCCCCCCATGCGACTGTTCCTCCTATGCGGCTCGGATCATGGGGCCACCCCCATGCGGCTGCTACTCCTATGCGGCTGCTACTCATATGCGGCTCGGATCATAGGGCACCCTCATACGGCTCAGACTAAAGGATTTCCATGTGGTTCAGATAAGGCCACCCTTATGCGGTTCTGACACGAGGCTACACTCATGCGGCCCAACCATAACATTCCTCCATGCGGCTCGCAACAGTTGGGACACGTGACGGGAGCTGATCGAATCTCAATAATTCATATTTATTACAGTCACTGAGGAACACGTGGCGGAAGCTGGTCAAATCTCAATAATTCATATTTATTGTAGTCAATGAAGGACACGTGGCAGGAGTCGATCAAATCTCAATAACTCTGATTTGCTGCAATCAACATAACCGTCCATATTTGGTCAAATCCCAAACAAGCCATATTTATTGCTATCATCATAATCATCCAGATTTAATGCAATCATTACAATCCAGATTTATGACGATCAACATAATTACCCAGATATATTACAATCATAACAAACCAGATTTATGGCAATCAACATAATGGTTCGGTGCTCTGAATCCGCCACGTGGATATACACCTCCACCCATGATGCCTATAAATAGCAAGGTGCCATTTCCTTGTAAAAGGAGATGAGGAGAGAGAATGAGAAGGAGCACGAAGATATACGCGCAGAGCCAGACACGGAGCGATCCACATTCGAGCAAGAGCATTTCTTTCCCGGAGCCGAAGCTGCGTCCGATCGTCCAATGAGTAAGGCAGAGCTGCCGTCGCTTTTTCGAGCCTCTACCGTCACCCTCCATAAAAAATAAATAATTGTACTTAGATTGCTGTACCTAGGTTTTCGTTTCTAGGCTTTCTTTGTACGAGCGAGTTCGTATTATGTGTCTAAGTTCAGTCCTCCCATAAAACTGTTCTGTACTTTTACAATTAATGGCAAACAAACCCTCTTTATAATAGGTTTAAATCATATTCTTGATCATAATTTCAAACAATTTTTATAGAATTGGACGAGAACATCATCTAGTTTAAATAGAATTTGATCTCGTCGAATTCGGATAAGAATTGGATTAAATCCAATTTTTGAAAGAACAGATATTTTCTTTTAAAAAACAAGGGTCGAGTTTTTGCCTATTTTGGGAAGATGAGCGTTGCACTGTTCATCATATTGGTGTTTTTTTCATTCTTTTCTAAAGCTATATATTCATATATATTATACAAAAATATAACACACACACACACACACACACACACACACACACACACACACACACACACACACACACACACACACACACACACATACACACATATATATATTTTTATCCAACCATCTATTTTATTCAGGAAGGCCGAACCTTTACAAGTATACCATGAGGCACAAAATACCGATGCCTGTACATGTAGACTGACAAAAGAAGAGGCAAACTAGAAACAAAATGGCTAAGCCGAGGATAGGAGAGAGTTCCAAAATACAGCCTGGCCATGCCTACAGAGGGGTCTCTATTTGCAGTATTGACGAATGGTCTCCCAAATCAGTTGGTCTGTGCTGTACTAGTGGCCTTCGTATCTCACCTTGTTCTGATTTTTCCCGATAACCCACGTGGCAGCCGCAACGACGATCTGGTGGCCGTAGGACGCTGAAGCCTAGGTGGCCATGAGGTGGTAAAAGTTATCGCCTCCATGAGGCAATCTTTAATGCTGGGAAAGAGATCGACCGGTAGGTCCCCCTGACTGAGGATGTAGTTGGCTGTTTTCGATTGTCGATCAGAGCAGCATGTGTACGCAGAGGCAAGGCTGAACCCGATTGTGTTGAGATTGTCGTCAGTGGAGAGGATATTACGTAGGGCTCTCCAGATGAGGAAATACCACTTCTTGGGGAAGCACGCCTGCTAGAATGAGGCAATGGTAGGGGACGGGGCCGCGTTACCCTGGATAACGCTTTTGGTCGACTTAACCGTGAATGCGCCGGCACCATCGGGCAACCACACGAGCTTATCAGCGTCCGGTCCGATCCTCAAACCGCTACAACGAATGTGATCGACCGCTTCGGACCCAGCCCATAACCTGACTTTGATCCAATTCCAGGTGTTATTAGGAGGGTCCCATAGGTCCATAATAGTGTTGTTCCTAGGAGCCACCGAAGTGTTAGGAAGCAAGAAATCGTCTATCCAGCGCTCTAGAAATGGCGATGCTTTGCCGATGCCCACCTTAAGGCGAATCGCTGGTTCGGCGAGGGACCGCCCAAGAAGAATGCAGCGCCAGGCTGTGGATGATCTACTGTTAGCGATGGCCATGGACGGGTGGATATGCTTGAAGTATCTGGCCTTCACGAACCTGGACCATAAGTTCTTACTTGTGCGAAGCGTCCACCACAATTTCATCGAGAAAGCATTAACAATATGGGAAAGTTTGGTAAAACCCTGACCCCCCACCCTGGTGGGACGAGCCATTGTGTCCCAACTGGCCCAATAGTGCTTTTCGTGGCCGCCGCTGTGTCCGCAGAGAAAATTGTTGAAGATGCTCTCGATGTAGGATAGGACTTTCTTGGGGGAGCACGCTGCCAGGGTGTAGATGGGAATAGAATTGAGGACATGGTTGATGAGGATAATCTTGCCTCCTGGGGATAGAGTGGCGTTGTGCCAGCCTTCGAGCTTCTTCCTGATGCGATTGGTCAGGTTCTCGAAGATACCGACGTTTGATTTGCCGTATACGAGGAAGAACCCGAGGTAGAGGAATGGAGGGTGCTTGATGGGAATGATATGGTGGTTGATATGCTAGCCGCTTGCTCTCTCTTGATATTATGGTGGGTGTAGATAACACTTTTATCCGGGTTGATCTTCTGTCCTGAGCACCTTTCATATTTTTGGAGCATTTTGTGGACGACTTCCACCGATCCTGCATCTCCGGATGAGAATATAAGGATATTGTCAGCGAAGGCCAGGTAGGTGATGATCGGGCAGCCGCTAGCCGTATGGTAGTGCTAGAAGTTGGGGGTGCTCGCCATCTTATTAAGGTTTCTACTCAACGCATTCTCCGTAATGATGAAGATGGTGGAGGATAGTGGATCCCCTTGCCTGACCCCGTAAGTGGATTTAAAGAACCCATTCGCTTGGCCGTTAATAACCGTGGAGGACCACGAGTTGCTGACTGATCTCCACACAACGTTGGTCCAGGTTTTGGAGAAGCCGAAGGCTCTGAAGTCCCAGATCATAAATTGCCAATCTAGTCTGTCGTAGGCTTTCACTATGTCCAATTTGATAGTAATGTTGCCCCCTTTTGCTGGAAACTTCATGCAGGTGACTAACTCTTGAGCCAGCATGATGTTATCTTGGATATTTCTCCCCCGAACAAAGCCACTCTCCTCTTCCGAGATGATCTTGGGGAGAAGGCCTGCCATGCGGAAGGCGATGATCTTGGATATAATCTTGTTGGTAAAGGTACAGAGACTGATTGGGCAAAAGTTACGAAATGTCTCTGGGTTGTCATTCTTTGGGATGAGGATAAGGTTAGTGCTCGAGATGGCTCTGGGATAAGTAGCTCCCTAGAGGAAGGCATAGGCCGCATTGTGGATGTCAACCTTGATGATGTTCCAGCAAGTGCAGAAAAAAACCTCGGAAAATCTGTCTGGCCCTGAGGCACTGTGCTCGTCTAGGGCCCAGACTGCTTCTTTCACTTCTTCCCCTGAAGGGGGCTGTTCAAGCCGTAATTGTTAGTGTCGCTAATAAGGTAGGGTACCCCGTCCAGAAAGGTGTTGTCTTTTAGAACCGTCTCCTTGGAAAAAAGACTGGAATAGAAATTTGGAGCCTCCTCTTGGATACCCTGTTGGTCGGTGATGTTGGTGCCATTGTCTGCATCAATTTGATGGAGTGTGAGTTTTTGTCTATGCCCGTTTACACAAGCGTGGAAGAAGCTTGAGTTGTTGTCCCCCTCGCTGTCCCATTTGATCCTCGCTTTCTGTTTCCAGAAATCGATTTCAATCTTCAACCTGAATTTGAGGATGGCTTTGGTAAGATTCAACACCTTCCTGGTATCAGGCGAACAGTCGGTCATGTATCTCGCTTCGGCTCGAGTCACGTTGTCCTCTGCCTCGCGAATGGCTTGGAAGATATCTCCATAAGCTTATTTGCTTAAAGCTGTCAGGGCTTTCCTCGTAGCCTGGAGCATTTTGGCCTTACGATTAAGGGGTTCTATAAGGTCTGCGCTGTTCTACGCTTCCGTGACGACCCCTAAGAATTGGGGGTGCTCGCTCTAGAAGTCCATGAAACAGAAGCTCTTTCTGGAATGGTTCGAAGTGCTAGTGATTCCAACTAGCATGGGGGCGTGGTCAGATTCGATGGCGTTAAGGTGAAAAAGCTTAGAGGTTGTCCCCGTATCTAGCTAGTGGGCGTTCGTTAATGCCCTATCGAGGTGGAAGAATTGCCGACGGTCGCCTTTCTGTATGTTGCACCAGGTGAATGCGTTGCCGGTGAACGGGAGGGAGGTGAGGTGAGAGTTGAAGATGAAGTTGTTGAAGTCTTGCATGGTGGAGAGAAGGGGAGGGCGGCCTTCAATCTTTTTTTCTCTGTAAGTAATGGCGTTGAAGTCTCCGATGCAAAGCCATGGAAGGTTGCGGTTGTGGTGGTTGGTGTCCTGGAGGTCGTTCTATAGGTGTCTGTATTATGCAATGCCACAATCGCCGTGAACCGCAGAGAGGATGGCGCGTTTGGGGATCAAAAGGTGTTCCATCCAGCAAGATAGGGCTTGACTGGAATCTTGGATGACACGAATTTTAACGGCTTTGGAGCAGAGAATCCAAATGTTGTGTCTATCAGCAATGGCCGAGTGAAAGCCTAACTGCAGTTGAATGGATTTGAGCCCCTTGTAAGAGATTTTGGGTTCGAGGATGATTAAGATGTCGATCTTGTGAGTTTTCTTAAGGCTGGTGATTCTCTACATCATAGGATTGTTCGCCAGACCGCGGACATTCTAGGAGAGAATGTTTAACATTAATAAAACTTTGGAAGGGGTTGGTTGGACCGCTTCGCCACGGACCTGGTGTGCATGGACGGGGATTTAGCGGTCCCTTTCTTGTTCGCTTTCCTGTTAGTGATGGAAGATTCCCCCGTCTTCTTAGGGAATGTGCCGAGGGAAGAGTCCTCGGGGCATTTAGGGGGTACGACCATTTCTCCTGCTGAATTGAGGTCAGGATGCTCTGGCGGGATGAGGAAGGAGTCGTCGGAGATGCCAATCTGGTCCCCTTCCGCTTGGAGAGGGAAACCAGTGGCGAGGACCTGAAGACCTCTAAGGGCCTGCTCTGGCCCTAGGATGGCCCGAGCGTCAACGGTGGAGTTGCCGAGCGGAGTATGCAGGTTGGCGACAATCAGAGGTACTAGGAAGGACTCTTCTGCGTCCTCAGTGAGTGGGGCGCTATGGTCCTCAGAGTCCGCTCCAGGGGCCTGGTCGAATTCAGCATGACAAACCGAATCATGGGGGGAGCCGATGTCTTCTGACACGAGGGCGCTGAATTGATTGGACATGGAAATGTTAGGTGGGTGGTAGGGGATCACTACTTTTTTTGCAGAGTTGCCTCTGCTGGATTTGCCTTCGTTAGAGTTGAATCTGGTGTGGGAGTTCGGAAGAGGACGCAGGGATGGTTGTGCAATTTTTTATGCTGGTTCCCTTTAGGATTGGGTTCTGACCTCTCTGGTTTCTTTCTAAGCTCTGGATGGAGACGGAGGCAGTGCTTCGATAGGTGACCGCGTAAATGGTAGTGAGTACAGAAGATTATGTGGTTGTCGTAGATGATTTGCTGAGTCTGAGTTTGGTTGCCAAGTTTAATAAGGATATGGTTGGGGGGTCTGAGGTGTGGTCGAGTTCCACGTATATCTTTGCGTAGTGAGCTTTAGTCAGGTTGCTGGTTTCGAATGCGGTGGCCACGTAAGTCCCGAAGGAGTTAGCTATACGCTTAAGAGCCACCGGAACGAAGCAAATTAGGGGAAGATTGGGTAGGGTGACCCAGGCTACAACCGTCGCTGAGTCTTCCTTGGTGTTAAAGTGCGGTGACTACTTGATTATCTTCATCTGGTGGGAGTCTACCCTCCCGGTGACTTTAGACCACACCGTCCTGTGGTCCAGGTCGGAGGATAGGTGTAACAGAATATGCCTCGGGTCGAGGGGGCTACCCTGTACTTTGCCGATAGCCCCAACTGGCTATAACCTCTGCCATTCTGGCGAGCTTGGGACAGCCTGCTGAGAATTTGAGGACAAAGGAGTAGGGGGAATGAGGTGGCCAGAGAAGAGAGTTCCTGGTTGGTGAACGACACTGTCGGCATGGGAGATGCCTGCCGGTACTCAACATCGGGAAGAGGGACGTCCGGAAACAGGAGTCTCAGCTTGGGAGCCCTGTCAGGATGAAGGATGTCGACAAAGGAAGTGGTCGGGCGATAAAATATGCCAGGGGCTGGGAGGGCCGGAAGTGGGGTTGCGCCAGATGATACAGAGCCCGGGTGAGGAAGGCTTACGCCCAGAGAGGGGGGGATGACCCCTAGGGATCCCAGGATGCGCACTTTCGAAAACCCGGGAGGGAGGATATGGGGGGTGGGCTGCGCCAATAGGGGGATAGCGCCCAGCAGACCTGTCGCATCGGAGAGCAATATCACATCTGCCGATGATGGTGGAGGGTGCAAAGAGGATGAGAGGGGGTGGCCCACACCCGGTACAATCGGAGGTGGGAGTGGGTGGGGGGAAGCGCCCGACGAGACAACAGCAAGAGGCACAATAGGAGGGATGGGATGGGGGGTGTGGGTGGCGCCCATCGGGCCCACAGCAGGAGGCGTAATAGTAGGAAAGTGATGGAGTGGTTGGGTTACGCCTACACCCGGTGCAACCGAGGGGTGGGTAGGGTGGCTAGCGCACGACGGGGCCACAATAGGAGGCACAGAAGAAGGCGTACCATGGGCGGGAGGCAGGGGCCGGGGACTACTCGAATCGCAGGGTACGACGTTGGGCCCCACGGCAGCTGCGCCGCACGAGGCCCCCACAGGAGCATCAGCACCACGAGGTGCGTCGCAAGCAGATGGCAAGGGCGTGGAACAAATTGAACTACATGTTGCACCGCTGGAGCCCACTACAGCAGCTGCGAACGGGCCCCCCGAGGGAACCACCACACCAAAGTGTGTGCCACGGGCGTCTGACAAGAACGCGGGCCCATGGGGCCCACTACAGCAGATGAGATTCGAGGGCACAGAACAAGATGAACAGCAGGTTGCGCCGCTGGAGCCCACTGCAACAGCTGCAGACGGGGTCCCCGAGGGAACCGCGTCACCAAAAAGTATGCCACAGGCGACTGACAAGCGTGCGTTCTCATTGGGCCCACCGCAGCAGATGAGACCCGAGCGCACATCTGCCAACATGGGAACGGAACGGAAGGGGAGCACGTGGCTCCCAGCTCCCGATCTCCAGGCTAATTTCAAAATTTGATGGCGGGGGAAAGAAGGACGGGAGGGCGGTGGAGGACCCGAGGAGGGAGGGATAGGGCTCAGGGCGGGGGGCTGAGCCGGGAGGGCGGCATCGGACTGGCTACATAGTTCGAATGGCAGGAGTCGAACATCGTCCGAGGGAATGCTGTAGGGAGATAGCGCGGGAGCCAACGGGATTGAGGAGTGGAAGGGAAAGGGAAGGAGCGGCGGGGGCGGGTGAAGGAGGAAGGATGGGGGTGAGGGAGCGATGGCTGGCGGCGAGGAAGAAAATGCAGGAAAGGAGGAAGGAATAGTCGGGTCGGAGGGGAGTCCCAGAAAAGCAAGGAGGTCGGCTGGAAAAGAGGCCATGGGGAGAGAGGTGGTTGGGGGAGACGGCCGAAAAAGCGCGCCGGCGCTGACTCCAACGGCGGGCGGACGCGACGGCGCTAGTCGGGGCACAGCGCCCCGTGGGCACACGAGGCGGATAGCAGCGGCCAACACACGAGCAACATTTTTTGTATTATATATATATATATACCGCCACCGAGTTAAGCGAAAATGGTACTCCCTTTCTTGCTTGTTAGGTTTCAAAATCTAGGGTTTCGAAACCTCCATCTGACCTATTTTTTCTTCCGGTCGGTTCCAACCAGCCGTCCCACAAGAGCTTCATGATCAAGAAGAAGCTCGCAAAGAAGATGAGGCAGAATCGCCCGATCCCGTATTGGATCAGCTTGAGGGCCGACAACACCATCAGGTACAACGCAAAGCGCATGCACTGGCACCGCACGAAGCTAGGGTTCTGAGGATGATAACATAGGTCATCTACTACTACAGTTAGGGTTCTGTTGCTGCTTTTATTTTGTGTTATTTAGTGAGTTATTTTGTTTATGATCATTAATGTAGAATTCGGCTATGTTGTTGAATTCTGTTTATGATCATTAATGTAGAACCCTAGAGGGGGGGTGAATAGGAAAATAAAAAATAACTTAAGCACAAGAAGCAATATACGTCAAATAAAAAGAGAGAGTAAGAAGATCAAACACAAGATGTATCCTGGTATCCTCGCTAGAGGCAATCCAGTCCCGGAACTCTCTCCGGCTTAAATCTACTATTTAATAAAATAGTACACACGAGTTTGGATCCGAAGAACTCGACAACTTCAACACACGAGTTTTCTTATGAAGGCTCGCCAACTTCAAAGAAATGAGAAAAGAACTTGTTGATCTTCTAAAACTTGAAGATCAAAATTTAGAACTCTTAAATACTCTAGCACTTTTGGAGAGGATGACAATTAAAAGCTTAGTAGAGTATTAATGGTGGAGCTCTTGGTTGTTTGGAAAATTTATGGCAAGAGTGGATAAGCCTTCAAGAAAGATGAGGCTTCCATTTATAAAGAAACCAAGAGTAGGTAGCATTTAATGCTCCTGGATACAGCCTGACCGGTATACCGTCGGTATGGACCGGCATGCCGTCGGTATGGACCGGTATGCCGTCGGTATGTCAGTCGAACAGTAACGGTCATAATTATATCCGTTGGGAGCATTTAATGCTAGCCATTAATGCTAGTGTTTGCCATTCAAAAATTAAATTTTGTAACCCAGTATACCGTCGGTATGCCGCGGTATGCCGTCGGTATACCGATGTTTGTCACAGAACATTTTGTGATAAACAAAATGGTATACCGTCGGTATGCCGATGTTTGTCACAGAATGTTTTATGGCTCACAAAACGGTATACCGTCGGTATGCCGGAGTATACCGTCGGTATACCGATAATTATCACAGAATATTTTTGAGGCAAACAAAATGGTATACCGTCGGTATGCCGGAGCATACCGTCGGTATGCCGATGTTTGTCACATAATATTTTGTGGTCCACAAAACGGTATACCGCCGGTATGCCGGAGCATACCGTCGGTATGCCGATGTTTGTCACAGAACGTTTTGTGGTCCACAAAACGGTATACCGCCGGTATGCCGAAGCATACCGTCGGTATGCCGACATTTCTCACAGAAAGTTTTGTGGTCAATAAAATAGTATACCGCCGGTATGTCGAAGCATACCGCCGGTATGCCGTTCTATAAGATATTGATTTTTGATTAAGGAATTAGAAAGCTTTTAGTTTTGTCATCCAACCTTAAGTGTTTACAGAAAGACCTAGACCTTGTACAGACTCGAAATCTTGAAGTGTAGAGAGCCGTCTTTTCAAGGAACGCCGGTCTTTGCTTCAGTCTTCAAGGCTATGGTTGGTAATCTTGAATTGTCAGACTTTATGTAGAGAGCTTCTGAAATGATGTCAATCTGATAACAGAGAAAACTAAACTACGAAGATGCTGTTAATATTATCAAAATAAAATATGCCAACAATTAATACAAATCATTAAGTTATATATATATATAAATTTTTTTTTGTTATATATATATATATATATATATATATATATATATATATATATATATATATATATATATATTATATATATATATATATATATATATATATATATATATATATATATATAAAATATTTATAGAGAATAGATTTAAAATATTTTACTATGAATATAAATGTTCTTTCTATATAAAATAATAGAAATTGTTATTAATTATAATATTTTACTTAAATTATTTTATATTTTTGACTTTTAGGATATATATGTATATATATATATATATATATATATATATATATATATATATATATATATATATATATATATATATATTATATATATATATATATATATATATATATATATATATATATATATATATATATATATTGATAATATATATATATATATATATATATATATATATATATATATATATTATCAATATATATATATATATATATATATATATATATATATATATATATATATCTATATATATATATATATATATATATATATATATTGATAATATTAACAGCATCTTCGTAGTTTAGTTTTCTCTGTTATCAGATTGACATCATTTCAGAAGCTCTCTACATAAAGTCTGACAATTCAAGATTACCAACCATTGCCTTGAAGACTGAAGCAAAGACTATATATATATATATATATATATACTCATACACAGGTTCCTTAATCCATAATATAAAATAAATAAATACATTCTACGATATGTCACAGATAAATTAGATAGCAAAATATTTAGATTTCTATAAAATAATTTATAAAATACCTATTAAACAGTATTATCAAAATAAATACTAATAATTAATATGTTCATGAATTGATACTCAAAAAAATTCTAGGGATAAATTGATTACCAATACATTTACTGTAGTACATTCAATAATTTATTAAGTAAAACACAAGGTGAATTCTAGGGATAAATTGATATTCAAAAAAATATAAATGAATAAATAAGTATATGCAATGAAAAAAAGTAAACACTAAAAAAAATTTGGTGGTGGGAGGTTTACACGAGCCGCTCCGCAACCCCTGCCACTGTTCGTCTCCACACCGGAGCCTTTGATCTCGCCCACGCGAGTGTCGCACCACCAAAATTCGATGCCTCCACTGCTGACCGCAGTGCCTGGCCTCGATCTCCACAAGAATCTCCTCAAAGTTTGTGCCGACTCTTCGTAGTTCGAGCCACACCTAGTCACCGTTCAGCGACAGGATCCACTCGCACCGGGCTTCTTCGCCGCAGCACCAGGCCGCCTAGGTAAACACTTGTCTTCGTCTTCCTCCTATCGGTTTTCTTCTTGCTTTTAGCTAGGGTTTTCTTGAGCATCTAGCGAAGAGATGAAGTGAGGAAGAGAGAGGAAAATGTTAGGGTTTGGCTATTCTTAGTGTCGGCTGCAAAGGAAATTAGAGGAGAGAGAGATGTGAGGTTATAAGTTAGTGTTAGGGTCTGATGCAGTGGGTGGGTCAATTGATATTGGGTTTGGGCTGGGCTGCACGGGCTTTAGTGTTTTATAAAAAAAGAATCATTAGCAGTAGTAGCAGGTTAGGCATTAGGCCAGTAGGCTTGGAGCCCAACCGAGGAAAAAGGAAAAAAATATAGAAACAGGGTTGGGCTTGAGGACTTTGGGCTTGTTTCGTATTATTATTATTATTATTATTATTATTAATTGTATTAAAGTAGCAATATTTTCCCTAAGCTATATTATCAGTGTTCTATTATAAAATAGGTTACTAGTCTTTAATAAAATTATTTTGCTAGGAAATATTTTCAAGATCTAGCTAGTATTTATAATCTAAACAATATTATTTTTCTATAGAATTTTACTAAAATGTTTTACTAAAATCTGTCCATAATTTGTTAGTAATTATTATCATTTTGCTATTTCTTATGATTTAATAGTATTTTGCTAGAAACTATTTTTATTCTAATAATTATTTTCTATATTAGCTAGTAAATAATTTGTTGATATATGTATATAAATGACTAATTATCTAGTTTATTAGTAGTATCCTATAGTTAGTTATAAATAGCTAGCTAGTGTCATTATTTATAATCTAATTAAATTCTCAATTTATTCTAGTGGACCTAGAGATTGTTGTATTCCTATTATCGATCTTCCAGACCAAGGCAAGTATTTCTATGATTTTGATTCATTTACTTTATGTATTGATCTCTTCATGTTGGATACATTGTTACACGACTTGATCTTATTTTTCTGGTTCATGATTTATATACTAGAGAGGAAAAATACTACAGATTTGTGACCAAAGTCCAACTTAGAAATTTATGTTGATAGCGTAATCGTACACCAGTGCATGTGTAATTAAGCCATACCATATACTTGTTCTTATTCCTGATCTTTACCCAGTCGGTCACATATTTTGTAGGTATTTCAAATTCACATGTCATGATCTTTTTGCTACATGTCTCATTATGTTAGATTATGCATTTACGGTTTATGTTCATCCTATTTCATTATTTTTTTACTGGTTCATATGTTGTACTTCTTTCATTATTATAGATTCTACTTTGCTCTGCTCATGACTGGATATGTTGCAGGTGAGCTTGAGGCCATTTTTTTGACCTTCTATTGGCAGGAGCACGAGGCCTTAGTTGACCAGGATGATACCATAACTCAGGACCTAGGAGCTGCTACAGAGATCTAGTTCTTATTTTAGTACTAAGATATAGCTTTAGTGGACTGTACTTTTGATATTGTATTGTGAGGGCAATTGTGTTTATAGATTGACACCTTTATTTTTATCTCCGAATTTGTCTCTGATATAGTTGTAAAATGTGTAATAAATAACTAGGTATGTGGTGGTGTACTGTGATAAACTCTGGGAACGTATTAGAATGCTGTGATGTTAATGGTTTTATCATATTTTTGAAGTTCTTTAGATACTTAGTACAGCTTATTACGTTGAGTCTACAGCGTAGGATGGGTATGTCTGACTCGTATCCTGTTATCAGGGAGCGAGTTGTGACATATTTTTTGTGGTGGTCCATGCAGGTTTCATCCTAATGGTACTTAGCCTATAGAGTGCTATTAAGGAGCTTGTTAAACTAAAGAAAACTCATCACAACATAGGATCGGGGGATGGTTATATTTATTGTTACTAAAATTGCTTATTATTTTTAGGCCATATAATCAACCTTTTGTTTCTCTATTTCAGGATGGTTCAGACACGAAACACCGAGAACATTGAGCCCTCTGCACTCGAGGCTCCAAAGCTTTCACCACATCCACCCTCTCAGACGATCACTTTTGATAGTACCCAGGTGATGGGGATCTTCCGAAATTTTATTGACTCCCAGAGTGAGCAGGCCGCTCAATTCAGAGCCACCATCACAGAAGCACTCCGATCCAGAGAGACTCCTCCAGCACCACCAACGAGACAGGGGACTGCTAGAGATTTCAAGAATCTCAAGCCCATGGACTTCTACGGGATAGAGGAGATTCTCTATGCAGACGAGTGGCTAGATAACGTCGAGAGGCTACACTAGATTGCTCGCATTCCTGAGGATCTATAGGTCAAGTCAGCCAGCGTATAGTTGTATGATGTTGCTTGAGCATGGTTTAGAGAGGAGCAGCAGCTAGCTACTCCATAACTTCTCTGGACATACTTTAAGAGGTTATTCAAGGAGAAGTTCTTCCCGGAGGTCGTCTGAGATGTACTTGAGAGCGAGTTTGAGCTACTGCAGCAGGGCAACATGATTATTTTTTTGAGGGTGTCCACTTCTTAATGGTGCTTGGAGGCATGCCTCCAAGGGGGCTCGAACCCGTACCACTGCGCCGGGGTGCTCCACCGTTCCCAACGGGCTACGGCCACGGGGACGGGCAACATGACTCATGTTTGATGAGTACACTTTCGAGTTCAACAGACTTAGGTGCTTTATGGAGAACCTGGTAAGCACTCCGCATGAGAGAGCCCGATGGTTCAAGAAGGGACTTGCCCAGGAGATTTACATGGCTGTTACCACTAGCAGGACGACGACTTATGCAGACATTCTCCGTGTTGCCCAGGGAGTCGAGAAGGACATGGAGCCATAGACCAAGAAGGATAGAGATGTTGGTGCTAGCAGCTATCAGGGTCCATCGAAACAGACCAATACTCAGGCGAGGCCACCTCAGCATCCTGTACCCTAGCAGCCATATTGTCCTACCAGCGCTCCTGTACCCCAGCCACCGAGGCAGACTCAGACCCAGACGACGATCACTTGTTCATACTGCCATCGACCATGTCATCACTTTGATGTGTGCCGTAAGAGCTTGGGACTCTGCTTGTTTTGTAGATCGTCTGCGCACCAGATGAGGGATTGTCAGCAGGCTACCGCTCGTCCTGCCCTTGGACCAACTACATGACCCAAAGGAGCTCAAGGACCCCCTGCACCACCGAGAGAACCACCTACACCGTCATCAAGGGGACCACCTCTGTCCATTCAACAGCAACGTTTTGCCCACCGTCAGCAGCAGAAGGGAGCTCCACAGCAGGAAATGGCGTACACTATGGTCATATTTGAGGAGGATAAGGCTGCAACAGATGTGATTACAGGTTCTATTCATTTTCTGCTATTGTACTATTTGACTCGGGTGCTACACATAGTTTTCTATCTTTTGAGTTCTTGCAGAGATACGACTTCACACCAGTACCTACGAGGAGTAACTCTCGGATTATGACAGAAAGAGGAGTAGTATCGGTTAGTGATATATATGATTGCCCAATTAGTATAGCTGGAAGGAAATTTAGAGCCCAACTACTCGAAATGCCACTCCCGGAATTCGATGTAGTCCTAGGGATGGATTGGTTGAGTGAGCATTTTATCGTGATAGATTATCATCAGATAAAGCTAATCTTTAGTCCGCAGGGGAGCCCACTATTCGAAGTTAGACGACGAATTGCTGAGAAGCCAAAAAGTGTCTACTACGAAGCTATTGTAGAAGAGAAGGAATTATCATATCAAGTCATTATAGAGTTTCTAGATGTCTTTCCTGAAGATTTGCTAAAGCTGCCGCCGGACCGAGTCGTGGAGTTCACTATTGACTTAGTGCCAGGAGTCGCACCAGTGTCCCAGAATTGCTACAGGATCAACCCGAAGGAGTCGAAAGAGATGAAGGCCCAGATTAATGAGTTAGAAGGGAATGAATTTATTCGATCGAGTGCTTCGCCCTGGGGAGCACCAGTCCTTTTTGTGCCTAAGAAGGACGGGATTATTAGGATGTGCATTGACTATCGAGCCCTCAACAATATCACAATTAAGAATAATTACCCTCTACCCCGGATAGATGAGCTCTTGATCAGTTGAGTAAAATGAAAGTATTTTCGAAGATAGATCTATGATCTGGGTATCATCAGATGAAAGTCAGGGAATAAGATATTCCTAAGACTGTATTCAATACCTGGTATGGACAGTATGAGTTCCTGGTTATGCCCTTCGGACTCACCAGCGCCCCAACTGTCTTCATGAACCTTATGAATAAGGTTTTCCACAAGTACTTAGACAAGTTCGTGGTGGTCTTCATAGATGACATCTTGATCTACTCTTAGACACCGGAGGAGAACGAAGAGCACTTGAGGGTTGTTTTAGAGACCCTGAGGAAAGAGAAGCTATATGAAAAACTCTCAAAATACGAGTTTTCCTAGATAGAGTGGAGTTTTTGGGCCATTTGGTGACTGGGATGGGATAGTTATAGATCCTAAGAAGATTGAAGCAGTGAAGTCATGGGCTACTCCTAAGTCAGCAGCTGAGATTCGAAGTTTCCTGGGGCTAGCAGGCTACTACAGAATTTTTTTACAAGACTTTGCTAAGATCGCTGAGCCGATGACCAAGCTTACTCGAAAGGATGAGGAGTTTATTTTGACTAATGCCTGCCAGTCAACATTTGAAGAGTTGAAGAGAAGACTTACTACCGTACCCATTTTAGCTTTGCCTGCTGGTTCTGAAAGATTTGCCATCTACAGTGATGCATCAGGAAAAGGTTTGGGATTTGTGCTAGAGTAGAATAAGAAGGTGATAGCCTATGCTTGTCGACAGTTGAGGCCTCATGAAAAGAACTACCATACTCATGACCTGGAGCTTGTAGCGGTCATTTTGCCTTAAAACTGTGGAAGTATTACATATATGGTGAGATAGTGGAAATATTTTACTAACCTTAAAAGTTTGAAATATATTTTCCCTCAGAAGGAGATAAATATGAGACAAAGAAGATAGCTGGAGCTTATGAAAGACTTTGACATTAATCTTTAGTACCACACAGGGAAGGCTAATATAGTAACAGATGCACTCAGTCGGTATTCTATATCTATGTTCCTCACCATGGACCGACATCTTCTAGAAGACTTGGAGAGTTTGGGGATTGAAGTCATTATTCCGGGAATTGAGGGGAAGTTGATAAATATGTAGATTCAGTCAGGGTTGATAGAGAAGATTAAGGAGGCCCAGTTTCTAGATGAGGATCTCCATTGTCTCAAGGCAGAGGTGCAAGTAAGGTTGTTTAAAGACTTCATCATAGCAGATGATGGTACCCTAAGGCATAGAACTAGGTTGTATGTGCCTAAGGGTAGCTTGAGGGAGGAGATCATGCAGGAAGCCTACCACTCGCAGTATTTTATCCATCCTGAAGCCACAAAGATGTATAAGGACCTGCGGGAGTATGTTTGGTGGTATGGGATGAAGCGAGAAGTTACCTGATTTGTCCTAAGATGTCTGGTTTTCCAGTAGGTTAAAGTAGAGATACAGAGACCAGGGGGATTAATCTAGCCTTTACCTATTCTAGAATAGAAGTGGGGACATATCAATATGGATTTTGTCTTGAATTTACTACGAACACCCAGCGAGAAAGACGCTTTTTGGGTAATCGTGGATTGACTAAAAAAATTGGCTACTTTATTCTGTTCAAGGTAAGGCTGTCGATGGATAAGTTAGTAGAGCTCTACATGAGGCAGTTTATACGGATTCATGGAGTACCAGTCAGTATTATTTTAGACAGAGACAACATGTTCACTTTATATTTTTAGAAGTATCTGTAGCAGAGTTTGGACACCCAGTTGAAATTTAGCACAAATTATCATCCACAGACCGACATACATTCGGAGAATACTATCCAGACCCTAGAAGACATGTTGAGGGTCTGTTCTCTAAACTTTGGAGTATCTTGGGAGGATCACTTGCACCTGATAGGGTTTGCTTATAACAATAGCTACTAGGCCAGCATAGGCATGACATCTTTTGAGGCTCTTTATGGCCAACGGTGTCGTATGTATTTGTCTTAGAATTTTGTAGGAGAGAAGACTTTGCTTAGACCCGAGATGGTGGTTGACTCAGATAAGAAGGTCAAATTGATCAGGGAGCGTCTCAGAGATGCCCAGATAGGCAGAAGCATTAGGCCGATAGCAGCAGACGACCATTAGAGTTTGTCATAGGAGATATGGTATTTTTTTAAGATTTCTCCAACCAGAGGCACTATCAAATTTAGAAGGGACGGTAAACTTAGCCCTAGATACATTATTCCTTTTGAGGTGATTGAGAGGATCGAAGATATTGCATGCCGACTAGTACTTCCTACTAGCTTGGATCGGGTACACAACATCTTCCATGCATCTCAGCTTCGTAGATATATTACTGACCTGAGCCATATAGTCAATTAGTCAAAGCTGGAGGTGGGACCGAGCCTTGTATATTTAGAGAAGCCCATAGAGATCATCGACTGCAAGAAGAAGCAGCTAAGGAATCAGACTATTCAGTTAGTTGGAGTCATGCCTGGGAGCATGAGGACGAGATAAGAGAACGCCTTCCTATTTGCAAAGAACAAAAGTCTTCTAAAGAAAACTTAATTACAAACTAAGAAAGAAAGTACAAAATCTTTATACAGAGATCTAAGTACAATTTTGATTCTGGGAAGTACAACTATAGGAATCTGATCAGAAGACGATTACTTTATCCCTTAGACGACGCGACGTTGGAGAAGAAAAGCTCTTGAAATTGCTGTGAAAGCGATAGAGAATTGCCAAGAATTCTTGTCAAGAGTCGATCACAAGTCCTTTTTAAAAATATGATTTTGGAACTCTATTTATAGAGTTTGAGATAGCTGCTATGCAGTTACAGTAATTGGCACGCAGTACAAAAATACACTGATTGTGCCTTACTTTGCATGCCATGTATCATTTCGTCCATTAGCACGAACGGTTAACTTAACTGCATAGGATACGTGGCTTTCTGTGAGAGAAAGATGCTTGGTTATGGACAGTGTCGTGTGCATGTTCTTCGAGATTAATGATATGCATGCCATGTCATCTCTAATGGCTTCTGGATGGTGGTTGGTGCCAATTTGTTGAATGGTGCATTCTGTTGGTTGGCGCCAAAACGTAATTAGTGCTGTTTGTTGACTCGGTGCAGAATTTGTGAATTCGTGCCATTTGGTGACTGGTACTGAGAAAGTGTAGCTGTTAGTGCTCGAGAGTTCATCGTTTAGTGCACCAACAGTTATTATGATAAATCTTTCTGAAAAGATGTGAGATTTGGCTTCTCGAAAAAGATGGCAATGTGGCACCATTTTATTGTTTGGCGCTATTTGAAGTTATCTGATCTGCACAATCAGCTTTAGCGCCAACAGTATTTACAAAATATTTCTTGAGCGCCGCCCGTGCAGAACTCAAAAAAAAGATCTTCTCCACTGTCGTACTGTCGGTCAAAATGATTGATGTGACATAAAGTCTTGACTTCTTGAGGAAGCTTTGCTACATGTCCTTGCGCTATCTGATGGACGGCGCTATTCAATAATTGGCACCATTTAACAGATAGTGCTATTTGATGCTGTTATGCGCGCTAACTGTAAATGGTGCGACACAATCTGTCAAAATTTTTTGATCTTCTACATTCCCTAGTCTTTTTGTTTGATTTGTGTTTTAATAATAGTTTTCTTGTTTGAATGTTTGATTTCACTAACAAATTGGTTGTTATCCAAATTTCGAGGACGAAATCTTTTTAAGGGGGGAGATTTGTAACTCCCTAAAATCATTTTATAAATTTTAGAATGCATTTCCTGAAATTCTATTTGGAAATCACAATTTTATTTTCTTTATAAAGATTTGTTTATAAACAAATAATTTTGTTTTATTTAATTTTTGTTATTATTCACTAATAATTAATTAATATAATTTATGGGCTGAATTTATTTTAGACTAATTAGTTTCTATTTAAGCCTACCAAGCCTTAGGCTTTGGATTGTAGGCTTTAGCCAAAAAGTTCCTAGTGATGGGCTTGGTGCAATTTTAATTAATATAATTTTGGATTAATTATGGACTAATAGTAATTAACTAGGTTTGTTAGGATTAATAGTAATTAACAAGGTTAGTTATGATTAATAGTAATTAACTAGGTTAGTTGCGATTAGTTAGTAGTTAGTTACTGGTTAGTTAATAGTTTTCACTAATTGACCCTAAATCTATTACATATTACGGGACTACCACTAAGGCTTGACTTGGAAAGCACTCCATTATTTTAATATATATTGGGACTCCCTAATTATTTATTATAGTTTATTTTACTAATACACCATTGACACCATTGCTCACACTTCTTTAGTGCCCTACCATCGTCTCTGGCTGCTACTCGGTCAGATCCCGACCATCATGTCGTCGGAGTTCGAGCCCCACCATATCCGACCGGCGCTCTGCTCGAGGATCTGCTATTGTCCCGATCGGACACAGATCTGTGGCCGACATTTTGCTAGAGCTGCCACTCCGACAGCTAGGTGAGTTATCCTCGACATCATCATCATCATCATCATCTTCTTCTTCTTCTTGTTCTTCTTCTTCTTCTTCTTCTTCTCTACTCCTTTTTCCTCATCTTCTTCTTCTTGTTTCTTCTGGAAGTTGCACCACCGACCATCGTCTGAAGAACGTCAGAGCCTCGCCGCCTTCTTCGTCGGAGCTAGCCACGACCTCATCGATCCACCAGAGCTCAAATCTGTACTGCTTCATCGTCGGGACGCCAGATCTCCTTGTCGTAACACCGAGTCGAGTCGTTGACCGCTGCTAGGTGAGTCTTCGCCACAATTCATTCTACTTATTTATGTTCTTCGCCACCTTCTTCTTCTTCATTATTCTCCTTTTTTTGTTGACCATCGACTAGATCCGGACTGTGCTGCCAGTCATCGGAGTTGCCAAAAGACGTCCACTTCTATATCTTTCTATTGCCGAGCGCGTCGATGCTACACGAGCCGCTCCGCAACCCCTGTCACCATTTGTCTTCACGCTGGAGCCTTTGATCTCGATACGAGACTGCCGTACAACCAGAACTCAATGCCTCTACCGTTGATTGCAACGCCTGGCATCGATCTCCACAAGCGTTTCCTCGAAGCTCGTGCCAACTCTTTATAGTTTGAGCCATACCGAGCCGTAGTTCAACGACTAGATCCACTCGAGCAGGGCTCCTCCGCCGCAACACCAGGCCGACTAGGTAAATAACTGTCTTCGTCTTTCTCCTTTCGATTTTCATCTTGCTTTTAGCTAGGGCTTCCTTGAGCGACAGTGAAGAGATGAAGTGAGGAAGAGAAAGAAAAATGTTAGGGTTTTTGGCTATTCTTAGTGTTAGTTGTAAAGGAAATGAGAGGAGAGAGATATGAGGTTATAAGTTAGGGTTAGGGTCTGAATCAGTGGGCCAAGTCAGCTGATATTGGGTTTGGGCCAAGCTGCACAGGCTTTAGTGTTTTATAGAAAAGAAAAAAAAATCATTAGCAGCAGTAGCTGGCCGGTCATTGGGCCAGTGGGCTTGGAGCCCAGTCGAGGTAAAAGGAAAGAAATATAGAAACATGGTGGGGCTTGAGGATTTTGGGCTTGTTTGGTTATGTTTTTGGGTCGATATTATTATTATTATTATTATTATTATTATTATTATTATTATTATTATTATTATTATTATTATTATTAGCGTTAACATTATTATGATTAATTGTATTAAAGTAGTAATATTTTCCCTAAGCTATATTATCAGTGTTCTAATATAAAATAGGTTACTAGTCTTTAATAAAATTATTTTGCTAGCAAATATTTTCTAGATCTAGCTCGTGTTTATAATCTAAACAATATTATTTTGCTATAGAATTTTACTAAAATGTTTTACTAAAATCAATCCATATTATCAGTTTGCTATTATTTATGATTTAATATTATTTTGCTAGAAACTATTTTCATTCTAATAATTAGTTTCTATCTTATCTAGTAAATAATTAGTTAATATATGTATATAAATGATTAATTAGCTAGTTTTTTAGTAGTATCCTATATTTAGTTATAAATAGCTAGCTAGTGTCATTATTTAGAATCTAATTAAATTCCTAATTTATTCTAGGTGGACATTGTAACGACCCGCTCCGCGCAAGCAGAATGCCGATTCAAACGGCGCAAGTGCAACGACTCAAATCTCGTTTTGCTCGGCAAAATGATTTGCTTAAGGCAAAGGCAAAGGCAATGCACTTGTCCCTTCAGAAGAATCTAGACTTAAACTTTCAAAGGCGCGCTCGGAGTCTCGTTCGGCCGACGTGATCATCGCTAAGGTGGGTGGCTTCGATGAACCTATCTTTGCTTAGCATGTACACATAATAATACGAACAGTGTTGCTAGATCGCTAGAAGATAACCCCATGCACGCTAATAAAATGACTCAATACACCTATCTAAGGGAATAATTCCATCTTGTGTTGCTTGAGTAGAACACGGAAATGAACTTGGAAATTGTACGTAAACTCTCGCACCGCACTCCATGCTCGTCCAAGGCACTGCTTACTTTTTGAATAGTTTCCTTATGTTGCCAGTTATGTATGAAATGTTTATCACTTAAATCGTATGACAACTTGAGGCATAACACGGTCAATAGTTCACTGAATTGAGGCAGGAAGACTATCAAAATAGTCGTTCTAAGCCAAGTAGTAAAAACATGGAAAGGCTTCGGGATCGTTGGGTCGCCAAGATAGTTCCCGTACCGAGAGCTGCATAATGATAACAAAAGAATGAATGCAATAAAAGAAAAAAGACCAAAGGAATGAATGAAAGAAAAATTTGGACGATCAGAAGCTGGGTTTACCAGGGATCGTGCCGGGAATAAGTGAATGAATAACTAACTGAATGAAAAGAAAGAAAGTAAAGAAAGAAGAAAAGTATGATTAGCGACAGGTATGAAGGAGATGTGCAATGGGACTCGCTACCCGTGCTGTACGGATGCCACCGCCAACCTAGTCGATTTATGGCTCAGAGAGCCCGTTAAGTTAAAAATGAAAAGAGAATACGAAATGGTCGTGGACAACTCGTGCACGAGGGGTATCAATAAAGGATTCCTCAGGCGATCAAAAGCTTGGTGACCAAGGATCATTCCGGCCTAGGAGGAATTATTGCTTACAAGCGACTTGTGTGCAAGCTCGGCCACTCAAGCGACATAATACCGGTATTACGTAGCCTATCAGGATGTACCAGCCATAACTGTCTGATAAATACTACGAATACGACGTTATTGTAGTCTAAAATGGCTTGTGATGCCAGCGACAAGTGCGTACAGATTAAGTTGGCTCGCTATCGGCTATCCCCGTGCGAGACCTTGCATTGAAATAAGTTGTCTGAGAAATCTGAACAACTGAGTAACTGAATGCAACATGTCTGAACAAAGCTTGAGTATAACACGTCTTAACAACATGAGTACCTCGTTTCAACTAAGATAGAAACATGCCAATGACACTATTGAATTCTTACGCAAATCCGTTAAGTAATTATGTATCAAATGTTGGTTAAGTTGGTTTATGTTGGACAGGAAAGATCGTATGGTAAGTATGGTAAGTTTCGCATGTTATTCCTATGCAACACTTGATATATGTAACACGAATAGGTTTTATAATATATGCCATGAAATTGATCCTAAGGCAAGATTAGAAAGACTATAACTGATATATGGTGCACGAAATTAAATTGAACGTGTTTGGTAATGATAGCAAGCGGGCGAGCTAGCCTCTCCACCAGTGCATGCAATATACTGATAACTACCTAGATTGCTTGTAGGGTAACTGTCATGCCCTGCTCCCGTAGGAGTGTTCGTCATCACTAAGGCATGATGTCGCACGAGCCTAGATTGCGCTTGTGCAAGGCAGTTTCATAACGACCAATTATAGCGGCTGCGACGGGGTCGTCGCACAAAAGTCCCGAGCAGAAATATTAAACATGCAGCAAAAATTTAGATGCAAAACACAATTTATTGAAAAGTACTCTTTATTAATATTGAACAATAAGATTACAATAGGGCGCAAGGCCATGTTTACAATTCTCTCAAGCTCACTTTTCTCTTATTTTATAAGTCACTCTGCTTTCTCTCATCTCTCGATACAATGCTTGAGCCAGTGGATGCTTCGGAAGGCAATGTTCATACATTATGTCCCGTATAAATCTTGACTCCATACGGCCGTACGTTTTGAATCGTCAAGGAACTTTGTACCTCGACGCATCCAAGCGAGCTCTGCGCCACGAGCTTCTACCTGTGTCTGCACATGAAAACTGTATGGGTGTCAGTACTCAACTGTACTGGTGGAGTGAGCTCCTCACCCACCCATATAAAATTGACATGTTTACTTACTTTGTGCCGCTTAATCCTTTTTTGATTGTCTTGCTAGTCTTGCCCTAGGATCTATTTTAGGACAAAGATGCCTTGGTCTATACTTGGCAATGCAACAATAGGGTCATGCTATACTCTATTCATGACTTCAATATATATTCGAGGCAGTGCCTTGTCATAGCAACTTATGCAAACTCGGCCGTGCCAAGAACTTTCACTTGTTCTATGTGCCTCTAGACTATTCTCGTGCCAATGACGTCAAGGGACCGACTCTTGCTGGTCATGCTATACTCTTGCTCGTGCCTTAATCTCGAGGTCGTACCTCCCAAGTATCAACTAGACTTAACCCACTTGCCTTACGACCCTTCCTGACTTAACTCGAGACGACGTCACATCCATGCCGAAGCACGTGTCCTTGCTATAGCCAAATCTTAGGCTCCAGAATGGTTTTGCAATCGTGCACACCCTAACCCGTGCCGATTCAATCTAGTACTTGCTACACTTACACCTTGATAACCCAACTCGTGACTTGCTAGTACTTGACACAATACAAAGGCATATATGCGGATAGCCACTTTTATGCCGACACATCTATATGAGTGGTCACTAGCAATATTAAGCTATCCTAGATCTTATGCATACGGTGACCATTCACGTGGCGAGGAACGAGCTCCTACCGAATAACCCGCAGCCTATATTTTAATGGTTCACTTCAATCGAGTCGTACCATCGATGAAGTTCGTACAATATCTGCAATTCCTCTTAGGCCGACACGAACTCGGTTCCCCAGGATCAATCGAGGAATTTACCCTTGCGCACAAGTTGCCCAATGACCATGCAAGACTCAAACTCGATCTATCAAGTCCTTCCTTAATTATGACCATGCTTTCCATCTTTCTATCGAGACTCCCAAGTAGCGGGACCGATCTCGTGAACTTCCTTATCGAGACTTATCGAGACTTCCAAGTAGCGGGACCGATCTCGTGAACGAGAATTATCGAGACTCCCAAGTAGCGGACCGATCTTGTGAATGAGACTTATCGAGACTCCCAAGTAGTGGGACCAATCTCGTGAACGAGACTTATCGAGACTCCCAAGTAGCGAGACCGATCTCGTGTGCTTTCTTACCGAGACTTGTCGAGACTCCCAAGTAGCGGGACCGATCTTGTGAATGAGACTTATCGTGACTCCCAAGTGGTGGGACCAATCTCGTGTGCTTCCTTATCGAGACTTATCGAGGCTTCCAAGTAGCAGGACCGATCTTGGTGACAACCAGTCGCGTGGACTTTCTTGTCCGTGGCATACTTTTCACTAAACCAATCGTGGCTCGTGCCTTAGACAGACCTTGTTCTCTAGGCGCTATCGCTCAAGTCATATACTTTATATGATGAGCCTTGTTCTTGTGGGACTATATGACTTGGCAACCGAAGAAAATAGGGGACAATGCTAGCTATGACTTCGATAGCCCAACATAACTCTTGTCTAACTTATTTGGGCAATGACTTGACGAGCAAAGGCTACGCCAAGCTTCGCATCGAGGGAACGTGCCGTGCACGCGTTCGAATTGAACAACCAAGTTCTTGGGTACCTAGACTTAAGCCACAAGCCGTGCAATACGACTTAACCTATGGGACTTTCGAAGGCCAAGCCAAGCCTTGGGCGACGGGACCGTGCATGCTTTATCAAGCATTCACGCGGGCGACGCCTATGACTTAGGCTAATTTGAGCGTTGTGGCAACATAGCAACTTAGGCCAACTTTCTTCACCCAAGCCATGGGACAAAGGATCGAGTGTTATTTTAAAAGCACGCTGAGCAGACTTCTAAGCAGACCGTGGGACCTTTTTCCATGTTCTAACACATTTCGATCCGTCGGGATTATTTTCTTAGCTATGTGGGTGCGTTTCTTTTATTATCAAGCCTAACTTGTGCAAGTTGAAAACATGCAATTTATTATGTAAAGTCTAAGATGAGGCGAGTTCATCGAAACTACCCCACCTGAGCGAGGAGTCGCGTCGATCGAGCGAGTCTTCGAGCAGCCGTTGCAAGGCTAAGTTCGAACGCCGTCGGCGTTCGATTCCACCGATTGACTGAGTGGGACGGGGCAGTACAGTACCGGAGCATCTCGTCTAGTGCAGTGTTTTCCCTCAAACGTGCTAAGGCACAGAGCTAACTCTGGAGCCTTAGAGCGTTGCAAAGGAGCTAAAGCACCATATACAGGACATAATGTGTTGGAATATCACCATGTATCATTCAATATTGTAAGCCGCTTGGCACGTCTTTTATGTTTTTAGAGGGAGAGCTTGAGCTAATCGTAATCTCGGCATAGCACCGCTTGTAATACTTCTTGTATATCAATAAAGAGCTTAGATTTGTTTCAACTTGTGTTCATTTACTTTCTGCTACAACAGGAACACTTTGTGTGACTCTGTGGCCTACCTTCAATCGGTCATTTTAGGACCTGGCCTTGCACGAGTGGAATTTAGGCTTGTGCGACATCATGTCCAAGCGAGGATGGTCGATCCTTCGGGAGCGGGGCCGAACATATTGGTATCAGAGCATGACTTTACGTTCTTGGACTTTATGTCGACTCTCTCAGTTTCAAAAGCTCTATCGTGGGCAAAAGAAATGTACGCTCTTTCTCGTTGTTTCTTGGGATGTTCCATATAATAAGTAATATTTTCAAAAGCTCGTACAAGTATTCAGTTGAATGGGATCGATACGCAAAGGCCTTTGTGCTGAACTGTGTCGTACTTGAGTTGAAAGGAACCCATGTTGACACTAGCAAATGGTGTGCGTACCTGAATAACCCTATAATGATACTAGCAAATTAGTGTGAGAGACCAGAGTATAGTTCGAACGGAATGGCTATGCACACAGCTTTTGGCTAAGTTGTGCTGAATATCGCACACCTAGACTTTCTGGTGCGGGCGAGTTTCTGAGCGAGATTGAATATAGCTCGGACGAGAATACGTTACACTTTATTTGCAAAGAACAAAAGTTTTATTATAAACTAAAAAAAGAGTACAGGAGTACAATTGAATTCTGGGGAAGTACAACTGTAGGAATCTGATCAGAAGACGATCACTTTATTCCTTGGATGATGTGATATCGAAGACACGAGCCTCTGGAGAATGCAGCAGCACTTTAGTAGGAGATTATGATCACACTTGATGCATTGAGATGGATTTGAAACTCTATTTATAGAGTTCTTGAAATAAATGTTTAGCAGTTATTCTGGGTTGTACGTACTTCAGGTTGCAAGTCTCCTGTTCACTTGCGCGAATGGTTACACTAACTATTGTGGACGTGTGGCATCTTTTGATTGAGATGCACGTGGTCGAGAGCAGTATAGTAGGCACGTTCTGCGAAGTTAGTGGCTTGCACGTAAGATTACTCTGTTCTGAATACTGTTTGTTGACCTTGCGTGAGCTTCATCAGGTTGCGCATGGCACAATATAACAACTTACGCGAGCGGTTGTACCAACAGCTATGGACGTATGGCATCGTTTGATTGAGATACGCGTGGTCGTGGGCAGTGCAGTGAGCACGCTCTGCGAAGTTGGTGGCTTGCGTGCCATGTCACCTTGTTAAAAATTAATCAAGTGGCGCCAACTTGTAAGACTAATAACTTGTACGAACCAGCTATCAGCATTAATTACATGCTGACAAAATCTTCTCGAGCGCCGCGTTGCGTGGGATTTGAATAGATTTTCCTTAATATCCGTACTGTCAGTTTGTCAGATAATGATGATGCCGTTACAGCTTCTTGTGGAAGTGTGCCACGTGGTGCTCGCGTAACCTATGTCCTGCGCAACCTGAAGTTGGCACAATATGATGTTGCGCAACTTGATGATCCAGCGCAACATAATGATTTGGCGCCACTTGATGATTGCACACTTTAGTGGGCGGCACAGCTTGATTTTTATCCTCTACAAGACCCCCTTCAAAGTTTTTGAAACTTGAAAATACTTTAAAGTTTTGAAATACTTTGAATTATGCTAGTTTTGTTTGGATTGTGCCAGTCTACTATCTGAGTTGTGCCAGTCAACTCGAGCCCGCTTCTTCAGCATAAGTTGTGCGAGTCAGCCTTATTAAAGCTATAAATAGCCGTACTCCTTGGATTTTTCATTCTCCACCCTCGTTTTAAGATACCTCGAGAGAGAAAACCCTATATTCTTCTCCTTTTTCTCGATCCTTGAGAACTTCGATCGACGGCAATGGCACCCAAGCGCTCCGCTACTAAGAAGGGTAAGACTGTGGCCGCGTCATCCATACGAGTTCCGCCTTCATCACGTCGAGAGATGGCCAACCCGGCCATGGAGGGTAAGCATTTGACTATAGACCCGAAGATCGACCACCCTACTGATCATCGACCACCCTACTTAGGGTTTGGCTTGATTCTGACAGTGTGTGCATGCTCTTTTAAGAGTTAGGTATACTCCATAACTTGCGCTCCCTTATTAGGGTTTGGTTGCTGTCGATACGCATTGTGCAGCGTTTTAAAAAGTTGTGCTATCTTTTAGGAAAAATTTTGGCACGTTGTGCGGCAAAATACGGTGCAACCTGGTTGTTGTGCAATCTGATGGCCACGTATGTTGAGTGCGGCACAATGTGAGTGTCACGCAACCTGACTGAATTAGAGCATTAAATGCTCGATTCATTTCTGACGATGAACCTATTTATGGGGGCGCTCTTTTTTGAAATATCTTTTTCCTTTCTCCCTCGTTATGTGATACATGCCCATTTACTGGGAAGACGAAGAGTCGACGGGGGCTGACTTTCGCTGTATATATATGGGCATAATACCCAGCCTCCATCTTTATTCACTCTTATGGCTTCCAAAGAGAACATGAAGCAGGAGACGAACAACCATGGCAATGGCACAGCTTCTGAGAAGGAGTTACACTCTGCACCTGCAGAGTATTTGCTAGAAGCTGACCCGTCTCTGAGGGTAGAAAACTTTCTGGACTGTTTTGGCCTGACCTCAACAGCTTTCACTCGCTCCAGTGGTGGACCATCGTCTTCTTCTGAAGAACGTGGCACATTAGAACATAGGGAAGGATTCCTCTGTTTGATACATCGTTCGGAAATCCATAACATCGAGAAATTGAACGCTGCCTTGCGTCATGCTGATTACGAGAGGAAGAAGTGACGTGATACAAGAGCATCATTCTACATAATGGCCATAGTACCTATGTTTGTAGTGTCTGTCCACTTTTCTATTATGAAATAAAAAAGTAGACCTTATTAATTAAATCCTGGCACATTTGAGCTTTGTTGTGTAACTGCCTTGACACATCCCACACACACACACATTTTTTTAAACTTTTTTCGGTTCTGATAACACAAACTTCTGAACGACATGTGGTGCTTTTCGTGCTTTATTTTTTCCAAAAAATACACCTATGGACGTGCATAATGTTTCAGCTTCTATTGCATATGAATAGTTGAGATAAGAAAAGAACTTTTACTGTATTCTCTTCTTCTTTCTGATGTTTGCAGGGGACCAACTGACAACATTCCCCAGAACTGGCATTGGTGATCTTGGATCCTATAAAGTTGAACCACTTTGACACACACATCAGAGAGCTCAGGACTCTTCATGTTAAAAAGGGCTTCCTCGAGATGGTAGAAAGGGCCTTTATACATGAGAGTTGGATGGTGGAGACACAGAATTAGAAATCGTATGACGAGGGTGATCTCATTCCTAGTTCTCATGACTGGTCGTCTCTTCTCCACCAGTTGTATTAACAGCAGCTTGTCTTTGAGCTGTTGTACTCTGGGGTTCTCCTCTCGTCTTTCTGAGAGAGAAGAACAGAGTTGATTCCATTGCCTTGCTCGCTGCTTCAGGTCGAGATGACAAGGAACTGGCATCAATAAGAAGATCCAAAGATGTAATAGACCTTCATCTGTTATATTCAGAATAAAAATCCGAGATGTAATAGATTTCCATTAAGATGTATCTATATTTTTAAAGAAGGTATAAAGAATGATTTTCTCTTATTTATGATTTGATTTGATATGATGATAGAAAATAGAATCCGGAGGTAATGTGGACGTGAACTCTCTTTTTTTATTGATGATCTTCAAATCGGTTAGGACTTAAAGACAGGATATCAAGTCTAAAAAGACGAAATATCTATGATAATACGGATTTATCATAAAGAAAAGATATCTTTTAAAACAACTGGGTTTCAAAAGATAGAATTGATGCTTTGGATAGACTTCACGGGGATTTTGAGTTTTTATTATCCTGTAGCTTTATTTACGAAAACGTAAATAAATGATAATAAATGTAGGCCCATAACCGCAATAAAGTAGAAATGAAAAAGACTGATGAATAAGCATGCCTTTTCAAGGAAAGGTCGCTTCAATTCTCGAGACAAAGAGTAAATAAAGATTTCTTCACAAGATGAACGAACATGCCTTTTCGAGGAAAGGTTGTTTCAGTTCCTGAGATAGAATGTTTGGCCTTTCTGTCTATAAATAGTGTGGAATTTTTTTTGAAAGCATCATTCACCCCTTTTCTTTCCTTCACAAATGCCTTCAGAAGAAATGGCTAAGGAGACGGGAGTTATCCCGAAGATCGAAGCCGTCCTCGACACTCCTTCCGATGAGCCCACACCGCCTAGTCAGTCAGAAGTCAGAGAAAGCTCGACTATTCCTGGAGAAAAGCAGGATATTATTGCCGAACTGATGGAGCCTGGGAGTACTGTCGAAGAAGAAGCTCTGAGGAAGGCTGCCTGTGAACTGCTGGTGTCATCGGACAATAATGTCTTCGAGCTTCTTGCGAAATATATTTTCAATTAAGAGGGCTCTGGTCCTCGTTAATTTTATGTATTTCCTTCTGTCTGAATTTATGCAAATAAAAAAAAGAATTTTATTTACATTCTGAGTCTCTATGTTGATATTTTTTTGTCTTCAGACATAATATTTCTTGAGAAATTTGCCATTAATGGGTATCATGGTGATTCGACCATCCATACCAGTCAATTGATAAGCCCCGTTGAAGAACAGTTTGCTTACAATATAAGGTCCTTCCCACTTCGCTTCGAATTTTCCTTTGCTCATGTGCGTCATAGTCATAGGACGTCTGACGGTTAGAACTAATTCTCCTTTCTGAAATGTTCGTACTTTGACTTTATGGTTGTAGGCTTTTGATAGACGAGCTTGGTATAACTCAATATGTTGTTGAGCTAGGAGCCGTTTCTCGTCAAGCGCTACAGGCTCCTGAAGTCTCAGACGATCATTGTTTTCGGTTGTGAGTTTATTGGCAATGGCAATCCTTAGAGAAGGGATATGGATTTCCAAGGGTAAGAGAGCTTCGCATCCATATACTAAAGAAAATGGTGTGCAGCCTGTAGGAGTACGTATAGTAGAGCAGTAAGCCCACAGACATTCTCCAATCTTCTCACCCCAGTTTTGTTTGTTGGTAGAAACAAACTTCCTAAAGAGTTTGATGATGGTCTTGTTAAATGCTTCTGCCAACCCGTTAGCTGCAAGATTGTAAGCTGTAGAAGAATATTATTGATCCTGTTGTCATCGCAGAATCGAGTGAACTTCTTACTGATGAATTGTGTCCTATTGTCATGAATGATTCGCTGAGGAACACCGAATCTGTAGATCACATGATGCTTAATAAAATTGATAATGCTGCTTGTCTTGACCTCAGCTAGAGGTATTACTTTAGCCCATTTTGAGAAATAATCAGTTATGGCTAATATAAACCGATGCCTCGAGATGAGGGAGGGTTGATAGGACCGATGACATCCATACCCCAAGCTTCAAAGAGCCTAGATGTTGTTGTTGGATGAAGAAATTCTAACGGTTGATGAATAAAGTCAGCGTGGATTTGACATGCTCAGTACTTCCTTTTATACTCGATTGCATCAGATACCATTGAGGGCCAATAATATCCCATACGGCTAATGTGATCCTGTAATTTAGGACCAGGTTGATGTGCGCTACAAACGCCGTCATGAGCTTCACGAAGTATTTGTTTTGCTTCTTTCCCCACAAGACAACGTAGGAGTAAACCGTCAAACATTCGTCGGTAGCGTGTCTTTGTAGTATGATTATAGTAAAATCTGAGTGACCGTCATCAATTGTTGTAGCCTCCTTAGGATCTTTGGGTAGGATATTATGGACCAAAAAGTTTATGAAAGGAGCCCTCCAGTCTTCATTGATGGCACAAATTTCAACTGAATTGTTGAATTCCATGTTTGGGTTGGTAACTTCCATATTTAAGTTATTCTGGACACAAAATAACTCTCTATTAGTGATGACGATCATTTGCTGCCTTCTGACGGGAATTGCTAATACTGTTGCAAGATTAGAGAGTGCATCAGCTTCCATGTTACACGCTCGACGTACATGCTCGATGAAGAAGCCTTTGAATGAAGCAGCCATCCTGATCGCTGCATCATGATATAGAACCAAATCTTGATATCGAACTTCGTATGTGTCTCTAACTTGATTGACAATCTGTTTGGAGTCTCCGTAAACTTCAAGATACTCAATATCTAATTGTTTAGCCAATTGGAGACCAATGAGCAGAGTATTTTATTCAGCCACGTTATTGGAACACGACTCATCTAAAGAATAAGCTTTTTGGATAGCTAACCCTTCTGGTAAGACGAGGACGATTTTGACTCCAGCAACAATAGCACCTTTTGGTCCAATTCTGGATGCACCATCAAAGAATAAACGTTATGTAAGAATTTCTTCTAAAATCATGTTGGACTCCAAGGTTTCATCTGGAATCTCATCGTAGAGTTTAGATGTTTCAGGAACTGGATGAGCTGCCAGAAAGTCAGCAAGGGCTTAACCTTTAACAGACTTTCGAGGAACATAAACCATATCATATTGTGCTAACAATATGGCCTATGTTGCGAGCCTGGAATTGAGTGTACTGGGCTTTTTCATCAGGACCCGGAGAGGGTTAACTCTAGAAATGACATGAATAGTTTGGCTAATGATATAATGTCTCGTCTTTTGAACAGCAAACATCAAAGCTAGATATTCTTTTTCTACTGAAGTGTATCGATGCTCAGCTCCAACCATCATACGGCTGAGGTAATAGATAGCCTGTTCATGACCCTCTTTATTCTTCTAAGCTAATAAAGCACCTAGGGAATGGTCCATTGCTCGAACATACATCAGGAAAGGTATTCCTGACACTGGAGGCACTAGAACTGGAGGGTTCATCAAGTACCGCTTTATGTCTTCAAATGCTTGTTGACATTCTTTAGTCCAAATAAAAGACACATCTTTTTTTATGAGTTGAGTTAACGGTCTACAGTGTCCAGAGAGATTTGAAATGAATCTCTTGATATATGCAAGACGTCCCTGGAATCCTCGTAGCTCTTTTAGGTTGCGTGGAGGATGCATCTCTTGAATGGCTTTGATTTTCTCGGAATCTACGTGTATACCCTTAGAGGTAATGACGTATTCGAGAAATTTTCTACTAGAGGCTCCCAGGAATGACTTGGTGGGATTCATCTTGAGTTGATGCTGGCGTATTAGATGGAAAATAGTTCTCAAATATTGAATATGGTCTTCTTTTAGACGACTTCTGACAGCAATATCGTCAACGTAACATTCAACAGTATTTCATAAATAATCACGAAAGATGGTACTCATGGCCCGTTGATAAGTTACACCAGCATTCTTAAGACAAAATGGCATGACAGTGTAGCAATTGACTCCAAGAGGAATGCGAAAAGATGTATGTTTTTCATCTTATGGATGCATCTTGATTTGATTGTATCCTGAGAATCCATCCATAAAAGACATACCTTCAAATCCGTAAATATTGTCAATCATGACATCAGTGATTGGAAAAGGGAATTCGTCTTTGGGACATGCTTTATTAAGGTCTCCGAAGTCGTTGCAGACCCGAACTTTTCTTGTTTTCTTCAAAACTGGGACAACATTAGCCACCCAGTCCGGATGTTGTTCTTCTCTGATGAAACCACAGGCGATGAGTTTTTTGACTTTAGCTTTTATGGCATCCATCATGTCGGGTCGAAACTGACGTTGTTGTTGTTTGACTGGCTTCACATTTGGTAGAATGTTGATCTTGTGGGTAGCGATCTGAGGATCCAATCCCGACATGTCTTCATATCTCCAAGCGAATACATCAATATATTCCCTAATGAGTTGGATTAGTTCTTGTTTATCTGCTTCAGGGAGGCTTTTGCTAAAAAATATCGGTTTTGGGGAAATTTTGTCTCAAATATTGACTTGAACCAACCGATCTTCAGTAGGTGGCTCCTATTGTACAAAGCAAAGCTCCTATTGAGTATCCATCCTTTGTGCCCAAGGATCAGATTCAGAAGCTTCAGCAAAGTCTTCGTCATCTTCCGAGAACTTGACAGTCACCATATTGGAAGATAGAGTCACACGATGGACGTGCCCTACACTGGTGTCTGAATCCCATGAGATAGAATCAGAAGAGTTAGATCGTTCTTCTTCATCGGATTCGGATGCTTCTGGAGTCAGAATTGGTGAAGCATAACCTAATCCCCGCTTTATTTTGCTGTAGTATTGTTGTGATTTTCCTATTGGAGCAGGAATACGAATAGGAGTTCGCCTTCCTCTGCCGTCATTGAGACCAGCTTTAAAATTATAGCACATCTTTTGAATGATGTCCTTTGATTGCTGACTATAACGACGTAGTTAAAGTCTTCCGTTATTGTGATTTTTTTCTTCACTGTCGGGCGTGATCTTCTGTTCTGTTCCCTTACTAAAAAGTATAGGAAGTTCATCTTTCTTCCTAGAAGGAACTAGGAAAAAGGAGTCCTGCATTGGCTCGAGCAATACTTCATTTTGGGAAGCTTCAGCTGCTCCTATGGTAAGTGGTTCGAAGTTATCTAACATATTTAAATAACATTGAGTATAATAACGGACATCGGTATACTGTAAAGGAGATGCTACTTTATTGATTTGTACATCATCATTTACAACAAGATTTTTAGCCTTAGCAGATGGCTTAGTAAGGCTGATAACCAGAAGAGGAGGAGGAGAAGGAGAAGGTTTGTTACGACAAAGGTCGATAACAAGATGCTCAGAAGAGGTGAGCTCCTTTTGTTTTCTTTCTACAGCTGGAGGCTGTTTGTTATGAGAGGAAAGATATATAGTCAATGTCTGAGAAGAAGAGGGACGAGTAGCACATCCTTTGACGGGGATCATAAGAACATCTTTTAAAGTATGTTTCTGATCTTCCTCAGTATCCATCGCCAATACAACTTTTATGAACTCCAGTTTGTAAATCCGAGAGTCCGTAAAATATGCTTCAATGCCCCTGAAAGGATTTAAATTGGCTACTTCCTTTTGGACTTCTCCGTTGACGTCCGCATACTTGAAGCATTGATGTAAAGTGGATGGTATAATGTTATGCTCATACAGAAAGGGTCTTCCCAGCAAAGCATTATAAGAGCCGTGATTATCAATCACGTAGAAAGTAACCTTTGTACGAAGATTGCCTATTTGGACTTTCCGGCGAATCTTTTCCAAAGGTTCACTTCTTCCCGAATTGAATCCCAAGATTGTCGTGATGGTTGTTGAAAGATTGTGTACAGGAATCTTCAATGCATCTAGTAGTGTCTTTGGCATAATGCTAAGTGCAGACCTAGGATCGATGAAAATATGATCAACTTTCATGGTATCGACATATCCCGTGAAGTAGAGGGGTCGGTCATGGCGATTATCTTCCAACAACATATCATCTTGTGTAAAGGTGATGTTTGGCATCAGTTCCATCACACTATGACATGAAGGCATGTTATAGGCTCATCCTATGGCTTCTTGAGAAGTGCTAGACAAGTATCAGCTTGCGTCAAAGCTTTGCTCAAAATTTTTCGAGTCTCCCTCGAAAGACGGAGTAGTACAAAAATTAACAATCTTGCCGGGGTATTAGCCAGCTGAGCCAGTATATCAAAGTTATACGGCTTCTCAAGTCCCAAAGTCAGAGTCTTCTTCCATACTTTATCAAAACGGACAGGCTGTTTTCCTTTGTCAGCTGTCGGTTTGGGAAGAGTTGGCTCTATTAGAGGTAATAAAGCTGATGGATCATTGACAGCAGGAGAAGATGGTGTTTGAGGAACCTCCAAAGCTGGAGCAGGGTTTTCTTGATCTTCTGAATAGTCTCTTAGGTAAAGTTTCCCAGACCTGGTACCAGCTAAGACTTCTTTTTCAGATACAGGCTCAAAGGACACCATATTACAACTTTTTACCTGGATCTTATTTTTGGAAGGTTTCTTTTTGCAAGATGGAGAATTTGTCCAGTAACCCAAACTAACTCGAGATTGGTTGTGAGAAAGACATAAAGAAAGAGGTACAGGAGATCCCTTTCTATGATTCAAACCAGAGGCCTTTGTAGATCATATCCCATCTTCGTCATGAGTTCACGAGATTGTGGGCTATATAGATAGAAAGCTGGTTGGTATTTGGCTTCTAATTTTGACAATATCGTCTTACTAGTGGAAGAAGAAGAAGGATTATCTACTGCCGAGATGAAGGTAGCAGTTAGTAGTGGAAGACGATGTTCACCAAATGAAATCATATAACATGATTTATTTTTAGTCGTCTTCTTGGACTTGGTGAAAGAAGATGGTGTTTCAAAGCCTGCCACTAAATCTGGATAGATCCATATAATTTCTCCTTTATCAGTAGATAGAGGGACAAGACCATCAGTTCGTGTAGGTGGAAGATTAACAATCTCCAGAGTAGTTCTTGGGATGGAGATGACACCGTCCGGCACAAGTTGAGCTGGAAAATCTCCAAACTGTAAAGAGACGACATTAGCCGTTACAGTTGTCTCAACTTGCTGGCACTACTAAAATACAGCTATTTGGCGACGGACTATTAGGGACGGATCTTATCCGTCGCTAATAGCGATGGACTAGTGACTACCTTGTGACGGACTACCTTCAGAAAGCAATGGTCAATTTTTTTTATTTTTTGTGTCAAAATCAGTCGCAATTTCGTCGCTAATTTGACAAAAATTTAGCAGCGGACTGATCTCCGTCGCTAATATGTCGCACATTTGGGCAGCATAAATCGGAAAAAAATGACGCAAAAATTAGCGCCTAACTAGCGACGGACATTCCGTCGGTAATCTAGTGGGTATTTAGCGACGAACTAGCGACGGATATATCCGTCGCTAAATACTGTAATCTAACTTAAATTAAACCGACGGGGGGGAATTTTTCATTCCCCCCCAAACGTACTCTCTCTCTTCTCCCTTTCTCTCTCCGGCGATCTCACTCCCTCCGACGATCTCTCTCCCTCCGTCAATCTCGCAGGTTAGCTATCTCTCTCTCTCTATCTTTCCCTCTCTTTCTATTTTAGGGTTTTGGGGGGGGTGTTGGTCTTCTGTCGCCGGGGCCGGGGGGGAGGGGGGTCGGGGGTGGGGAGGGGTGGATGGGGGGTGGGTGCTGTCGGGAAGTGGGGTGGGGGAGGGGGGTCGGGGAGAGGGTGCGGTCGGGGAGGGGGGGTGGGGGGTGGGGGAGGGGGTAGAGGAGGGGAGTGGGGGGTGGGTGCTGTCGGAGAGGGGGGTTGGGGAGTGGGTCGGGGAGGAGGGGTGGGGGAGGGGCGTCGGGGAGGGGGTGCTGTCGGGGATGGGGGGTCCGGAAAGGGGTAGGGGGAAGGGGAGGGGGTGGGGGTGGATGCTATCGGGGGGAGGGGGTCGGGGAGGGGATGTTGTCGGGGAGGAGGGTAGGACAGGGGAGGTGGGGTCGACACACTCTTGCCCTCGACACACGGACACAGTATCTGTATATCATGACACAGGGAAGAAGGGGGACTCTTTCGGGTACGGGTTCGACACATACGAATTGAATACGTTTTTGTATTATATGTAATATTTATATTAGAATTCCAATTCTAAATTGGAAGGTAGTTAACTAGGTAGGAATTAGTCAAGAATAATTATAATTAACTCAGGATTATTAATTCTTGATCAAGATCATCAATCAAGGTCAAGAGTTGATAACCATGTTTAATGTACAATTAATCAAGATGATATAGAACGTAGTGTAGCAACGTATAAGTAGTTTACAGTTTGGTATGTCCCGCTCCGATACTGACCGATACCCGATACTGACCGATACCGGTCCAATACTGTCCGATACCGATACAGTTTGGCATCTTCCGGTATCGGTATCAGACTATTCTTATGTGTATCGAAATCGGTATCGGTATCAGACTATTCCTATGAGTATCAGTATCGGGCTATTCCTATGAGTATCGATATCGGACTATCCCTATGAGTGTCGGCATCGGAGCCTAACCCTAACCCTAATCCTATATGAGTATCGGTATCGGGCTATTTTTATGTTTAGTTTGTCTTACTATACTGATTTTCACATCTAAATCGAGGATGAATCGTTACTTTGTTGATCGTACATGGATGTACAAACGGCAACACAAGAGCAGAATTGGTATGAGTGACAATTTTCAGGCAGGCGTGGAAGAATTTCTTAAGTATGCCATGAGCAAAGCTCAGTACATGGACGGTAACAAAATCAAGTGTCCATGTGTTAATTGTCACAATAGACGTTACGAAGAAATGGTGACTGTGAGAGATCATTTGACCCGTAAAGGTTTCTTACGTGATTACGGACTGTGGTCATCGCAAGGTGAATTATATTCGGAAAGGCAGGCTGCGAAAGCTGCTACTTATGCTTTTGATGATAATGCTGCAATGGATATCCTCGAAGACGACGGATGCTCTGTTAATTATGGAGACCTGCAGAACCTTGCACGAGATATGGTGTATGATGCGGCAGGGCCTAATTTTGATCCAGAGGATCCTAATCCCTAGGCGAAGGAGTTCTATGATATGTTTCAGGATGCAGATACTCCTTTATATCCTGGTTGTGAGACTCATTCCGTACTGTCAGTGACGATGCGGTTGCTGAACATGCCGAATTTGTCAATGACGACTTCAGTACTAAGGATTCTGGTGTTTGCATAAGAGGCACCATCTATGACGACGAGCCGAACTTTGACTATTATGGAGTGCTTCGGGATATTGTAGATTTATAATATAGTGCCCCATATGATATGCATATTATGATGTTCAAATGTGAGTGGTTCGATACGACACCAAATATCGGTTGAAGAATCGATAAACAATTTGGATTCGTCGATATAAATCATCGCAGGAGGTATAGAGGGTTCGACACGTTTGCGATAGCAAGTCAGGCTGTTCAAGTCTACTATACAATCTACCCAAGGCGTCGTAAAGATCGATTTGACTGGTGGGCAGTATACAAGATTAAATCTAGAAATACATTCAACGTTAGAGACCCAGCATACCAAGAGGATGAGATCGAAAAGCCCCAATACTTGGGACAACAGTCAGATGCCATAGATGTTGAATTAGAGGTTGATATACCTCCTGCTGAGGAAAATAGAGGAGAGAAAGAGGTTGAAATACAAGACTTAGATGTCAACCAGGGAAGAAAAAGGCATCTTGTCCCAAGTATTGAGACTGAAGAAGAAGAAGAACAACAACAACAACAACTTGATAAGGATGAGGATACAGATAAAGTCGACGATGAGGATGAGGATGATGAAGAGAATGAAGACGAGGCCAAGGACGAGGACGATGACGATGATTAAATATCGGTATATTTTAGTTCATGTTTTTGTCGAGACCGAGGCCGAGGACGAGGACGATTCAGTTTAAATTAAACTTCTGTATTCTTATTTCAGTTCATGTTTTTGTCGTTCGATCATCTACTTATTATATGTTTTTCTTTTTGCAGATAGAAATCAGAGAAAGCCAAGGCGAATAGACAGGCCGCGGGACTGCATACGGGGGGATCAAGGCCCTACGCTTTGACGCTTGCAGATTTGGTGAGATACCGTAAATTCATTCCACTATTTAATTTGGTAATATTAATATACGATGTTAATTAAATTCTACGTATGCAGGCCCAACGGGCAGTGAAGGAGGGGAGAGAGACGGAGGCGGTCACCGCTCACGAAGTATTCGTGCATACGCACAAGAGGCGGAAGGACGGGAGCTTCGTCGACGCGAGGGCCCAGGAGACTGATGTAAGTACTTACGTTTATGATATTTATGTTAGAAATATAATTATTGTTAACTTAATTAGGTAAACTTAGGATTCAGACTATAACTTAGGGAAACATAGGATTTAGATTATAACTTAGAAAAACTTATAGTACAAACACATTCATTGGATAGGCTGCATATCGTGAGGCACTCCATCGGATTGAGCCCCCTGCCGAGGATGTCGATGAAACGACGCCCACGCAGACGCCCACTTGTATGGCCGCTCGCTACGACGACGTGTTCATAGAATCCGCCGACGGCTTTAGGAAAGGGTGCCACTACGGCTTAGGTTCCATGGCATCATCGTTGTAGACGTCGACTCCGAGATATCCACCGCCTCCGCCTCCTTCCGCGTCCCCCGCAGACGATATGAGGACGTAGCTTGCGACTATCGCCACGGCGGTGTCGGATTTGTGGACGATAGTGCTGGGGCACTATCCGCATCCTTCTTATGCTTCTGATCTGTCTGCTGCCGGTCCGTCTACTGCTGCTGCCGGTCCGTCTACTGCTGCTGCCGGTACTTTGGATCGGCCTGGTCCTTCTTCCATCGGACGACTTTTTTTTTACCGCTCTTTCGAGGCCCGCCTGGTACCGGGTGCTGCTATCGTGGCGCTCCTTGACATAATATCGTCAAAGCAGCTACGCTTGCATCCAGACCATGTCCTGTCCCAAGTGCCAGCACACATGGAGGAGCATTATATACGCAGAGCGAAAGCGGCGGAGAGAGCACGAGACGATCCGCCTCCTCCTTCTCAGTAATTTTGTTTATGTTTTTGGACATTTGGATATGTGTATATTTTGGATATTTTGTTTATGTTTGGATATTTTGTTGTATGTATGTTGGAATATTGTGTTGGTTATTGTATTGGATATTTTTTGTGTATGTTGGAATATATTGGATGTTTAGAGATATTGTGTTGGCAATATGGATATTTGTTAGATATTTTGGATGTCGGATATGTTATATTTGTATATGGTGGATGTTGGATATGTTATATTTGTGTATGGTGGATGTTGGATATGTTGTACGTACCGGGAATAGTCTGTTTCCTGCAAAAAAATTTAAAAATATTACAGTTAGCGACAGACTAGCGACAACCTTGTGACGGATAATCCGTCGCTAACTGTACTAATTACAAGGTAGCGACAGATTGCCGACGGATTATCCAATCGGCCTGGTTTTGGAAAAACACATAGCGACGGAATGGCGACGGATTTTCCGTCGCTCAGGTTCTGGAAATATGGGAGATATATAGAAGCATGTCGACGGATTATCCGTCGCTAATCCGCTGCTAATCTGACAAGGTTAGCGACAGATTAGCAACGGATTTTACGTATCAGAAACTCTCTGATACTCATTTACCGACATATTTACGACGGTTTAGCGATGGATCTTTCCTTCGCTAAACGTTGGTATTAAAATTTTAAAATATCGGAGTTGATGGGAAACCGTCGGCTTGTCGTCGCTAACTGTTTTGATGTAGCCAACAGTAATCCGCCGCTTAGTAGTCTCTAAGCGATGGATTAGCGACGAATTTGTTTTAGCGACGAGGTTATTGCCGACGAATTTTTTCAGCCAGTATCCGTCTGTAATCCTTCGGTAATGTCACTTAGCGACGGATTAGCGACGGTTAGGGCCGTCGCTAAAACGTTGTATTTTAGTAGTGTGGAGAGTGATTGCACCGGAATTGACCATCTCCTGAATTTTACCCTTGAGCACATAGCACGCTCGAGTTGGATGTCCAATAAACCTGTGGTAAACACAATATTTAGGATGGTCAGTCTTACCAACTTCATCTGGCCGTTTAGGTTCTGGCAGTTGGAGTTTATTGCTCTTGATGAGGCAATCAAAGATACTCATGATATTATATTCATCGAAAGAGTATTCTTCTTTTGAACGTGGTGTCCGTTGTGGTGGTGCCGTTGGGGTAGATGTTGGCTGATTAACATTAATGGCTAGGGCTTCTTTGCCTTTGAGATTAATGGACAAAGTCTCCTTGCTCTTGTGATTGTTCTGACGGCCATTATTATTTGGTGTAGCGCGTTCATCTTTGTCAAGGTTAGGCATTTGAATGCCTAATTGCTTGAATTTGTCGGCGCTCTCTTCTGCTGCTTTGGTGTTCAATATGAAAGAAAGCCAATCTTGGAATTGTATTGACTCTGTCGACAAGCTGATTATAGACGACAGGTTTGATTTGCAAGTGTCTATAGTTAAAGCATCTGGAGTTCCAAGAGGCATTTTGAGTGCTTCACGACAGAACCATTCAATAAAATTTTCAGTAGTTTCATTATGTCATTGTTTGATTTTGATGAGAGCAGACATAGTCATGTCGTTGGTTCCCTCATAAAATCATTCCAAGAATATTTGTTTGAAGCCAGCGAAAGAGGTTATATACCCATCTGGTAAACTACGATACCAGTCATATGTTGCACCAGCTAAACAGCCGACGAATACTCTAGTAAGAAGAGCATCATTTGGTTGAAGTTGATCAGTCATTACTTCAAAGTGATTGAGGTATTGACTTGGAGAACTGCTGCCATCAAGCAACATAATAGTAGGGGGTTTATATTTAGGAGGAAATTGAACCTCTTTTCATTATATGGGATAGGGTTGTTTAATCCCAAGCTTCTGCAGGCCATCCTTCTGTTTGAAAGCCTTAAATTGAGTACGTAAAAGTTTTACGGCATCATTGGTATCTCCCGTTGATTGTTGAGTAGTGGATTGATTCAATATGTTATGAGGGGGTACCGCATGATAAGTACCACCCCCTGTCATGACCCGCACCCTAGATTAAGGGCACGAGACGTGGGTACGTCTAGCCTACGCCGCATTGTCGGCGGTAGAACGCTGTCCTAGGTCAAACATCTAACAATATAAAGGTACCTGTACAGTATATACACTTCGAATGGAGGTGACATAACAATATACATTCTCAATCACATCTAAGGCAGAGTATAGATAGATAGATAGATAATACTGAAATGAAAGATCCACAGAATACAATCAAAGAAGTCTAAGTGTCTAAAAGATATAACTCAACAAACATCCAGAAATACAAATTCTCAACTACAGAATATGAAAGAACATATACAATCCAGATCTCAAATGACAGAAATAATAAAAACCTAGACTAGGGAGCCTCGGTCTCTATAGCTAGTGGATCCGGCTGGAAATCCGGATCACAGGTGTCATCTAGAGCTGTCCCATAAAAAGTGTCAACACCAGCCTCATCCTCGTCCTCTGTAAACATATCAACGGTGCCCAATCAGGACGGAGCGAGCACAATACATCTCAACAGATCATAGCAGGTTAGAAAATATAACCATACAGTAAAGTAAGATACAGGAAACTGAAAGAAAGTACAGAATATAAAGGAGATAGCTGTAATAGAAATATTTACTATAAATAGAGAACTAACAGTGGCTAGTGAGTCAGAGTACAATATAGACATGTGAATGGTATAGGATGATTCTGATGCTACACTACGGAATGATTCTGATGCTACACTACTTGGATATTATTCACATGTCCACTTCTACTCCCCCGTACCCCCAATCAATACACAGGGATCCAGCCAGGTTATGTTATAATTCGTGTAATGGCCCCTGAAGGGTGATACATGATAGTCCCATAAATGGGGATTCTAGGAATGTGATTCGTTAAATACTTTGTGATCATGAGAGTATATGTCACAAGTGATTCAATGAACCATGAAGCATAGTGATACACAATGTAAGTGAAACGCACAGAACATGTAGTATCCAATGCTCCCTAAGGGGATAGCATCTCAAGAAAGGATCCATATAGTACTAATCCGTGTGACCAACGTGACAGCATCAAGTAAAGTAATTTAAAGCAGGAGAATAATTCTAACAGGATATAAAATGATCAGAGAATGTACTCGCCTATATCCTGAGTATCTGAAGAATATCTACTATCCGAGGAGTGGTGTCTGTCTCCTATAGAACAGTACAAGTCACTATAAGTCTAAAATGATAATAAGATGAAATTCAATACATTCTATATGAATCTAGGTCAATCTAGACCAAAGTCAACTCTTGGTCAACTCTGGTCAACCCTAGAAGTCAAACTAGGTCAACTAGGTCAAACCTAAGTCAAACAAGTCTATACTAGTCTAACTAGTCTATCCTAGCAAGCACACAACAAACACAAGGCTAAACAAGCCATCACTCACAACCATATATATATATTTATCATATATATATATACATCCAAAAATAGGTTAAGGCATATATAGATATTTGGCTATAACAAGGCAATATATAGCATACAACAAGTCATTATTAAGATGCTAAGAGATAGAGTGTGATAGTGTTAAGTGTGCATGTGATACATCATGTGAAACTAAATCAGCATTAAGACCAATGTGTAAGTGCTAATACAAGTGTTTACATTATCTAGATTCATATATTCAAGAAGGGGTTATAGTATACAAGTGTGTTCAGACTTTAGGGTATAATGTGGCATGTATGATGTGCATTACAGGTGTTATACAAGGGTATCTCAGATTTTTAGGGTGTAGTGTAATGTGTGTGTGTGATACATATATGTGTGTATGTCATGTGTGTGTAGGCAATGCGTGTTTGTTTGAGATTGTGATTAGTGTGACAGGGAACATCAAGTATATGTGATACCCATAGCAGTTTGTAGGGTGTGTGTGTATAGGACTGTGTATAGGTGATATTCCTGTGTGTGACAGGAATTACAAACAGTGAGTGAGAAGGGAAAAACATTTTCCAGTTTTTGTGTGTGATTTGTATGTAGGGGTGTGAGAAAATTCATATGTGTGTGTATATGAGGAAGTAACATATGTTTCAGTTTTCCTGAATCAGTGATAGGTAACCCCCAATCCAAAGCAAAACCCAAATTGATGATTCCTAGCATTAGCACAATTCAAAGCTAACCTATCAATCATTCATCAGTTAACAAATATGTAGGTGAACCAAATTAACATTCAACAGCATAAAATCGGAAAAAATGAAATCAATTTAACCCAAGAAAATCAGTTTCAGCCACATGGTATTAGTGTATCAGTCTCTATGGGAAAATCAAGATTTCGAATTCAAATACCCTCTAGATGACAAATAAAGGGTTGGTAAATAGTGTCATACATGTTAGGATACTAGGTAGGGTCTTCGTGTCCAAGAATTGGAAACGAATCGTGTCCAAAATAACACACGAACACAACACCCGACAGTGCACAAATAATTGTCGTGCACGCGTGCACGCGCGACTAACACGTGACACACGACATGACACAACTCGTGTTCGTGTCAGTAGGTACGCCTAGGGTTAGTCTAGGTCTGACAAACCCTGAATCGCACCCAAGTGTCGTCGTGTTCGACTTACAAAGCCGTATCCGAACCCAAAAATACAGACTGAACCGACAGTGTAAAACGTGTGCAGAGTGAATCTCGTGTCCGACACGACACGAAAAGACTTGGGACTTGGAGGAGACTCGCAGACGTTGCCTCCACCCCCTCGTCCAAACTTAGCTCGCCACATGGCCTGTGTAGTAAGCACAAGGCCACGAGTAGCAGGGGACTGAAACAGTCCAGATCCAGCGTGTTCGTGTCCCTAGTGTGGACACGACACGACACAAAACACCCAAGTGTCTACAGAAAAATCACAGAGCAACCCTAGATCTACAATCCTATTCAAACAGATTTCTAAAACAACAAAATATATTCCTTAGAGGCATTTCTACAAACACTTATGTATCCTATTGGATACGTGTCCTATACGGACACGAAATGAGTCCACCAAGACACGAAACTAATGCCTACAGTTAGGAGAATCCAAGGGCTATCCAAATATACAAGAAAACTGGAATTTAATAGGTTTTAGTATCAATTACCTATTGAAGAACTCTTCAAGCAAAAGCCCTCTTCTAGATCTTCCTCTTTGTTAGCAAACTTCTCCAAATTGATCCCAAGCTGGAATAATCCGCAAATAATAGCAAGTATAGATGAATTAGGATCTAATGCAACTTGTTTGGATTAAAAAGGAATTAAAATAGATTTTCTATGAATTTCTAAGATGGGATTTACCTCTTTCCAACTTGTGAATTTCTGAAGGGGGCTAACCTAATGTAAGAGAGTATAAATAGGGGGATGATCCCTAGGTGGCCAGCCACGATGATTAGGGTTAGGGTTTCTAGTAATGGGCTATGGGCTTTGGGCCTCTGTGGCTTAAGTTGATAATCATTGGTTTCAAAACCATAAGTCATGGATCATGACTAAAAGCCTTCTATTCTAACTTGAGTCTAAATGACCAAATCATGGGTTGATCTAGGTTAGACTAAGGTTACATACTAAACCAAGTCACCTTAGTTAGGGTTAGCTTCTTGGTTAGGCTTCAAAGTCAGCACTAGTCAAAGTCTAAATTAACCCTTAATTAAATTATACCAAAAAATCATATAAATTCTATTAAATCTCAATAATTCATAATAATTCCAAATAATTCCCAAAAAATCAAAATGACCGAAATACCCCCATGCTAGAAATGTGGTAGTGAAAAATCTACCCTCGTTAAAAGAATTTTGTCCTCGAAATTGAAAGGCGAAATGCATTGATGAGAAGGATAGAAAGTATACCTCAAGATCCAAAAAGATAAGGGTATCGCTCGCGCATCTCATCCTCCCGCTCCCAGGTAGACTCTCCTGGAGAATGATGCCTCCATGCGACGCAAACCAAAGGTATCACCTGGTTTCTCAGCACCTTCTCTCGACAATCCAGAATCTCTACTAGCTGCTCTGGATAACTGAGAGTAGGCCCTACCTCAATCTCTGAATGATCAAGCACATGGCTAGGGTCAGCCACATACCGTCTCAACTGTGATACATGGAATACGTTGTGGACATCCACTAGTGCAGGTGGCAAGTCTAGCCTATATGTCACGTCATCCACTCTCCCGCTGATCACGAAAGGTCCGATGAAGCGCGGGCTAAGCTTCCCACCTCCACCATAACGTATTGTACCACGAGTCGGAGATATTCGCAGAAAAACCATGTCTCCGACCTAAAGACAAACAAGGTCTCAACTAGCTCAAGTCAAAAATCAAAAACACCAATTAAATAAATCATCAAATAATTCAAAGAGGCCAAATGACCAAAATACCCTTATGCTCAAAAGTGAAAATAAATCATCCTAATGCCATGGTTGGGCTCTATGTCAGACAGTCTCTCGGGTTACGCTAGCAAGCACATCAAAATCACAAGTCATAATTTTAAAATAGTTATAAATGATTAAAAATCACCAATAATCATATCATGATTTAAATATCAATAATAAAAGATTAAAATTATAAAATTTCAAAATTATCCTCATTTAGAAAACTAGGTGTTACAAGTCTACCCACCTTAGAAAAATTTTGTCCTCAAAATTGGTAGTACTCCTTCTAGGTCAAACATAGTCAAGGATCAACCCTCTTAGTCAACTAAGTCAAATCTAGGGTGTGGTCAACTGTCTAATCAAACAAGGTCAATAAGTCAGCATTGGTCAATATTAGACTATTGGGTCAATTATATAGGTCAAACTCTATAAGCTAACTCAATGTCATAACCAACCCACTCTAAGTTAGCAATCAACCCATATCATTATATATATATATATATATATATATATATATATATATATATATATATATATATATATATATATATATATATATATATTACTCAACTATATATCTATATACATATATCACATAAATATATATCTATATAGAGCATACTATAACCCAACCTAATCCCATATATAATATCACTTATGCACATCCCAAGGTTATCATATACATGTATAATGACATATACCCTTATCCACCACTAATAAATGCACTTATATAAATATATAACATATATGTATATACACAAGATATATCTAATACCAAGGATAATGGACACAAAGGCAGCAGCCCAAGGAAACATGGACCACACATAACTCATATATATACACATTTCTCACATGTGTATATAGGATTACCTATAGGTAAGAAATAGGACAGAATACTCAAGAAGGTAGGGCAAGGAAGTGTACCCATGATCACACATGTGCAAGGTCTGAACCAGGAATGAACAGGGCTAGCAGATCAAATGTAGGGCCAATTACTCATGCTACTCCTATATAAAGGGTCGAACCAAAGGAATGTAGGAACATGAAACCTAAAGTGGATTCGCCAGATAAGTTCAAGAACAAGACTACATGAGAGTGGTAAGTATCAAATTTTTTCAAAGTCTGATATCAAACCCATTCATGGACTGAACATCCATATGATATAGGGACTGGACCAATTAATTCAAGGGAATTGAAATTGAGTGATATAGTCTATTATGCAGTAGATACTATACAGGATGCAAGGATGATGTGCAGTGTATAATGAAGAGTGCAGGGTGTGCCATGAAGCACAGGACCAATGGAGTGCAGGATATGTGAGGTTCTGATATATGAAGTATGTATCCTAATGCAGGGAAGATAGGTGTAATACAGTGAACTAAAGAGATGCAGTGAGTTAAAAAGTTAGTATCTCAACTAAAACTTGGTCTTCTTGACTGAGCCAAGATATCCCAAACAAGTATGATATAAAAGATTTACAGAACAGTAAACTAAAGTAGATATCCTAAGTGATGTAGACTTTACCTGGACAAGGATGAGTACGGACCTCTAATATGCATGATACTGACTCCAAATGTGCAGAATATGACAATTGGTTGATGGTTATATTGGTGAGTTAATAATTGGGGCCTGAACAATGGTCCAGTGAAATCTATGATGTAATATGGTAGGTAATGAAAGTTGAGTGCAGTGAACAACTTAAAATAGTATGAACTGAGGGAACAAGGTCTCTAGTGAAGGGTCTGCACACTGCCTATAAATACGACTGAACTCAACACAAGGAGAACTTAACTAAAATAGAAAACTGAACCAATTATAGGCTAACAACAAGTCAATACCCTATACAACAATGGCCTATAGATACCAATCGACCCATATCCTATATACCAATATCACCTGCAATCTATCTATGTATATAGACCTCTCAGTCTTAGGTGCAGCTACAACTATACTCAAGGACAGGCTCTAGTCATGGGTGCCTCTGGAAAAGGTAAGGGAAAATTAATAATAAATCATCAAAGTTGTAAGGAATACTAACATCCTATATGTAAACTGGTTGGTATTATAAATAACAGGAAAACCATCTACAATGGGTTACTATTCTAATACCAATGCTAACTATCATCTCTAGGGTACAAACACTCTACAAGTCATCATATCATTACAATATGGAAGAACTACATATGAATAAGCTCTATAAACTAAATATTCCTACTCCCAAGTTATTTGATGATGGAATACAAAAAAAAATTTAACAACAGAAGGGTACGATAATCATATACGTCTGTCCAAAATCATTTTATTCAGTCTTCGTCATGGTTATTAAAATTTTCGTATTGCCGCATGCGACGGCGAAAACCTTAAATTTCTACACCCGAGAAATACGTCCAAAATCTGACTATATGTCCTCACTATGCCAGCTAACACGACTATCGAAGATTCTACATCCCATGATTGAGGTGACCTAGCCCATATGATTTTCTCAGAAGAAAAAACAAACATAACACAAGAACAACAGAACAAATTAATCAGTCAACAAGGAACAGATGGAATCGAATCTCAAGATAGTTATAAGAGGCATTTGTGGAAATAGAATCAAGAAGATCGGAATCCTGTAGCAAGATCTCCAATGGCTTGTGCATCTTCGACTGTTCTGGCGAAAGCTCGCCCTTGCTGGTTCCTATGGCCTGCTGTTGATGCTGCAGGTACCGCTGCTGCTGAAAAAAATCAGGAATGATGGGAAAAAGGTCTCTGTACAGGCGAAGGTGTACCTCTAATGTAGCAGAAACACCAACCTAAGTCGGTACAACTGGAGCCGCGGTCTCGAGGCCCTGATGAATAGGACGAGAGGTAGCCAGCGTCTCGATAGTATCCTCCGAACCGAAGCGATGAGATCATGTCTCCATAACCATCATGAAGACAGATCAAAACAATAAGCAATTACTGAGAATGAAGCAAAAATTCAAAGGAGGACAGTTTATATTTAAGGAAAGTCAATAAGCAGCAAATTTAGATAAAATGAATCTGATTAAGAGTTTTTTCTAGTGTGATTGAGTACCTTCAAAATATTCTAATCCTACTGCAGGCTGTTGTGATACTCTAGTTCGAATGCCACTAGACAAACTCGAGCTGCATGGGCCACCACTAAAAATGTGTCACGACCCGTACCCTAGATTAAGGGCACAAGACGTGGGTACGTCAAGCCTACGCCGCAGTATCGGCGGTAGAACGCTGTCCTAGGTCAAACATCTAACAGTATAAAGATACATGTACAGTATATACACTCTGAATGGAGGTGACATAACAATATACAGTCTCAATCACATCTAAGGCAGAGTAAAGATAGATAGATAGATAATACTGAAATGAAAGATCCACAGAATACAATCAGAGAAGTCTAAGTGTCTAAAAGATATAACTCAACAAACATCCAGAAATACAAAGTCTCAACTACAGAATATAAAAGAACATATGCAATCCAGATCTTAAATGACAGAAATAATAAAAACCTAGACTAGGGAGCCTCAGTCTCTATAGCTAGTGGATCCGGCGGGAAATCCGGATCATAGGTGTCATCTAGAGCTGTCCCATAAAAAGTGTCAACACCAGCCTCATCCTCGTCCTCTGTAAACATATCAACGGTGCCCAATCAGGACGGAGCGAGCACAATACATCTCAACAGATCATAGCAGGTTAGAAAATATAATCATGCAGTAAAGTAAGATACAGGAAACTGAAAGAAAGTACATAATGTAAAGGAGATAGCTGTAATAGAAATATCTACTATAAATAGAGAACTAACAGTGGCTAGTGAGTCAAAGTACAATATAGAAATGAGAATGGCATATGATGATTCTGATGCTACACTACGGAATGATTCTGATGCTACACTACTTGGATATTATTCACATGTCCACTTATACTCCCCCGTACCCCCAATCAATACACAAGGATCCAGCCAGTTTATGTTATAATTCGTGTAATGGCCCCCGAAGGGTGATAGTCCCATAAATGAGGATTCTAGGAATGTGATTCATGGAAGACTCTGTGATCATGAGAGTACATGTCACAAGTGATTCAATAAACCATGAAGCATAGTGTTACACAATGTAAATAAAATGCACAGAACTTGTAGTATCCGATGCTCCCTGAGGGGATAACATCTCAAGAAAGGATCCATATTGTACTAATCTGTGTGACCAACGTGACAGCATCAAGTAAAGTAATTTTAAGCAGGAGAATAATTCTAAAAGGATATGCAATGATCAGAGAATGTACTCGCCTATATCCTGAGTATCTGAAGAATATCTACTGTCCGAGGAGTGGTGTATGTCTCCTATAGAACAGTACAAGTCACTATAAGTCTAAAATGATAATAAGATGCAATTCAATGCATTCTATATGAATCTAGGTCAATCTAGACCAAAGTCAACTCTTGGTCAACTCTGGTCAACCCTAGAAGTCAAACTAGGTCAAACCTAAGTCAAACAAGTCTATACTAGTCTAACTACTCTATCCTAGCAAGCACACAACAAACACAAGGCTAAACAAGCCATCTCTCACAACCATCTATATATATTTATCATATATATACATCCAAAAATAGGTTAAGGCATCTATAGATATTAGGCTATAACAAGGCAATATATAGCATACAACAAGTCATGTATTAAGATGCTATGAGATAGAGTGTGATAGTGTTAAGTGTGCATGTGATACATCAAGTGAAACTAAATCAGCATTAAGACCAATGTGTAAGTGCTAATACAAGTGTTTGCATTATCTAGATTCACATATTCAAGAAGGGGTTATAGTGTACAAGTTTGTTCAGACTTTAGGGTGTAATGTGGCATGTATGATTTGCATTATAGGGGTTATACAAGGGTATCTCAGATTTTAGGGTGTAGTGTAATGTGTGTGCGTGTGAAACATATATGTGTGTATGTCATGTGTGTGTAGGCAATGTGGGTTTGTGTGTGATTATGATTACTGTGACAGGGAACATCAAGTATGTGTGATACCCATAGCAGTTTGTAGGGTGTGTGCGTGTGTGTGTAGGTTATATTCCTGTGTGTGACAGGAATTACAAACAGTGAGTGAGAAGGGAAAAACAGTTTCCAGTTTTTGTGTGTGATTTGTATGTAGGGGTGTGAGGAACTTCATATGTGTGTGTATATGAGGAAGTAACATAGGTTTCAGTTTTCCTGAAACAGTGATAGGTAACCCCCAATCCAAAGCAAAACCCAAATCGATGATTCCTAGCTTTAGCACAATTCAAAGCTAACCTATCAATCATTCATCAGTTAACAAATATGTAGGTGAACAAAATTAACATTCAACAGCATAAAATCAGGAAAAACGAAATTAATTTAACACAAGAAAATCAGTTTCAGCCACATGGTATCAGTGTATCAGTCCCTACGGGAAAATCAAGATTTCAAATTCAAATAACCCTCTAGATGACAAATAAAGGGTTGGTAAATAGTATCATACATGTGAGGATACTAGGTAGGGTCTTAGTGTCCAAGAATTGGACACGAATCGTATCCAAAATAACACACGAACACAACACCCGACAGTGCACAAATAATCGTCGTGCACGCGTGCACGCATGTCTAACACGCGACACACGATACGACACAAATCGTGTTCGTGTCAGTGGGTACGCCTAGGGTTAGTCTAGGTCTGACACACCCTGAATCGCACCCAAGTATCGCCGTGTCCGACTTACAAAGCCGTGTCCGAACCCAAAAATACAGAATGAACCGACATTGTAAAACCTGTGCAGAGTGAATCTCGTGTCCGATACGACACGAGAAGACTTAGGACTTAGGGGAAGACTCGCAGACGTTACCCCCACTCCCTCGTCCAAACTTAGCTCGCCACGTGGACTGTGCAGTGAGCACAAGGCCACGAGTAGCAGGGGACTGAAACAGTCCAGATCCAGCGTGTTCGTGTCCCTCGTATGGACACAACACGACACGAAACACCCAAGTGTCCACACAAAAATCATAGAGCAAACCTAGATCTACAATCCTATTCAAACAGATTTCTAAAACAATAAAATAAATTCCTTAGATGCATTTCTACAAACACTTAGGTATCCTATTGGATACGTGTCCGATACGGACACGAAATGAGTCCACCAAGACATGAAAGTAATTCTTACAGTTAGGGGACTCCTAGTGCTGTCCAAATATACAAGAAAACTAGAATTTAATAGGTTTTAGTATCAATTACCTATTGAAGAACTCTTCAAGCAAAAGCCATCTTCTATATCTTCCTCCTTGTTAGCAAACTTCTCCAAATTGATCCCAAGCTATAATAATCCTTAAATAATAGCAAGTATAGATGAATTAGGATCTAATGCAACTTGTTTGGATTAAAAAAGAATTAAAATGGATTTTCTATGAATTTCTAAAGATGGGATTTACCTTTTTCCAACTTGTGAATTTCTAAAGGGGCTAACCTAATGGAAGAGAGTATAAATAAGAGGATGATCCCTAGGTGGCCAGCCATGATGATTAGGGTTAGGTTTTCTATTAATGGGCTATGGGCTTTGGGCCTCTATGGCTTAAGTTGATAATCATTGGTTTCAAAACCATAAGTCATGGCTTATGACAAAAAGCCTTCTATTCTAACTTGAGTCTAAATGACCAAATCATGGGTTGATCTAGGTTAGACTAAGGTTACATACTAAACCAAGTCACCTTTGTTAGGGTTAGCTTCTAGGTTAGGCTCCAAAGTCAGCACTAGTCAAAGTCTAGATTAACCCTTAATTAAGTTATACCAAAAAATCATATAAATTCTATTAAATCTCAATAATTTATAATAATTCCAAATAATTTCCAAAAATTCAAAATGACAAAAATACCCCCATGCTAAAAATGTGGTAGTGACACCCTCGGCACCAGATTGACTTAGGAATAGCCTACGCAGGAATGGACGCGGTATGAGGATATTGTACCCCTAGATCAATATTGGTGGGAACTGATGTTGTTACAGGTTCCTGAGTCAGAATCAGATTCGCGACAGGTAGAACTGTATGTTGTGCCATGATCACAGCATGCATGTCTGTCATCGTCTCAGCCATGTTCTTCAAACTAGCCTCCAAAGCAGCAATTCTTTGCTCTTGACTGGAAGAACTGGAAGTATCTTGATCTTCTATGACAGCATAAGCAGTCACTTCTCTAGCCCTTAAAGATGAGCTAGTAGAAAGGATGGTCTTTTCAGACCTTTTACTGTCAGCATCAAAGTCACATAAAGAACTTTTCCAGAATAAGTGATAGGGATATCTTTTTGACTGAAGGAATCTTGGTTATAATCAAGAAGATTCCTTTGACCGATTGTGACTTGGTCGGAAGGAAGATTCCTTTGACCGATTATTTCTCGGCTTCTTGATCTAGTATATTGATATACTTCTTTATTGGATTCATAAATCCGATCTAAGTATTGCTGATTAGGATTATGGGATGCATTACGTCTTGGACGTTTTCTACCCCCAGTGCTTCGAGATGTCATGTTGACAGGAGCAAAGAGTAATTCATCTTCGTCCAATAGAATTGGTTCAGGAATCTGAACATAATTCAAACTATCAAAGACGGACCGCTTGGCTGACTGACAGCAGCATTTGATGATAATTTTATTGTGGTAATTACAATGAAATTGTTGTTGTTGGACCACTATTGGACAGGATGGATTTGCAACCTTTCGCTTCTATATTAAGAGTTCATGGAGGTCACTAACAGGACGAGAAGAATTTACAGGAATGTAGTCCTTGACGATATACGGGATATGATTCCTGTTGCTGAGGTGTCCTGTACCTTGAGTATACAAGGACGTGCTAAGTTGGTTAGCATATGTCATGGGATTTTTCACCTCAGCATTCTTCCTCTGGTGCAAGTTAGCAACTGATATAGGTTATATTTTGTGTCTCCCTGAGGTTGACCTTGATTGGCACCTATTGATATAGGTGGGCAAGTCTGACAGGGGTGTTACTTGTGCATCCACTTGGGACACTAGCAGTTTGCCTTGTCGGAACCTTGAGATGTATAAAGTTGGTAGATCTTGCCCTGATCTCTTTGGCGTAGGCATAATACCCTTTTGTGTGGAAAGTTCATTCTGAATAGAACACATCTTCCTGGCAGAGATTTGTTTGCCTCTGTTAAGGAGAGTAGAATTCCTGTTCGAATTAGCAGTACTTTCCACCCAGTCATGACTCGAGCAGAATGAGGAAAAACTAAAAAGCGTTTTCCCTGATTTAGTGATTTTTCATCAAGCTTCTGGTTTGGTAGCAAAGAGGGAGTTACTAAATAGTGCTTTTTTTTACGTTGTGCTAGTGCAGAAGCATGTACAGGTTGCGCCAGAGCATGAACAGGCATAGGTTGTGCCATAGTAGCAACACGAGCAAGTTGTGCTTGAGTAGGAACATGTGCAGGTTGCGCCGGAGAGGAAAAGGCCACAGGGCGCTTTCCTTTGTTTTGTCTATCAATGTATCGAGATGAAGTCTTCTTCGATTTCAGAATCGAAGAATTGGAGGGATTAGCCAAAAGGCTATTTTTCTTAGGTTGTGCCAAGGCAGTGATGGGCACAAGTTGCACAGAAGCAAGAACAGGTACATGTTGTGCTAGGGAAGAAAATGCCACAGGGCGCTTTTCCCTTATTTTGGACAGCGGTGTATCGAGACGAAGTCTCCTTTGATTTCAGAGTTGGAGATGTGGAGGGATTAGCCAAAAGACTGTCTCCCTTAGATTGTGCCAAAGCAGTAATGGGCACAAGTTGCAAAGATACAGGGGATTGTACCGTCAAAGACTTAGAAGTCCAAACAGAGCGCGTCTTGCTCTTAACAGCGATAGTAGTATGCTTGGCACCCCCAGCATTGATCATGGCCTCGTAGGCTATCTGGTCGACTTGAACGACCAGGGTCTTCTGTATCTTGCCAATTGATGCGGTATCACATTGGGTTGTCACTTTCTCGTCAGAGAAAAAAGTCGTCCCCAGCAGAGTCGTCATTTTGTTTGTAAAGAAAAAAAGTTCTATTATAAACTAAGAAAAGAGTACAGGAGTATATTTGATTTTTGGGGAGTACAACAATAGAAATCTGATCAGAAGACGATTACTTTATCCCTTGGACGATGTAATATTGAAGCTACGAGGCTCTGGAGAATGCATGAGCACTTTAGCAGGAGATTATGATCACACTTGATGCTTTGAGATGGATTTGAAACTCTATTTATAGAGTTCTTGAAATAAATGTTTAGTAGTTATTCTGGGTTGAGCGCACTTTAGGTTGCGCGTCTCCTGTTCACTTGCGTAAATGGTTACACTAACTGTTGTGGACATGCGGCATCGTTTGATTGAGATGCGTGTGGTCGTAAGCAGTGTAGTGGGAACGTTCTGCGAAGTTAGTGGCTTGCACGCCATGTCACTCTGTTCTGAACACTGTTTGATCACCTTGTACGAGCTTCATCAGGTTGCGCATGGCACAATGTAGCATCTTACGCGAACGGTTGTACCAAATGCTATGGACACATGGTATCGTTTGATTAAGATACGCGTGGTCGTGGGCAGTGTAGTGAGCATGCTCTGGGAAGTTGGTGGCTTGCACGCCACGTCACCCTGTTAAAATTTGATCGAGTGACGCCAACTTGTAAGACTAATAACTTGCGTGAACCAGCTGTCAGCATTAATTACATGCTGACAAAATCTTCTTGAGCGCCGTATTGTGCAGGATTTGAACGAATTTTACTTAATCTCCGTACTGTCAGTTTGTCAGGTAATGATGATGCCGTTGTAGCTTCTCGAGGAAGTGCGCCACGTGGTGCTCGTGTAACCCACATCCTGCACAACCTGAAGTTGGCGCAACATGATGCTGCACAAGTTGATGATCCAGCGCAACATAATGATTTGGCGCCACTTGATGATTGCACACTTTAGTGGGCGGCGCAGCTTGATTTTTATCCTCTACACACTTAGAGTGTATATCGTTAGAGACGCTATCGGACCAACACTAAGGCAAAAAAAGAGAATGATGTAGCTCCCCTACCCAAACTTTTTTAAATATTTTATTATTATTTATTTTTATTTTCATTTTAATGGTGATTTTTAGATTTTATAAATAATTAATTAGTTAATTATTACGGTAGACGATTTTAGTCATGGTTGGGAATTGGAGTACAAGGCGATTATGAATCATGGCACGGATAGTGCAGTAGCGTGCTTTGACTAGTGTATTAGCCTTGGTAGGGAAGGCCGAGCCATAGTGATATCCTAACTAGGAAAACCACGCTAAGTTGCAACTTAACCCCTATAGATTAATTAATTGTGTATTAATTAAGATTATGATTTTAGGAGACCAGGTTGTGAAAATTTAGTCCGGACTGGACCCGAACTAAGCTCAAGCCCATTCAGACATATAGTGAGACCAAAGACGTCCATGTAAGTAGGTAGATGTGTATGTATACGTATTGGCAGTCCATTTTATAGCCTAGTGATAAATTCTATAGTAGAATATTAAATTAGTAGAATATTAAATATTACATATTAAGTATTTTATTTCTGTTATTATTATTATTATTGCTATTAATTGTAAATATATATATATATATATATATATATATATATGTAATTATTACTAGCTGATTCCCTACCTTCTAGCAAATATATATAGAAGGGTAATTAGGAATTTAAAGTATACATATATTAGGAATTTAAAGTATATATATATATATATATATATATATATATATATATATATATATATATATATATATATATATATAAAATATATATATATATATATATATATATATATATATATATATATATATATATATATATATATATATATATAGAGAGAGAGAGAGAGAGAGTAAATAAATAAATATATAAATGTATGTGTATGTATATATATAAAATGTATTATATATATGTGTATGTGTGTATATATATAAATAAACATTATATATGTATGTATGTGTATGTATATATAAATATATAAAGGTATACGTGTGTGTATATATATATATATATGTATATATATATATATATATATATATATATATATATATATATATATATATATATAATATATATACATATATATGTATAGTAATAATAATAAAGAGAATTAGCAGAATCCCAGCCTAACCAAAGAGAAGCCGGGCCGCCCAGCCCAAGGCCCAGCAGTAGCAGAGCCAGGCCAGCCCTTCCCTCTTAGCCCACAGGCTCAGCAAAGCACCCGTGCCCGAGAGCCAGAGCCCCGACTCTGTTTCGACCAACAGCCTTTATATATGACGAACGCTCGGGAGCTTCGGAAATTCCTCGAAAACCCTAACCATACACTCCGCGCGTCGACCCTATCCCCGCATGCGTCGCCAGGGCCACCGCACGTGGCCACCTGAGCGCTGTCGGCCGCCGAGTTCGCGACGTCATATCTCCCTCGACGATCAATCATTTTGTGAACCATTTGTTATGGTATGATCACAAATCTACCACCTTTCTATCCCTTCAATTAGTTTATTTCGATTCGCACCATGTGCGATAGAAATCGAGTTCCAAATCGAAGAAAAAAACTCGATTTCTGGATGTTTAGACTGTCCCGGAATGCTATTTTGGAAGTCGTTTTACTGACAGGATATCGAGAATTCAGAAATCTAAAAGAACAGAGTTGTAGTCAATATGAACAGCTTTTTATAAAATATTTATTCGTAATTTTTTGTTCATTAGTTTGTAAATAAAACCAGTTCTAAACACCCCGAAAAACTATTTTCAAAACGTAGAAAACCCTTCGATACGACGTACGTCCCGCCAATCCGGGCGACGTGGTCGCGAATCAAGACCATCGAAAGATGTGTATCAGATTCGTGGACGTGTGGGCTTTGACGAAATTCAAATTGGTCGCGTGTGCGCGACGAATTTGATGCGTATCCGTCGAAATTTATCGTATCGGCCTCTGTGCAAAATTTTCAATTACTTTGTGCACGTTCATCAGATCGAGACGAAACTTGCGCCAACAGGACCGTATTATTTTTTTGGTCCTATATCCCAAGTTTGGTCCAATCCTGAGATAGTTGATCAGATTGCCGTTTTGTGGGTCCCATGGTCCGATTCAACAGGCAATCCTAGCTAATTTGACTATTCTAAAAACATTGGTAATATTTATTTCAGCATCCGGATACTTCTGCATGTGTTGACTGATTGTGGCTTATTTAGTGGTATAGTATTAGCGGTTTCACCAGCACAGGACCTCAGACGAGTACATCTCTGATAGTTTTCGTATTTGATTATCTCTATACTTCCAGTATTTAGTATTGTTTTACATTAATATCATGTTGATGCTTGACACGCTTGTCACACGAGATAGTAGTTGTGGATCTTGCATGTTGTTCGTGACCAATATATTTTCGTGTTCGTGACCTGTTTGAATCCATAGGTACTAGTCGGGCGGGAAAGTACATTAGTAGACATGTAAACATACCCAGAAATGTCTCCAAAATATTTATTTTTGCCTGATAGCAGTCGCACAATTCACGTGCGGGGTGCCGGATTTACCCCTTAGCCGTTTACATGTCGAAAGTGTATTTCAAATCACTAGTTAGATATAGTCTTGCGACATTACAGTTTCTTGTCATTTCTTGTCTTGTGCACCATGTCTTCCTGCTTTTACTTGCATGATTCCTACCATGATTTTTTGTTTATCCCTTATCATGCATCTCAGTATTATTACAGATTTATGGATTTCATCATTTATTGATTCTGTTGTGAGATTGTACTTCTTCCATTCCTGACTGGAAACCAATATTTTTCAGGTTCGCCGCGATCACTCTTAGCACTGGGAAGGCATGGGAATGCAGAGGTCAACCTAGATAGTTGTATTAGCTGTCTTTATTTTTTTATGGGATATTATATTTTCTTTCAATTATAAATGTTGTAATAAGTTTAGAAATGTGAATGAGCAATAAAGTTTATTTTGAGCATTTATTTCTTGCGAGCTTGACAGTGTTCTACCGTCGAATCTGCGGCGTAGGCTAGCTTGGACACGTCTCGTATCCGAAAAAGCGGGTGCGGGTCGTGAAAAGTTTTTGTGGTGGCCCATACAGGTCCATTTTTGCAAATAACTAGATTAATACATTAGTCATAAAGAGATCTCCCAGCTACAGGCAATCCCGTTACCTGGGCACGCCTTGGGATCTGTAGCCTGCCGTCGAGTAGGGCACATTTCCAGCATACTGTTATGTGTTGCACCCTTCAAGCTACCTAAGGGTACATGCGTTTCCTGGACGATGTGCCCACCTGAATTCAACTCTAAATCTTTTAACCTGGGTAACCTGGATGGACTGCAGGGCTTGTGGCTGTGGAAGATTCTCACTGTATCTTGTTAGTAACTAGGCCTGTGATAACCCTAGTTAGTTAAAGTATCAAGCCGTAATTCTTGCTTGGCCGTGAAATGATTGGATGGGGTCTGACCTGCCAAGTCTTATCCTGATTCTATTCCAGATTACTGCGTGACCAGAATGCCTGTATTTATTTTATCGATAAATGGTGAGAATTCCAAGTTCTGTTCAGACGAAGGATTACAACCCCGGTCCTTGTTTGGTTTACGGGTTATAACCTGGTTATCTGAATAGTTCCATGGTTATCTCATCGTATATCATCCTGATGTATTTTTTATTTCCAGTTCTTACTTTATTTATACTCTTGTGCTGATTGCTAGTTTTATTTCCTAAGTGAAGCTTCCTTTGTGGCACTTGCTCTTTCTGGGATCTGACCCAGCTGGTTTTGTATGGCCAAATTTCGGAGCAGCTCCAGAGGATATACCGCTTTTCCAGCCCGATGATGAACACCAGACGTAACCAGGGCAACGAGTGGGTTATTTTTGGCTCTCCCACACTATTGTAAAAATATTCTTTTGAGGCATTTAGCCGACGAGCACCTGTTTAGCTCGATTGCATTACTTACTATCTGCCTACGGGCTGTAACATGATTGACAGATCCTAGGGTTGATCATGTATGACTAAACTCTTGCTAGTTCTAACATTTTGTAACAACTAGCTTCATGATCAGCTGAATATGTAATATTGGGGACGCCTTATTATTGTATATTTAATGATCATACATCTTGTAACATTCATTTACTTGCTTGTGATTGAGACACTAGGCTTGTTCATGACCATAGGAGACTGTTGGCTTGTAGTAAACCCTCATGTATCTAGACAGTCATGACCGTATAGCAAGATGAAATCCATTTCATATACGTAGCTGGCTATGTCTGCCCCTGCTCTCCAGTATTCTGGTTCTGGGGCGTGACATGGTTTAAGTGGTGGCCCATGCAGGTCTTGTAAATCAAGATATGTGAGGGTTTACCGAATATATGTCTCAATCAGTATTCGCCCTTGATCTCTGCTCGTATCTTCTGAATTCCTGGATTCTTGTCCTGATCATATGCTTGTATCATTGATCTGTCCTGGTCCTTCCTTATTGTTCTCTATGTCGTCTTCTTCAACGACATTGTACCTGCCGGTCAGCCAGGCGGAGCACTTCCCGCGGATCAGCAACCTGGGGATCAAGCCCAGCATTTCGGAGTAGCCTCCAGAGTCGTGCCTTCGGGCGGAGAGCCACCAGTCCAGCCAGTTCAGCCTGCCGAGCCTAATGATGGCACTTTGGTAGGACTCGTCAGGACCTTGATAGCTTCCCAAGATCATCGTGGAGACGCCTTACACCAGGCAGTGACGGATGCCTTGGCCAGAGGAGGTCATCAGGGTAACAACACGGCCAATAGCTTCAAGCGCTTGAACCCTCCCTTCTTCGACGGTAGTGAAGATGCTATCGCCGCAGATGCTTGGCTTCAGGACATCGAGGTGATTCTAGAAGCAGCCAGGACCCCAGAGAACGAGAAGGTAGCCGTGGTGCGCCTACAGTTGTTAGATCTTACCCGCAGCTGGTGGGCAGCGCAGGCCATTGGATTAGCAGCACCTATTGCTTGGGCGGTGTTCAGAGAGAGATTCCAGACCAAGTATTTTAATGCTGTAGCTCGGTACGATCTACAGACGAGGTTCACCAATCTGAAGCAGATGGGCAGGACGGTCGACGGATATGCGGCCGAGTTCTCCAGGCTTAGTCGGTTTGCTCCCACCTTGGTGGCAACCGAGTATGATAGAGCCCAGCAGTTCCAGTAGGTACTTCATCTTGAGATCTTATTGGCAGTCGAGCAGTTTGAGCATCAGACTTTTGATGCAGTCTTAAGAGCAGCTCGGAGGCATGAGTATACCTCCCAGAGGATTATGGATAGGGCCGGAGGTCGGAAGGGATCTCACGGCCAGATGAATCAGTCTTCAGTCCCAGCCCCGGCAGCCAGGGCTTTGACTATTGGAGCTTCGAGGCGGGTGGCCTCAGTGACGTCGGTCCAGCATTCCACCCCGACGTACCTTCAACAGCAGCAGGAGAAGCAGAAGCAGTCTTCCGCAGTAGGATTTTCTCATTGTGGGAAGCCAGGCCATGTGGTGGCAGAATATCGCAGGGCGCAAGGATTGTGCCTGGCTTATGGAGCACCAAACCATAGGGTTGGGTCCTCTCCGAATAGGGGTGGTTCATCATCGTCCAACCTTTCTAGCTCTTCGGTGAGAGGACCAGCTCCGGTCCAGCAGCATCAGTATCCATTGCCGAGGCCTTTGCCGTCTCAGTCTCATGTATTCCAGTAGCAGAACCCCCAGCAGTATGTACAAGTCCAAGTCCAGAGTCAGAATAGACAGCGAAGATTTCAGCAGAGGGGACCAGTACCCCGAGGGCATGGTCATGCTATGGTGATGACCGCAGAGGAAGGATTGGCACCAGGAGAGGTAGTGGCAGGTACTATTCTCGTCAACTCTTCCAGCTTCAGCTTTATTTGATTTTGGTGCATCGTATTCTTTTATGTCTGCACGATTTGCGACACGGATAGGATTGGAGCCCGAGTCATTATCAGTAAGGCTCAATATACTTACTGGTAACGGACTTGTGGGAGTCGATAGAGTGTTTTCCTCGTTCGGATCGTAGTTAGCGATAAGGAATTTTTTGCTAGATTGATAGAGTTCCCGATGGCCGATTATGATGTGGTCCTAGGGATGGATTGGTTGAGAAACCAGTATGTTAGGATAGACTGCCATATTGGTAGTGTTATTTTTAGTATTCCAGGCGAGCCAGAGTTTTCCTTTTCCCGAGGCGCAGTTGAGCCTTCTCCTCCAGTGTTGCGGATGGCAGTAGCAGCAGTACAGTTGTCCCGGATAGTTGAAGAATTTCTAGATGTTTTCCCAGAAGAGCTTTCGGGTATGCCGCCAGAAAGGGAGATCGAGGTCACCATAGACTTGATTCCCGGGACAGCCCCAGTGTCAGAGAGAGTCTACAGGATGGCGCCTTCAGAGTTGGAGATCTTGTACAAGATGATTGAAGAACTTCGAACCAAGGGATTCATTCGTACTAGTGGATCGCCTTCGGGAGCCCCGATGCTTCTTATGAAAAAGAAGGATGGTACGTCCAGGTTATGTGTTGATTATCGTACCTTGAATACAGTGACAATCAAGAACAGATACCCTCTCCCGAGGATAGATGACTTGTTTGATCAACTCAAAGGGGCAGCAGTATTCTCAAAGATAGACTTGCGCTCAGGATATCATCAGATCAGAGTCAGAGAGCAGGACATCCCGAAGACAGCTTTCAGATCGAGGTATGGGCATTGGGAGTTCCTAGTGATACCATTTGGAGCGACCAATGCGTCGGCGGTATTCATGGATCTCATGAATCGTATTTTTATGCCCTACTTGGATCAGTTCGTGATAGTGTTTTTGGAAGACATCCTGGTTTATAGCAGGAATGAAGCGGAGCATGAGCAGCATCTCCGTGTAGTTCTTCAAACTCTCAGGGAGCACCAGTTGTATGCCAAGTTCAGTAAATACGAGTTCTGGCTCGATCGTATTTCGTACTTGGGTCATATCATCACTCGAGGAGGAGTAGAAGTAGATCCCCAGAAGATTGTGGCTATTGAGTCATGGCCAGTGCCCAGCACAGTTGTAGAAGTTCGCAGTTTTCTTGGATTGGCCGATTACTACCGGCGGTTTGTTTCAGATTTTGCTCGGATTTCAGCGCCATTGACCCAGTTGACCCGCAAGGATGTGCAGTTTGCTTGGACAGCAGAGTGCCAGGATTCTTTTGAGAAGTTGAAGCGAGGCTTGATGACGGCACCCATTCTCGCGCTTCCAGATGGAACCGGAGGATTCTCAGTATATTGTGATGCTTCAGACAGAGGCCTAGGATGTGTTCTGATGCAGCATGGGAAGGTAATAGCTTATGTGTCACGACAACTTCGTGATCATGAGAGGAATTACCCAACCCATGACTTGGAGCTGGCAGCAGTAGTGTTTGTACTTAAGTTGTGGAGGCACTATTTGTATGGAGATAGGGTGGAGATTTTTACCGACCACAAGAGCCTGAAGTATGTTTTCACCCAGAAAGATCTTAACATGCGTCAGAGGAGATCGCTGGTGCTGCTTGTGGATTATGATGTCAACTTACAGTATCATTCCGGAAAGGCCAACGTTGTTGCAAATACATTGAGCAGGAGAGCCGGAGCTTATTTCCTAACAGCATAACCAGAGTTATTAGCAGATCTTCAGAAGATGGGTATTGAAGTTGTTCTCCCTTCCAGTGTGGCATTGATGGCCAGCATGCAAGTTCAGTCTACTATAGTCGAGAGGATCCGGATGGCGCAGTCAGCAGATACCAAGCTTCAGTGACTCAGAGCAGAGTGTGAGGCAGGCCGAAGATCAGAGTTATGCATTCATTAGGATGGTACACTTCGACATGGTAATCGTCTTTGTGTACCCAGTGGAGATATCAGACGAGAGATCATGTCAGGAGCGCACAGTTCTCAGTATTCCATCCATCCTGGCAGTATGAAGATGTACCGCGATATCCGTCAGCACTTCTGGTGGAATGGCATGAAGCGGGAGATAGCTCGATTTGTCTCTCGGTATTTGGTTTGCCAACAAGTTAAGGCCGAACACCAGAGACCGGCTGGACTTCTTCAGCCCTTGCCCATTCCAGAGTGGAAGTGGAAGCATATGACCATGGATTTTATGACCGGATTGCCTAGATTCCCAGCTGGTCGAGATGCTATTTGGGTTATAGTTGACAGGCTCACGAAGGTGGCTCACTTTCTCCCATTTAGAGTTGGTCAGTCGACGGCTCAGTTCGCAGAGATGTATCTCAGGCAGATTGTCAGGCTTCACGGTGTGTCAGTCAGCATTACCTCAGACCAAGATTCCAGGTTCATGCCACACTTTTGGCGTAGCCTGCAGGAGAGTTTGGGAACTCATCTCCAGTTCAGTTCAGCCTATCACCTGCAGACAGATGGTCAGTCGGAGCGTACAATCCAGAATCTTGAAGACATGTTACGGTCTTGTACACTTGACTTCGATGGTTCGTGGGAAGATCACTTACACCTGGTGGAGTTCTCGTACAACAACAGTTTCCAAGCCAGTATCCAGATGGCACCGTTCGAGGCACTGTATGGTAGGAAGTGCAGATCTCCGCTAGCATGGAATGATGTCGGAAAGAGGCAGATGCTCGGTCCAGAAATGATTGCTCAGACAGTCAAAGTGGTCAGAAGAGTCAGGGATCATCTTCGAGTTGCCCAAGATCGCCAGCGCCATTGGGCCGATTTTCATCGGCGCCCTCTTGAGTTTTCTGTCGACGACCATGTATTCCTGAGGATTTCGCCTAACCGTGGCGTCATTCGTTTCGGCGTACGGGGAAAGCTTAGTCCTAGGTATATAGGGCCATTTGACATTCTGGAGCGAGTAGGAGACGTATCCTATCGTCTCGCTCTTCCGCCGTCGCTAAGTGAGGTGCATGACGTATTCCATGTATCCCAATTATGACGATATATCTCGGACCCAAGCCACATCCTAGATCATTCGAAATTGGTTGTTGGTACCAACCTTTCGTATGAGGAGAGGCCCGTGTCTATATTGGATCGGAGAAAGAAGACACTCAAGAACAAGACTATCAAGTTAGTCCGAGTTGCTTGGGGCCATCACTCTTTGGGAGAGTCAACGTAGGAGCGAGAGGATGACATCCGATCGCGATATCCCGACTTGTTTGACTCGTGAGGTATAATATCTTTCTTATGCCTCATGCCTTTGATTCCTTGCTTGTATGATTGATTGCTTGATTGATTGTCTAGTATAGCTTGCTTGTGATTAGTGTAGCTTATTCTTGTCAGTCTAGCCTCTTAATTAAATTTTGAGGATGGAATTCTTTTAAGGTGGGTAGAGTTGTAATGCCTGTGGTTCGTATTACGTATTTGGAATACGTGTACGTATTTTATCTTCTATTGCTTGATTCCTGGCTTAGCTTTTCCTTCTTGGCTCGGTTTATTCTTGGCCCGGGGTTGGCTTGGTTCGGTTGGGATTATTTTTGGTTCATCATGAACCATGGATGAACCCCCTACCTACCACCACCTTTGGTATTTATTAACCCCTTCTCCTTTTTCTCTTTTCATTAATCATCTTCTTCTTCCTCATTTACTTCCTTACCTACCAGAGAGAGAGAGAGGTCTAGGCAAGTACAACTTGCTTCATAGAGGAACTCGAATTTTATTGCTTCATTCTCTTCCTTACAGCATTTTAACTAACTCTAGTACTTGGCATTTTCACTTTCCGTGGCTAGATTCTTTTAGATGTAAGTTTATTTCATTTTCTTGTTTCTTGAGTTTTGATCTACTTAATCTTGTTATTTTTGAGTTTTGATGGTTCCATGTTGTAGAGCATTTTATTCTGTCCAGTTTTGACCTATGGGAGTTCGGATTTGGGCTTCGGATGATAGAGTTATGCAGCTTGGAAGCCATGGCTTATAGTGTACTTCTTCTCAAAAATTTGGAGAAGAAGCACAGTCCCGAGCCGCCTGGTAGCACTTGACCGCATGAACCTTCATGCGGCAAGTCAGTTCCAACCGCATGCACTATTGCCTTGACTTGACCGCATGACAAGTTCATGCGACAAGTATTCGTTCTCAGCCGCATGACTGAGGCCCAGTCCTTCCTGGCCGCATGGATTTTTAGCAACCCTGAGCCGCATGAACTCAACGCTTGCGAGCCGCATAGACCGCAGCCTATTCAGCCGCATGGGTTTGCTTCCCTTGACCGCATAGTCATTGCTCCCCGCAGCCGCATGGGTTGCTTCTCCCCGACCGCATGTACTTGATTGGTCAGCCAGCCGCATGGACCCATCCTCCGCCAGCTGCATGAGTTCCCTATCCTCCTGGCCGCATATGTCTTGCCTTTCCGCATGACTGAGTGGATCTCCGAGCCGCATATGACTGATACCCCTTCAACCGCATGCGCCCTTGAGTGAACCTAGCCGCATGCGCCCCCTTGCTTATGCAGCCGCATTTGCGTCCACCTTATTGAGCCGCATAAACCCGGGCCCGTTTCAGCCGTATGAGAACCCCCTTCCCCGCCAGCCGTATGGACCTACATCTCAACCCAGTCGCATGTGCTCCACTCCCCTAAGCCGCATGGACCTACATCTGAACTTGATAATCACGATTTGATTGACATGATTGAAATAACAATTGTACATGACCTGATAGTGGCCCGTCGCGGTGCACTCCTGACCAGTAAACTGGACATGTAAAACCTGACATGATACATCTTGATAAGCTGTTGCGACGGCTACCTGACATGACATGACCTGTATAAATAACTTAGACACCGTGGGCGATTTTGCTTGTACAAATAATCCAGTCCTGTCTTGCATTATGTCTAGGAGGGGACTCCTGAGTACCACGGTCAGGAGTACCCATTGAAATGGACTAAGGCTAATAACTAGATTAATACATTAGTCATAAAGAGATCTCCCAGCTACAGGCAATCCCGTTACCTGGGCACGCCTTGGGATCTGTAGCCTGCCGTCGAGTAGGGCACATTTCCAGCACACTATCATGTGTTGCACCCTTCAAGCTACCTAACGGTATATACGTTTCCTGGACGATGTACCCACCTGAATTCAACTCTAAATCTTTTAACCCGGGTAACCTGGATGGACTGCAGGGCTTGTTGCTGTGGAAGATTCTCACTGTATCTTGTTAGTAACTAGGCCTGTGATAACCCTAGTTAGTTAAAGTATCAAGCCGTAATTCTTGCTTGGCCGTGAAATGATTGGATGGGGTCTGACCTGTCTAGTCTTGTCCTGATTCTGTTCCAGATTACTGCGTGACCAGAATGCCTGTATTTATTTTACCGATAAATGGTGAGAATTCCAAGTTCTGTTCAGACGAAGGGTTACAACCCCGATCCTTATTTGGTTTACGGGTTGTAACCTGGTTATCTGAATAGTTCCATGGTTATCTTGTCGTATATCATCTTGATGTATTTCTTTATTTCCAGTTCTTACTTTATTTATACTCTTGTGCTGATTGTTGGTTTTAGTTCCTAAGTGAAGCTTCCTTTGTGGCACTTGCTCTTTCTGGGATCTGACCCAGCTGGTTTTGTATGGCCAAATTTCGGAGCAGCTCCAGAGGATCTACCGCTTTTCCAGTCTGATGGTGAACACCAGACGTAACCAGGACAACGAGTGGGTTATTTTTGGCTCTCCCACTCTATTGTAAAAATATTCTTTTGAGGCATTTAGCCGACGAGCACCTGTTTAGCTTGATTGTATTACTTACTGTCTGCCTACGGGCTGTAACATGATTGACAGATCCTAGGGTTGATCATGTATGACTAAACTCTTGCTAGTCCTAACATTTTGTAACGACTAGCTTCATGATCAGCTGAATATGTAATATTGGGGATGCCTTGTTATTGTATATTTAATGATCATACATCTTGTAACATTCATTTACTTGCTTGTGATTGAGACACTAGGCTTGTTCATGACCATAGGAGACTGTTGGCTTGTAGTAAATCCTCATGTATCTAGACAGCCGTGACCGTATAGCGAGATAAAATCTATTTCATATATGTAGCTGGCTATGTCTGCCCCCGCTCTCCAGTATTCTGGTTCTGGGGCGTGACAACCTTCTAGCCATCTAAATTTGAGAATGAATAGGGTTTTACCCTTAGTCAAAATGCCAACCTAGGAGACTACCTATTCTCAAGAGACCAATTATTGTGAGCCTCTAATTATTTGTTTGAAGCTTGCTTTAAATAGAACCCTTGTGACAATAGTCCGACAGGTTTGACACAAATAGAAACTCACGAATCAGTTGTTAGAAATCTTTTCATATGATGTGCCTTAGAGTTGGTTACCCCGTCGATAACTCTTGTACACTATGGATGAGTAGATCATTCTATTTTATCGACCATATGTCACTGTACTCACTCGTTTTCCGTTTAATGAGGAACGATCTTTGACTTGACTTATATCTACCGTATTCCGTTACGCCGTGCCTTATTCTTTATTGACCAGAGTCGAGGTACAATATTCGGACTTTAGAATTCTTCTGACCTCATTATTCCTAAAACCATGTCCTAGTTTCTAAAGTGAGTAGACTATAAGCCTTCTAAAATTTTAGGATATACGAGAATTACCGGTTGATTAGAATAATTTCCCTTAGGAAGATAATTAGTGTCCCATGGACTACCACTTTCCATTTAGATCATTTTGTGTCCCCGGCCGTGTCATTAATATTCGGAGCACGAGACCAGCTGTCACCTTTCAACAAATTTCATATGCAAGATCTAGACGAGTCCACCGTCATCTAGGTATATCATGTCCCACTCAAACCCGTCCCCTTGTACTCTATTTTTGTGGTACGACTTTCAGGTCAAAAGGACTAGCTATGACCCTTACCATAATACCGGTATACTTTTCGACTTCCATTAGAGCGTCAACTTCGACTCAATTCCTGCGACCCAATATACGATTGTGATCTACTCGAAGCCCACTACGCACATGCTACTAGTATGCCACCCAATTGAGGCCTCATGTGCTACTTAAACACAAAAGTCACTGAAGGCGCATTTA